>ML776995.1:731169-765933 GCA_009831015.1 Picea engelmannii
CGGTGTTGAAAGACATACCCTAGTCACCGGGAAGATCATCCAGGTCTTCCATCATTCTTCAGTGCTCCCATATTCCGGGTATTATCTTTTAGTTGCTTATTTGTATTCCAGCTAAGATCCTTTTGTCTTTTGATCTAGCCGAGTTTTGTTATTTTATTCAGTCGCAGTTGCTTATTTATATTCCGGCTAAGATCCTTTGTATGTTGATCTAGTCGAGTATTTTCAGTTATTCAGTCGCATTCGGCCATTTTTGTAATCCACAGAGATATCATAATACAAACTTGTATTCCTTTGTCGCATTTATTATTTGTATGATCATTTATATGTTGTAAACCTTTGATCCTACACACACATTAGCAGTGTTTCCTAGACTAGCCAAGTCAGAAACATTACAAAGGGAGCTAAGTCTCTCTGGTTTCAAAACTTCGCAAGTCTGGGACTTCGGAGTATTGTTGACCCAAATAGTCATAAACAAGCCGAAGGTGATCAAGAGTCACAGTTACCTGTAAGGTCAACCGACGTTGGGAAGTTTACCTAGTAGTTAGAGGAACCTATCTTACTGACGAAACCGGGATCCAACTCCCCATCGCGAAGTAGCGCGAGCCACCGATCGAGAATGCTCAGAGGTCCCCTCAGTCGTTGGATTTACAACGAGAAGACTTTGATGAAGTTTTTCTTTGGGAGAATAGTGATGCTATAGCATCAAACTCCTCGAACGCCGAAGTTGCAAAGTACAAGAAAGGCGTAGATTTGGGGGAGATTGTTAGGAACCCCGCCTACCGTCTGATCATCCCGAAGGAGGGCCTGGGCACGGTACTTCGGTGAAGTCCTTCTTCGGGAGAATAGAGTGGCAATGAAGCCAAAACCCCCGAAGGCCGAAGCCGTGAAGTGACCAGGACCGTTGATATGTGGATCCTTCAGGTTGTCTCCTAGCCATCTGATCTACGATGAAGTCAACCCGACGTTGACCGCTTCGGGAGAACAAAGATGTTGTAACATCAAAACCCCTGAAGGTCAGAGCTACGGAATAATGTGAACCATGGATCTAAGGATCGTTCGGGACCCCTCCTAACTATTCGATCGTAGGGACACATGTATCATGTCGAGAGTATGTGGGAGCCCATGTTTCAAGTGATGGAATTGCCAAGGGCGGAAACCCCGTGGCATGGTAAAGGTACCCTTGAGCGGAAGTTACGAGTTGTAGATCTCTGAGGTAACATGGACACCCTCAGACCGATAGATCTATGTCGAGGTTAGCTCGACGCTGACCAAATTCAGGAGAAAAAAGGAGTTTTCATCGCAAAACTCCTGAAGGTCGAAGTCGTGAAGTAACGTTAGCCATGGATCTATGGATCCACGTGGCCGGATCTCAACCATTGATATACAAGGGAGGTGTGGTGCTATATCCTTTAGTTCGGAGACTAGGCACTCTAAGTAATTTGAGGTATGGTGTGTCGATAATCTCTTAAGCCCGAAGTAACAGGAGTCGTTGATTTAAGGATGCTTCGGGACTTTTCCTAACCATAAGATCTAGGTTGAGGTCAACCCGACGCTGACCAACTTCGGGAGAAAGAAGGAGTTTGAATCACAAAACTCACGAACGTCGAATTCTTGAAGTAATAAGAGCCATAGATCCATGGATCTACATGGATGGATCCATGGAGCTATGAGATCTACGTGGTCGGATCCATGGAGCTGTGAGATCTGAGGAATGTTAGAAGGCTTCCAGTCCGGAGTGACGTGACGCAGTGAAATCACCTAGGGTGATGTGGACCCAAGTTTGATGTGCCACGTGTCACCCAGATCCGTGTGTATCACATACCCTATAGACCCATTGGAACATGATATGTGTCACCCCTGGCCCCTTCCATGTGTCAGCCCCAGGTACGAGCCGTCTAGCCAAAGTAGTTGGTGATGTGACCGGAACTCCGGGACTCCAGAGGATTCGGGTGTGGCGTTGTAAAGAGACCAAAAGGTTTGAATACCAGAGCCATGTGGAAAGCTTATGAGACTTTGAGAGTTCGAGACTCAGTAAGGTCTCGTGCATAGAAAGTAAGAAGGTGTTCAACGCCAAAGCGTCAAAGTGTCGAAGCTCCTGCTGGCCTGCGTATTAGACGATTGAGTGTTAGAAGAAGATTGATTCCAATCATGGGATCGGACGGTGGATGGACTTCCACCATGGATGAAGGAACCTGGAGACAATACGTGTTAGGTGGATTCACGTGGATGCCACATGGCCCTCAAACAATGAATGCCCGAAGAACCTCAGAAAGGTATATTCATCGGTTCTGAGCTCAGATTTAAGCATGGAGACCGTGGTTGGAAATCTTTGGACGAGAAGAATGTCATAGAGACCCAAAATGAAGGATTTGACCACTTAAGGAGAAAAAAAATTTGATGCCTCATCCCTAGGAAATCCACTCAGGGGTCGGGTGTGTTATAGTGGTGTGGGACTGGTACACAAAGAACCTGAGGCTACAATAAGCCACAACAATTTCACTAAAAGGCGAGAGCCTACTAGAGAACATCACCATCATAAAACTTAGATATATATTTTATATCTTATACTCCCGCCCACTCGAGGAGGAACCAAAATTTGTTTTTCTTTTTTGAAGATGGGTCCAGGATGTAATATTGTTTGATTGAAATATTTTCAAGTATAGCCTCCATTTACTTAGAATAGTTTAGTTATTAGTGGTTTAGTCTTTAAATAGAGGGTAGGGGATTGGCTTAATCCATCATGTGTCAAATATTTTTCCTAGTCCCCATAGTCTTATGACTTGGAGTATTGGATGTTGCCTCGACACAACACATTATTCTGGATCTATTCTCATTTCACACTTGTTATGCTATTTCGACTTGTACTAGAGATATATCTATCACACTTTGCATATACTTCATATTTTTGTGACTCGCACACTTCTGGAGTGGTTATCATTTTTAGCTATGAGAAATCAATAACACGTGGCTTCTAGGTTTGGTTATTAAGCCATGTTTTCCTTATCAAATCGAAATAGAGTAAAATGACCCGAGGAAACCTATCTTTGTTAGATCAGAATCTTTGAATCCTCGTACAGATTCTTTCTCCCGAATCACATATTATTTTCTTCAGATCCCACCTTAACAAAAGAATCTCTTTCTATTCTATTTCTATGACGATTGAATTTGTGGAGTATGTGTCTATTATAGAAATTTTTGCCTCACCACATGGGACTTTCTTAGAGGGCCTTTCCATTTCTCTATGCAGACTTGAAGTCCCTTGTTGTACCTTCTAGAGCCAAAAAAATATATTTTTCCACATATGTGTGCCCTACTAGTTAGACAACATGCGTATACGTAGGTTGCACCACAACAACCGGTGTGCATCAAGATTGGTGCTCAAAATTAAAAATTGTGTCGGGTTTCCATGTCATGTCACAAGATCCATGATCCTTGACCTTCCATATACTGGAAACATTTTGACTCATCCCTTCAGTTCCATTTGAAAGTTATTTATTGGGCCATATCCAAACCATGGAAGGGGAGAGCATTCAACTTTTGAGAGAAAAGATACTCTGGAGAAATTTCAATTCACATTGAGTCTACAACCCTTTATCCTTTAAAGTTTGAACACATTGTTCAACCCCCAAGCTCTTCCTTCTTTGATGGAGAACCTCATTGTCTCCTTTATATGAACTTGCCTTTGGTGGAGGATTGAAGAAGTGGAGGCCTAGTTGGAGGGACTTAGTTTCTTGGTTCCGATGTGTGCCAGCACAAAAGTTTGTCACTTATACACTTTTGTTGATCATTTTTAGTAGAAATACAATTTTCTTGTCCAATTGATATCTTGCAAATATTTGAATTATTATTCCATGGGCGTATTTGTCATGAATGTTAATGGAATATGCCATCTTATATGTTAACATTATATAGTATCACCATATGCTTGTGTATCTTGGTTGTTGAGGACAAGTTGCAGGTATAAAGCTTTGAGTTGTGTGCTCAATGGTGGTCTTCAACGAACGCTCGGACGAGGTAGGCTCTTGATCTTGTCCTGTTAGCATTTCATTTATATAGCATACTTGGAATTAGACTTGATTTTTTCGTGTCATTCCATCTATTGTGGTTTACCCCATGCCATAGAGTGATTTTCCTCGTAACATAATTGGCGACCATATTGGGGATATCTTTTGTTTTGGGGTTTTGAGTGTTTTTCTCCTTGAATTTCTCTCTATTAGCTTGAATTTCCTTGTCGTTTGATTGCTTCATAGCCTGTTTTTACTTTGCATCTGAGTTTTCTTGGCTTAATCCTTGCCCTAGTAGTGTTTTATTACATATACACGATTTTTTCGTTGACAGATGCGTACATACACGAGTTTTCCTTCTATAGGGAGCGTACATATGCAATTTTTCCTCAAACAGTCGCATACATCAACTTTTTAGGCTTCCTGGCTGAGTTTGGTGTTTGTTGGGTGAGTTTTCATGGTTGTTGATTCTTTGTGGGTCTCTGTCCTAGCTGTTGAGTTCCTACAGAGCAATAGGAAACCTTATTATTGTTGAATTTTCTGGTGGTTTATTTCTTATCATCTTTTTCATTGGTTTTCCTTGCATCTTGGTCTGAGTGTTTTCTTCTTGGTATCCTTCTTGGCTTGTCTCTTTTTTCTTGCAGTAGGGTATGTATATCAAGCTGTTATTTAGTCCTTGCATTTTCATTTTTTTATATTGAAAATACAAAAAAAAATCATTTTACATTATGGCATTTTCTCTTTTGGTTATTTAGTATTGATCTTGACACATATAGAAAGATTGCATCTTATTGAAATTGTAGAATTGCATTGAAATTTGCATTTGAAAAGCTTACCATATTTTGAGAATTTAATATTAGGACTTAGCACTATGTTTATATTCATTTATTTGATATGTTGAGTCATAATATCATCAAGTTCACGACCACATCTCTTGAGTAAACAAAGCCAAAAGTAATGTTGATAAACTAAAATTAATTAGAAACAATTTTATTTTTCAGAGTACACAAACAAACATAGGATATAGGGCCTTGGAATATGATTTTGTGAGTAAACTTCTCCAATGCTACTGAACTAAACATATGTATTTGATGAGTGAGTGGTGAAATCCATTATGTAATTAGTGATGTCAGGATGCTCCACTCACACCGGAGTTAAGCATGAGGTCGCACAAAGTTGGTTGCATAGATAGCCCTCTAATACCTTCTTAGTGTCAAAGATATTTATGGGAATCTATTCGTGTTTGGGTGTCTTGCTAGTAAATTTACCTCCATGGGAGGCGGTGCTTTCAATATTTTGGGCTTTGTTACCCTGTCCATACAATGAACCTGACTTATGATTGTTCATCTACGCATTGGTTATATTGTGGTGGCTTTAGTTGCTTGACATAGGTATCCACATAAGTTACTTGCAAGGGTTATTCTGCAGGTACCCTGATTCAGATAAGGGTCAAACAAAACACAACCTTTATGGAAGATTACCTCTCTAGGGGGATCTGACCAACTGCATTATTAAGCCTATAAGGGCCCTTATAACTGATTATGATACCTCCAATCTTTTGAAGGGAGTCTCAGGCCCCTATTGGGCGAGGCATACTTACTCTAGTGAGGCAGGCTCCTTTTCAGGTACTATATCATGTTTGTGTACATTGGTATTTTTGCTTTACTCTGGTGTCCTCTCTGATTATTAGTTGGCCTTAGGATTTTGTATTGCATCACGAGTTTTCATTGCTATGGTTAGTGGAGCCCCCATGACTCCCTCAGTTGGATCTACCCAACCCATGGTCTTTTCTCATTCCATGGGGATGAATCCTTTTGTATTTATGAATGGTATGTTGAATCGTGATACTCAGCCAATACCTTAGGCCTCTAATAATTTTTCTCTTGGTATGCTAGACATGTCTTTGCACTTGCTATCCTCTATCTCATCTTCTTATGTGAATCCTAGTTTTGGGTCTTAGGGCATGATGCCTCCTTTTTCTCCCTTTTCGTTTGGTGGGGTTCATATCCCTCAACTAGATCCTATGGTAGAGGGTTGGAATCCTCCTTCATCTAGACCCAATCCTAGCTTCACTTTTCCCAGATTGAGTTCTCAAATGGGCGGTCCTTCTACTTATTACATCCCATCCATATATCCTTCTTCCGCTATGCCGGTTCCTAAAAACGTTTTTCTCATGGTGGACCTCCTTCTGTCCTCTAGTGTTTCATCCGAAGGGAGTTAGTCTTATGGTGTGGGAAACCCCCTTCATGGAGTTCCTTCGTCTGAGGGAAACATATATCCTCACATGAGTAACCATTGTCATGTCGCTTTCTCTTTGCAAGAGACTTCCTTGGTGAGGATACCCTTACAACCCTTTATGAATAATTTTGGAGGAGGATACCATCCTGTCAGACAGGTCCATGGTGTATACCAAAACCCTTCCTGGCCTGTAGTCTCTCAAAATCAGTCTTTATCGAAACCTTGGTCTCAAATTTTGAAATCAATCATTGCAAGTCATGTTGGAAGCACAAGTCTAGTCCCTACTAGTTATATTGGCATTATATCACCAACCTCTGCTAGTCATGTTGGAGATAGGTCAACAACCTCTGCAAGTCATGTTGAATACATGCAACTAGTCGTTGCAAGTCATGCTAGGGGCACAACTCTAGTCATTGTTAGTCACACTGCACATACATCACCAACCTCTACTAGTCATGTTGGGGATTCATCACCAACCTCTGCTAGTCATGTTGGGGATTCATCAACAACCTTTTCAAGTCATGTTGAAGATCTGTTCCTGCCTCTACAAATCATGCTGGGGGCATGTCACCAGTCAATGCAAGTCATGATGGGGGCATTCAAATGATTGAGAAGCCTAGACATATAGGACATAATCCCAAATTCCTTTGTAGACTTTGCAAAGGAGGTCACCTAACTCATCTATGCCCTGCTACAGTCGTGGTGCAAGAAGTGCAATCATTTTCCGATAGCCCTTCAGGTTCTAAGTCGTCTTTGGTTTCCCAACATCCTAATCCTTCTTTGGTTGATACAGCGGTTGTGCCGATGCAATCTTCGACCGACACCACTCTTGTTTTGGGGAGTGATGCGTCTCTTGACCATGTTGTCTCATATCCTATTCAAACAATGGTTGAATAAGTGGTCGTGTCGATGCAATCTTCGACCGATCCCACTCTTCTCTTGGAGAGTGACAAGTATAAGGAAGTGACATTGTTGATGCAATCTTTGTTCAATCCCACTATTATTTTGGGGGGTGATATGTCTTTCGACCAAGTACTTAAAATTTTTAATCTTGTACCTTCTGAACAAGGGATCATTCCACTCTCTCTGAGTATGCTCCCTCCAAGTCTTAGGATGGTTTCCTTTGATTAGAATGATCTTGTAGAGCCTCAACTTCCTTTTCTGTAAGGATCATCTGCAAGTATTTTTTCCTCATTGGCTTGGCAAGTTTTGGGTTCTCCCAAGCTTGTTTCAGCCACCTGTGATTTGTTGACTTTCGACAAAAGTCTTGCATGGGACCCCTGGCCTCCCCCTTGATATGCTACTTTAAACAACATCCCAGAGTCTTAGTTAAGCTTTTTTCCGACTCTCTAAAAAATCGAAAATATTGTCAAGTGAACTTGTATCTTTCACACTTGTTAAATGGATTTGAAAGGACGTTTATTTGGTGTAAGTTGAACCATTTTTCATACCAAGTAGACTAATTTCAAAAAAAGAACACTCTAGTCACCATTGGCTAGAAGAGTTCTCGTGGGTATTGTTTTATACTTTTTCGGGCCTAGGGGACTAAATTTATGAAAAAGGACATTCTTTGGATTTAAGTTGTAATTTCATTCCATTATCTTTCTTGCAGTATTGAGCCTATTGTCGATTCCCTCTTTCTCGTTATAATCCTATTACCTCATCATTTTACATCACTATCAAAGCAGAGCCTTGTTTATATCCTTTGCAGCTTGACACCCTATATCCTAAGAGAAAACATTGCCCGAGTGTCCATGTCCCACATACACTTCCTTTCATTGAGCATAGGTATGTTACACTATTTGGAGCTAGTTTATTACTCGCAACACTCATTTCCTCTCTTGTATCATAGCATTCATTTTCCTATGAAAAAACAAAAAATACGGGTGGGAATAGAATATTATCTCACATTGGTAGTAGTTGTGTCTCCTTTGAACAGAGAACAAACTTTTGATTCCATTCTCATCCAAAGTTTGGGTTTAGTATAACCTCAAGAAGCAGAGCTCGTTACTTAGAGTTTACTCCTCCGATTGGTTATTCTTCTAGTCCCTATGGAGATTTCGTTGATGTCTCCTGCATCACGAAGTTTCAACATCAAGTCTATGCTACCTGCTTTATCCATATGTCTCATGCTCTTGTTCAAAGTATGTCTATAAGCTTGTGTCAACCATTTCTCAGAACTCTTGACTTTGCATGTCGGCCATACCCTCAGTGTGTCTCAGAATCACATGAAGTTGTAGTCCTACTGTGCACCCTGATCCTACTTTCATTATGGGCATGCGACCTTGAACCTAACAATCGACATCTCCTCATTGGTCATTGACTCGGGGGTTTCCCTTGTGTTCGACGACAAGAAATCTATTCACACATTGGGATTTGTGCAGTGTCTTGGATTCCATTAGTCTTATTGGTGGTTTCCTCTCCTTTGTCGACAATTTTCCTTATTGGTTGTTATTCAGAGGGTCTTTTTCGTGCACTAATTGCATTTGGTGCATGTGAAAGACGCACAGGGTCGTTGGTTCGTGAACATCCTCTTCATACAAGTTCCTCCAAATCATCAAGCTATTTCTTTGTACCGCCTGCTGACTAATGACAGATGCCTTAATGCTCTCCTTTCGACGGGTCTCATTCTATCGACTCCAAGTCATCTATTCTGGAAACAAGGCCTAGAGTCCTATGAGTACCTAGAGGCTTGTAGTCATTAGTGGCAGGTTCTCCTACCATCAACATTTGGGAATACATCAATGTCTCATGATCGATGGATTCTTCAAGTGTTCGACCTCAACACCCTTATTCACACTTGTAAGAATGTACTTGGTGCCTTGATACCTACTTTCATTATCAGTAAGTTGTCTTGCATTTGCTAACGGTATACATTAATGACCGGTAATCAAATGTAGTCTCATTGTGTTCGACTTCAACTTCTCTATTCACATGATGTAGAATTTCACCTTTGGAAGATCGTGTAGAAGACATTCAGTTTATAGTGGCAACTTTCTTGAGTTGTTGTTGTCTTTCATTGGACCAATACCTATATGACTTTAGTGATCATGGGAGATCAAATTGTACTCCATTATATACATATATCTTTAGATTGATTTTGAGACTAGTTTCCACTGGGCCATGTTCGTGACTATGATATTCTATGGCATATGTCTACTTTGCATTACCTTTTCATGGCCATGAACAACTTTTTGGTATATTTCCACATGGATTTGCAATGTAATTCAAATTGGCATCTATGTGTACAAAGTCATTATGAATTGTAATATTCTCATGAGAAACTAGCACTTTCAGCTGAGTCTCCATTACTTCACTTCTGGGAATTATAATGTATCTCAGCCATTGGAGATATTCCTCTGACCTTACACATTAGGGGGCATTTGTTATAGCAAGTTTTGTCTCACCCCATGTGACTTGCTTAGAGGGTCTTTCCATTTCCCTATACAGACTTGAAGTTCCTTGTTGTAGCTTCCAGAGCCAAAAAATCATATTTTTCCACATATAGATGCCCTACCAGTTAGACAACATGCGTATAGGTAGGTTGCACCACTACAACCTGCGTACATCGACTTTGGTGCTCAAAATTAAAAATTGTGTCAGGTTTCCATGTCATGTCATGAGATCCATAATCCTTGACCTTCTATATACTGAAAATGTTCTGACTCGGCCCTTCAGTTCCATTTGAAGGCTATAAATTGGGCCATATCCAAACCATGGAAGGGGAAAGAATTCAACTTTTGAGAGAAAAGATACTCTGGTGAAATTTCACTTCACATTGAGTCTACATCCCTTTATCCTTTAAAGTCTGAACACACTTTTTAGCCCCCAAGCTCTTTCTTTTTTTATGGAGAACCTCAATGTCTCCTTTATATGAGCTTTCATTTGATGGAGGATTGAAGTGGTGGAGGCCCAAATGGAGGGACTTAGTTTCTTGGTTCCAATGTGTCTCGACACAGAAGTTTGTCACTTATACACTTATGTTGATCATTTTTAATAGAAATACTTTTTTCTCGTCCAATTGATATCTTGCAAATATTTGAATTATTATTCCATGTGCGTATTTGTCATGAATGTTAAAGGATTATGCTATCTTATATGCTAACATTATATAGTATCACCATATGCTTGTGTATCTTGGTTGTTGAGGACAAGTTGCATGTATAAAGCTTTGAGTTGTGTGCTTAGTGGTCTTCATCTAACGTCTGGATGAGGTAGGCTCTTGATCTTGTCATGTTATCATTTCATTTATATAGAATACTTGGGATTAGAGTTGATTTTTTCTTGTCATTTCTTCTATTGTGGTTTACCCCATGCCATAGAGTGATTTTCCTCCTAACAATGTTGGTTATTCGCCCTATCACAACCTTTAGGGGTACCCTTAACCTATAACAATTGGGATTATTTTCCCTATCAAGAATGAACAAGGAATGGTTATTGCAGATCATAAGTATAATTAGAAATAGTAGTGGACCGATCAGTACCAATCGCAGGAGTAGGACCATTAGTTTTTTATCAAGGCTGAAAGAATAGCTGGGCTAGGGTGGGTTTGTGGGAAAATAAGGTTGGGTGGGCGGGAGATAAAAAAAGATCTGCTCCGAACCAACAAAAAGAAGTTTTTATTCAGAGTGAAAGCTCTTTTCAAACCTCCAGGTAAAGAGGGCTCTTGATTCTCTCTCCTTCCATTCTGAATCAAGTTTTAATCCAACTTGTCTTCTTTGTTCTGATCCTGAGGTACGCCCACCTAGGAAACCAAACCTAGACTAGAGATAAATTGATCGCGATGAGTATGTGAGTATGTGAGTATGGACATACTCATCATATGAACATATTTCTTATTAGTGACATATCGATGGGCTCCTATGCGAACTTTGAGATCTGAACCCACCCAATTCATTTATCGATTCGAGTCTTTTCCTGGGGCGGAGGATCTTGGGAGCTCTTTATCTCAACTTGATGCTTACCAATCGATCGGGGCATAGAGAGTAGTTTCATTCCATTTTTACTACATCATCGATTGATTCTAATGAATTAATCAAACAAAATGCACTTAGATCCGACAAAGACAAACCATTGACCACATGTACATAAAATGTGACTAGTTGTATTTTTCTTTTTGCAGGAGGTGGTAAAACCTATCTCAGTTTTCAACCAATGACACTTAGTTATTAGGGACTGCTACCCCAGGGTTGACTTCCAATCCTGCCACATGACTTTGGTTTTTTCAGCACCTTGAAATGTACACTTATTGGAAATCGTCATAATTAATGAGATTTTAATCGGGTTCATATGGTGGGAATATTATTAATCCTCACATTAAATGAAATATTGAAAGATTGTGATTTGAAGGATTAACTTTCTTGCATGACAAAATATGTTTGTTTGTCATTAAAAAAATAATTAAAATGATTAACATAATAATGTTCACTTTAGTTTAAACAAAGGTGTTTTAATTTAAATCAAGGTGTTTTACTAGCTTTAATTTTTTTCATATGCATTTATTTAAGTGCATTTAGGATTTTTAAGAGGACATGGTCCTCTTCATTTTACCAGGTTTCTGTTCATCTATAACACCCTGTTTTCCCCAATTTGTAATTTATCATAAAATAGGAATTACCATGCTAATGCATAAGGACAATGTAAATGTATTATTGTGTGAGTTTCCAATGACTGACTGTGGGGGTGAATCCTTGAAAGTACTAGCCATGATATCACTAGAGGAAAAATGTGAAAACTATAAGAGAGGGTTCATTATGACAAATAACCCCAAATTTCCCTTGATGAGGATGACAACCTCCTTCGGATCCCAAGGAGAGAAATCAATTAATGAAGAAAGGATCTGTGGTTGAATTATCAACCACCCCCATGAATGGAAACATGGGTTGTTAGCCTGAAGTACCGCAAGGACCTGCAGACCTGATCTTCCTTCTGACAGAAGGAACATGATAGGTCGAAAAACCTTCCAAGGTAAGAGGGATACACATGAGAGAGGAGACACCAGACAAAAAGAGCGTAAGCTCGTAATGGAGATGCTCCAGTGGAATCATGAACTGAAGGCCACGATATTGATGCCGAGGAGCATATGAGAAACCTCGTCGAGGCCATAACTGAGAGAGAAAGCTCTGAGTTACAGAGAACAAGACCCAAATAGAAGCGAAAACAGAGGAAGAACCCTCAAGAAGTGTGAGAATTCCCTGGTGATATCATGGCTTGGCACGGGGGTGGCCAGAGTGCTAAGAATGAATGCCTCTGTGCCTATGGTTGGGTGGAAGGACAAACACCCACAGTCAGTTGGTTGGTGGCAACCTGTAATAGATAAGCGATTTCCTACCCTGTGTAATTTAGCCGTAACTGTTTATGAATTGGTTATACTGCGTATGCCTTCATGAATGTGAATGAATGCTTAATGGATATACTATATCCCTTCTATTTCTGCGTGATTGTATAATTAGACAAGTAAGGAATTTTATGGTTCATACATGACTTGTTCACATAAACTCTTGAGTTTTGTAGTGTCTTAAGCTAGAGCCACGAATTGTGAGCTCGTTGACCTTAGGCGTAGTTGCATGTACGATGGTTTACTCACCTATTCGTTCTGAGTCCCTTGGAGGATGGAGTTTGTTAAGCTCATGAGAGGTAGTGCATATATGCACAGGCTCTCTGCGATCAAATAGAACCCCAGAACCCCTTGATGAAGAAGCACAATAGTTGTGCTGAAGACTCTTCTAAGAGTCAAGTCCAGCAGAAAGAACGCAAAGCTCTCAAGTTCTCCATAGCTGACGAAGCTCAGGAAGTATAGCGAGTTTCAAATACTGAAAGAGAGTACCCTTTCATTTGCTAGATGAATGGACGATATCCTTTTGGAGGATCTGAGGTATGTCCCAACCATTATATTGGAGGAAGGAATGAAGGCATTAATACCTCGACCCCTTTAACCTTCGCAAGTAGCGGTGGGATCCAGGACCGTAGATCCAAGGATCTATCGGAGCTCTATTGATAGTCGATCTTAACCCTTGCATAGGCAGGAGAGTGGACTCGACAAAGTCCTAAAAGTCCCTAAGTATTCAGAATCGTCCATCGACACAGGACACGAGGCTGTCGGTCAGCGTTTCAACACCCAGGAAACCAGAGGGCAAGACCCCTCATCTTCGCAAGTCGCAAAATCCCGGTATACGAAACCTCGATGCGCTTTGTGGATGAGTCGATTTAGTGTGAATAAGTTTCGGCGTTTTGGCACCCAGGAAACTAGAGGGCAAGACCCCTCATCTTCGCAAGTCACGAAATCCCGGTATATGAAACACCGATGCGCTCTGTGGATGATCCGGTTTAGCATGAATAAGTTTCAGCGTTTCGGCACCCGGGAAACCAGAGGGAAAGACCCCTCATCTTCACAAGTCGCGAAATCCCGGTATACGAAACCCCGATGTGCTCTGTGGATGAGCCGGTTTAGTGTGAATAAGTTTCAGCATTTCGGCATCCGGGAAACCAGAGGGAAAAACCCCTCGTCTTCGCAAGTCGCTAAATCCCGGTATACGAAACCCTGATTCACGATTAAGACTGAGTGTGTTTCAACACCCTTAAGCTCAGGAGGGATAGTGACCATCAGATCCATATCAACAAGGGTCGTTGATCTCAGACACGAAATCCCATATCAAAATTCGGGGAATGGAGTGACCAGTGGTTTGGGTCGCTACATTTCGAACTGCCGGTTAACGAAATCCTGATACGGCCAGGACCATTGGATCAGGGGGAGATTCGCAGCTGTCGATCTCATCGAAGGTAAGATTTCGGGTTTCGGGGTTTGAAGAGTCGAAATACTTGACTCTCTTGCATCACTGAGTCGCGAAATGCAAAAGGCGCCTCTTGGCTTGGCCTGTGGTCATAACCAACGATCACATGGAGGTGGATAAGGGAAGAGCTATCTTGTGCTAGGCCCCCCATAGGAATTCGGGGATTCTATCCCTTGAGGAAGAGCGAAAATTTTATTTTTTGTCGTAGTGGGTATGTGACAAATTGGTATCAGAGCATGGTTACAACACTTGGCCTGCTTGGGATCATGTACTAGTCGCATAAGGAGATATTGTTATCTACATTTTCTCTTTAAGGAGAAGGACTTTAGAATAAAACTATAATTTGGGAATTTCTTCGGAATTCCAACAAAGGAATTATATAGTTCCTTTGTCAAAATGATAACTACTCTTATAGGAGTAGGGATGCACTGATCAATATTACTGATAAGACCCGAGTATGAATAAAAGAGGTGGAATAAATTGTGCTATGAAGTTGCACGATCCAGAAAAGGGACACAAACTGAGTTGTTCTATTATAGTGTGACGATGGCTACCTACTAAAGTAGGTACAGTCTCTTGCAATTGAGATGGTTGGTTAGGTAGGAATTAAGATCCTCATGAAGAACTCCTTCATGATTTAGGAAATCTGGTAAGGACTGGTAGGATCCTTAGAAAGTTATAATTAATGTATTATTAAAAGATTAAACCCTGAGCATATAACTCCTCATGATTGAAAGGACTGATGAAAATATGTAGGGTCAGATTATCTGACCTATAATGGTTAGAATTGACCACAAGGATAATCTATTTAAACAAGATTAAGAGGAGTCCTTTGGGACTGTTGCTAATTCCCAAGAGTGACCCTTATTGTTTGTTCCCATAAAGAGAGGGTAACATCTATATGAGTTATGACTATGAGATTAGTTCTGTAAGTAACTTAAAAGCTCAGAAAAGATAGCATGAAAATTTTGTATGCCGAGTGTGAATTTAGAGCACAAGGAGTGCATATAGAAACAAGCTTGTGTTAAATTTTGAAAGCTCCGGAGGTTGAACACAGAGGTTGATTCCAGAAGAGTTGATGCCAAGTTCGTGGCTAGAAGTCATTGAAAATCTGAACGGACGGTGGAATTCTCAGAGGGAGGATTACCGAAATTTTGTGAACCGTTAGATATAGTAGATCAGTGGAGAAGATAAGGATGATAACCTCTCATCACTCACAAACTCAGGAGGAATAGTATCCGTTAGATTGGAATCAACGAGAGTAATTGATCTAGAGCTTCGAGGTTTTGGCTATTAGGAAAATAGAAGCGAAGACTTTCCCAAAGTCGCACAAGGTAAATCATCGATTCAATCAAGGCCATTGGTTAGCGGATGACCTGAACCATAGATCCTGTGTAATCAGATCTTCAAAAGTCGGAGGTCTAGAAGTCAACAGACAGAGTTTTGAGAACTTGCATGTCATGAAAATGCTGACATCCAACTTGAGCCGTTGGATCGAGACAGGCAGTGGATCGTTGATCTGACGCATACACATTTTGGGGATTCGAAATCTGGAGTTAGGAGGTGAAGACTCTGCCAGAATCCTAAAAGGTGGAAAGCCGGGATTTGATCAGGACCGTTGATTGGCAGAGAGATATGGACCATGGGATCTAGGTTGCAGGACACCAGTGGATCAGAAGTTTGGGAAATGGTGGAGCATTGTCCGTAGATTCGCCAAAACATAGGATCCTGATGCGTGTCTAGGAGTTGAGCCCAGGTTTCGAGCGAAGGGTCATGTGAATAAAAGAGCTGAGAAAACCTTAGCCTCGGTCTTTCGGGTTTTCGGTTTCGGGGATCGAGGAACCAGAGTTCCTTGCAACAGAAATCCTGAAATTGTGAAATGTGAAGCATCTTTTAGTTCGGATCGTGGTCACCGCCAATGATCACGTGAGGAGAAGTCGTGAACTAGTATGATGAATAATTAGTTGTGTTCAATTGTACTTGAGTGCATGAGTTTAATGCATTGTGAAGCTTCATAATAGCAAGCCTGATATTAATACCGGTAAGATATGAATGATATTAAACGTGAAAGTAATGCACATGTATGATGTAAGAGTATAAGTATACTAGAGGCCCAATATGATTGCCCTGATGAGTGAAACATGAAGCAAGTATTGCTCTTGTCCAAATTAAATGAATACTATGGAGGCATAGTTGACTCCATTCTGGGGAGTCATGAAAGTTCCATTCCAAATAATAGCCTGAGGGGAATGTATTCCATTTCCTCAGGAAGTGTTGGTTGTGGAGCCTGATTATCTTCCTGATGCAGAGGTTCTTTGCTTTCAGCCGTGTCTATACCCCATGAAGTATTTACACCCCAGAAGTATGTACACTCTTCCACGCGGGGGAGTGCATAAGGGGGGTACCCCCTCTACGGGGTCCAGGGGTTCGGGGGCGAAGCCCCCGAAGCAAAAATTGCCTTATAAAAGTATATTGTAATTTCATTGTAAATCTGGACCATTCATTATAAGGTCGCAGATCTAATGGTAGAGATTATGTTAGGGTTTTTTTCCCTAGAAGGCAACCCTCTTTTATGAGGGAAATGTATTGCGGCTAGGAAGGAGAGTGAATATTGTATTCTGAGAGAGGAGACTGTGAGAGAAAGAAGAGGAAGTTACAGTGGGTTTTGCTGTAGGTTGTATCCCTTCATTTGTTGGATAATAATAAAGGAAGAACCTGGAAATTTCTCTGGTGGACGTAGCCCACACTGGGTGAACCACATAAATCTGTGTCTCTCTTGTATTGCGTGTCTTCTATGTTTTTTGTTTCTGCATTTGTTTTATTTTATTGCTCCGCGGTCCTGTTTTTCTAACAACTGGTATCAGAGTGTAAGGTAACTCGCAGGAAAAGAGGGTTCCTGGTTCGAGTGGGAGCAATGTCGGAAGATGGAAAGTTTAGGGTCGAGAAATTTAACGACCAAAACTACTAGTTATGGAAGATGCAGATGGAAGACTATTTATATCAGAAGGATCTATTCCTACCATTGAGTGGAGTAGCAAAGAAGCCGACGGCCATGAAGGACGAAGAATGGGAGATTCTTGATAGAAAGGCTCTAGTTACGATACGACTGAGCCTGGCAGCGTCGGTGGCTTTCAATATTTCGAAAGAAAAGACAACAAAGGATTTGATGGATGCGCTGGCCAAATTGTATGAAAAACCCTCGGCATCGAATAAGGTATTTCTAATGAAGAGATTATTTAATATGAAGATGTCAGAAGGTACCACTTCATACGATCCGCCTTGGAATATGGACAATTGAAGATGGAAAAGATACACACTAGCCAGAATCCTGCAGACATGTTAACAAAGGGAGTAACCAGGGAGAAACTGAGTTCTTGCTGAGTTTCAGTTGGTCTTCAAGATTGAATATGAAGATGAGAAATTTTCTAGGTCCAAGAAGGTTCAAAGTCCAACATATACAGCAGCAGTGGAGTTGTTGAGATCAGTCTCCAAGTGGGAGATTGTTGGTTGTGGAGCTTGATTATCTTCCTGATGCAGAGGTTCTTTGCTTTCAGCCATGTCTATACCCCATGAAGTATTTACACCCCAGAAGTATGTACACTCTTCCACGTGGGGGAGTGCAGAGGGGGGGTACCCCCTCTGCGGGGTCTGGGGTGTCCATCCCCTCGGCTGGGGGGTTTGGGGGCAAGCGGTCCCCCAGCGGGGGTTCGAGGGCGAAGCCCCCGAAGCAAAAATTGCGTTATAAAAGTATATTGTAATTTCATTGTAAATCTGGACCGTTCATTATAAGGTCGCAGATCTAATGGTAGAGATTATGTTAGGGTTTTTTGCCCTAGAAGGCAAGCCTCTTTTATGAGGGAAATGTATTGCAGCTAGGAAGGAGAGTGAATCTTGTATTCTGAGAGAGGAGACTGTGAGAGAAAGAAGAGGAAGTTATAGCGGGTTTTGCTGTAGGTTGTATCCCTTCATTTGTTGGATAATAATAAAGGAAGGACCTGGCAATTTCTCTGGTGGATGTAGCCCACACTGGGTGAACCACGTAAATCTGTGTCTCTCTTGTATTGTGTGTCTTCTGTGTTTTTTGTTTCTGCATTTGTTTTATTTTATTGCTCCACGGTCCTGTTTTTCTAACAGGAAGTACCAATATAATTAGATGAAAGGGTAAATGAGCAAATATTCTCTCTTGTCATAATAAGAGACAAATGATTACGCCTTTGAGCATCACATGAGAAGGATTGTGAATGAATCTGAATTGACTGATCTTAATAGTAAAGATGCATGTGGTCTGTAAAATATACCTATGGCAACTGCACACAGGCTTATGATTATGAGTATAGCTAAGTACATCGTGAATGTAAGTTAGCAAAAACCTAGAACATGTGTTGATGCATAATCTGCAATACATACCAGAAAGGTATGTCTATGTCCCTTAAAGAATGCTTATTAACAAGCTGAAGCTAATTCAAGCTTGAGGCCATCACAGATAGTGATGTATATGAAACAAGGAAGTTTCATACCAAAGGAGTTCCCGGTGGAGGAACTGTATAAGGACTCTGTCAGAGGAGCAGAGTCACAACCTGATTAATTGTTGAAGGTAGGACAATGGGCTGCAAGGCCTGTCCATTAATAAGAATCCTGGATTACATTTTGAAAGAATCATGTAATTAATAGAAGACTAACAATTGAATATTGACCACTCTGATAACCGAACGGAAGTGTGTAGGATGCACATGTTCATGATTCATTATGAGCAACGAGTTTCTATTAAATCATGTTGCGGTATCCCAAAAAGGGTTAGGGTGAGGCTTAACCAAGGCGGCTCAAGGAAAAGAGCAGGAAGATCCCGACAGGGAGTAGAATTGCAAAAGTAGAGAAGAGACAGTGAGACCTTAGAGATAACTCGACTAGGCTGAACTCTAGCCCTGACGGTGTAGAAAGAGTTGGAAGAAGGGGAGAGTCCCCAATTATTTCCTCGCTGAGTATTATGTTTTCTCTTGGATGAGAAAGCTCGTATGCCAATGAAAGTAAAAAGGTTTTGACACATAGTGATAAGGATTGTATTGTTGAAGACGCAATCGAAATTTGTTTGTGTTGCACTTTTGGAAACATTTGAAGATAATATGATGAAGTGCATGAAGATATGCTAGGAAATTTTGAAGATGTTTATGAATTCGAATGTTCTGATACATGCATTTGGTTTAATATTATGACTAATATAGTTGTGACTATGATGATGCATGCTATGTATAGAAAGGAATTGGAGCTATTGAGGAAGACAATTGCCAAAGATGGGCAACCTCAAGCAGAGGATGACCAGGAGAAGGTTGTGGCTGAAAGATTGTTGATAGGACTGTGAAAATCCTGCTAAAGCACTGTTGATGAGGTAGAGATCAGAAAGAGAGTGCTAGCAGCCAAGAATAGGTATAAAAATGTTCATGATTATGTGGCTCAGGGTATGAAAGGATTCGGGTGAGAACCCCTTCCGAATTATTTTATTGTCTCATGTTATGCATGAAAATTGAAAGGGCAGTGGTATGCCATGGATACCCAAGTAGGGTATGATTCAGGAAGGAGAACCTGAATGATGGAGGCGTGAATCTCTAGAAGTAAAGACCTATTGTAACGCTCGGAAGAATTCATGAACTGATATTTCATGAACACACTGACCAATCAAGGAACGATTGGAAACAAAAGTGCTCATAGATAGCACGTTGCATGGAATTACTTCAAGGAAATGCATATTTTCATAAAGGACAGACAATGGATTTCTCATTGAGGAAGGAGGACCTTCCAACATTTCTACTCACATTGTCTAGGTGTTAGAGAAAACTAAATTTGGGTGGCCATGAGTGTTGGCACCCTGGTTATTAATGAAGGCATAATGCTTGGGTGCATTCATGCGAAACTTTTAAGTTTCATGTGTACTAATTTGGGATCGTGATTGGCCTATAGCAGGAAGCATGGTCCTGCTGTAAGAATGAATGAAAACTAATAGGCCAAGTGGTGGAGAGGTTGGTTAAGTTCCAACACACCATGGCCAAGAACCTGTCATAAAGTGTGACAAACTTGAAATCAATGCAAGGGTGCATTGGGTATGAATGTGGCCACAAATGTTGGCGCATTCATTAAAATCAATTGATATCTGAATCACATTTTGAAAATTTGGTAGGCTGGAATGATGCATAGAATGAAATTGCAGGGAGGAAAGGGTCTTGGATATGGCAATGTTGTAAGTCCATAAGGAAGACTGATTGCCTACTGAGCCAAACTGCAAGGAATGGTATTTCCTTTTTGAGAAAGTAATTTAATTGTTAAGTATGCACAATTCTGAAATTGTTGTGACGATGTTGTAAAGGTGCAATAAAATGTATATGCATGGAAAAGCTAACAAGTTGTTTGGCCGATTGAAGTTGACAGTGTATGAAGCAAAGGGGTTGTGGATATAGCAGCATTGTAAGCCCATAAGGAAGACCGATTGCCTGCTAAGCCAAACTGCGAGGAATGGAAGAAAGAGTCTTAGATATGGTAATGGTGTAAGCCCATAAAGGAGACTGATTTCCTGGTGAGCTAAAATGTTATGGGAAAGAAAGTCCCATGCTTGTGAGTTTGGTTTCATATGGAACATATCTGAAAATAAAAGAAGAGATTGGAAAAATCTGTGGGTGACAAATTTGCAATAAAAATTCTGAAAGTTGGAATTTATGATGATGTCTCACGAATGTTGTATAGTTGTGACACAGGTGAGGAGAAAAGATCTATCCAGAAGGAACAGATGAAGGCTGTCAAAGCTGAAGATGATGAAAAAAGGCTAATGCTGAGCCATGAAAACCCCGTGATAAACCATGATCGCCTGAAAATTATTGTGTTGAGGTAACACAAGCCGGAGGTACGCCTCAGCAGAGCAAGTCTGAGGGACGCCTCAACTGTAAGACTCGATAGAGTATTTAAAATTTTCCTGTGCGAGAAAACCTTGGTAGGGCAAGATGGATCGCCCGAGGGACTGTATAACAGTGAAGGGGATGCCTAAGCCTGGGCCTGGAGGGTGAGTGACAGCAAGGAAGAGGAGACCTTAATAATTTTTGTAAACTATTGGGATCATGCACACAGTGGGTAGTTTCCCGTGCGGAAAAACCTTGGAAAGGAAGATGAAATCATGATAGTTCTTGTGAACTATTGAATTGGAATCATACACCCAATGGGTACGTCAAGGAAAGTGATGAGCATGGATAACAAAACTACCATGTGGATACAGATCCACAAACTGCACAGATAAGTATTGTGCTAAGATTATGAAATTTTCCTTTTGAATTTTGAACAACAATAAGATGTTTTCGCACAAAATTGTGATGAATGTGCTTGTTGTCCAAGAATTATTGAAGGCAGATGATGAAGACTAAGATCCTGAAAGAGGACCTGACCGAGAACGAAGGTCAAGACTTCTGAAGTGGCTGAATGAGAAAGGCATGACATGTGTTTTTTTTTAGAAAGAACACCGAGGACGGTGTTCTTTTAAGGGGGGGGGAATTGTAACACCCTATTTCCCCCAATTTGTAATTTATCATAAAATAGTAATTACCATGCTAATGTATAAGGACAATATAAATGTATTATTGTGTGAGTTGTCAATGACTGACTGTGGGGGTGAATCCTTGAAAGTACTGGCCATGATATCACTAGAGGAAGAATGTGAAAACTATAAGAGAGGGTTAATTATGACAAATAACCCCAAATTTCCCTTGATGAGGATGACAACCTCCTTCGGATCCCAAGGAGAGAAATCAGTTAATGAAGAAAGGACCGGTGGTTGAATTATCAACCACCCTCATGAATGGAAACATGGGTTGTCAACCTGAAGTACCGCAAGGACCTATCGACCTGAGCTTCCTTTTGATAGAAGGAACAGGATAAGTCGGCAAACCTTCCAAGGTAAGAGGGATACACACGGGAGAGGAGACACCAGACGAAAAGAGCGGTAAGCTCGTAAGGGAGATGCTCTAGCGGAATCATGAACTGAAGGCCACGAGCTTGATGTCGAGGAGCATCTGAGAAACCTCGTCGAGGCCATAATCGAGAGAGAAATCTCTGAGTTACAGAGAACATGACCCAAATAGAAGCTGAAACAGAGGAAGAACCCTCGAGAAGTGTGAGAATTCCCTGGTGATATCATGGCTTGGCACAGGGGTGGCCAGAGTGCTAAGAATGAATGCCTCTGTGCCTATGGTCGGGTGGAAGGACGAACACCCACAGCCAGTTGGTTAGCAGCAACCTGTAATAGATAAGTAATTTCCTACCCTGTGTAATTTAGTTGTAACTGTGTATGAATTGGTTATACTGCGTATGCCTTCAGGAATGTGAATGAATGCTTAATGGATATACTGTATCCCTTCTATTTCTGTGTGATTGTATAATTAGGCAAGTAAGGAATTATATGGTTCAGACATGACTTGTTCTCATAAACTCTTGATTTTTGTAGTGTCTTAAGCTAGAGCCACGAACTGTGAGCTCGTTGACCTTAGGCGTAGTTGCATGTACGATGGTTTACTCACCTAGTCATTCTGAGTCCCTTGGAGGATGGAGTTTGTTAAGCTCATGAGAGGTAGTGCTGATATGCACAGGCTCTCTGTGATCAAATAGAACCCCAGAACCCCTTGATGAAGAAGCGCAATAGTTGTGTTGAAGACTCTTCTAAGAGTCAAGTCCAAGAGAAAGAGCGCAAAGCTCTCAAGTTTTCCATAGCTGGTGAAGCTCAGGAAGGATAGCGAGTTTCAAATATTGAAAGAGAGTACCCTTTCATTTGCTAGATGAACGGACGAGATCCTTTCGGAGGATCTGAGGTCTATCCCGACTGTTAGATTGGAGGAAGGAACGAAGGCGTTAATACCTCAACCCCTTCAGCCTTCGCAAGTAGCGATGGGATCCTGGACCGTAGATCCAAGGATATGTCGGAGCTCTATTGACTGTCGATCTTAACCCTTGCATAGGCAGGAGAGTGGACTCGACGAAGTCCTGAAAGTCCCGAAGTATTCAGAACCATCCATCGGCACAGGACACGTGGCTATCGGTCAGTGTTTCGGCACTCGGGAAACTAGAGGGCAAGACCCCTCGTCTTCGCAAGTCGTGAAATCCCGGCATACGAAATCCCGATGTGCTCTATGGATGAGTCGGTTTAGCGTGAATAAGTTTCGGTGTTTCGTCACCTGGGAAACCAGAGGGCAAGACCCCTCGTCTTCGCAAGTCGCGAAATCCCGGTATACGAAACCCCGATGCGCTCTGTGGATGAGTCGGTTTAGCGTGAATAAGTTTCGGCGTTTCAGCACCCGGGAAACCAGAGGGCAAGACCCCTCGTCTTCACAAGTCGCGAAATCCCGGTATACAAAACCCCGATGCACTCTATGGATGAGCCGGTTTAGTGTGAATAAGTATCGGCGTTTCGGCATTCGGGAAACCAGAGGGAAAAACCCCTCGTCTTCACAAGTCGCGAAATCTCGATATACGAACCCCGACGCGTGATTAAGATTGAGTGTCTTTCAACACCCTTAAGCTCAGGAGGGATAGTGACCGTCAGATCCAGATCAACCAGGGTCATTTATCTCAGACATGAAATCCCATATCAAAATTCAGGGAATAGAGTGACCAATGGTTTGGGTCACTGCATTTTGAACTCCCAGTTACCGAAATCCCGATACGGCCAGGACCGTCGGATCAGGGGGAGGAGATTCACAGCCGTCGATCTCATCGAAGGTAAGATTTCAGGTTTCGGGGTTTGAAGAGTCGAAAAACTTGACTCTCTTGCATTGTTGAGTTGCAAAATGCGAAAGGCGCCTCTTGGCTTGACCTGTGGTCATAACCAACGATCACATGGAGATGGATAAGGGAAGAGCTAGCCTGCACTAGGGCTCTGTAGGTGAGTGCTCCACCTTCTTTACCAGCGACCTCTGTTTTTATTTGCTAGCTCTGCAGGCCAGCGCATCGTGGGGTGAGTGCTCCACCTTCTCTCCTTGCGTTTTTACTTGGTGCATGCCTACGTGTACCATTTGTGCCTGCCTTGTTTTTACTCGCTCACTTTGTGCATATACTGTGCTTAAGTTTTTACTCGCTCGGTCACTCTGCAGGCTTGTCTTTTTACTTTCGCTCATTTTACATTTAGCACTCTCAAGCAGTTTGTATTTCTTCCCTTTTTCATTTCTAACCAGATGCCCAGTTGGAGGAAGGCAGGAGCATAGAGGAGTAGCATCAATCAGTTAGAGCAAACAGGTTAGCAAAGGTTTAATTTTCTGATTATACAAAATAATCGCCATTAATTTTTAAAATCAATTTACTCAAAAAAAGATATTACGCTCTCTCATATAATTTCATATTTGGATTCAGTATGAAATCAATTAACATTTCATATTTGGGGTGGGGATCTTTGCCAGATCTCACGAATGGGCATTACCGTATTCTGCCACTATCAAGGTTTCCCGTAGTCGCATTTCCCATGTCTTGATTGATCGCGAGTCGGTTGCGTGAGTTTTGGTTTTGGATCAAATCTATTGATATGTCAATTCAAAATTGGTTTAACCTATAGACTTTGGATTTGGTACCCTTATTTGTTTTTCTTAAATAGTTCACGGTTATTTTTTTTTACTCTGAATTGATTTAAGTTATCCACTTTAATTTGTTTTTCTTAAATAGTTTACTGCATTTTTTATTTACTGTGTGTAGGGTTTTACCATCACTAGTTATATTTGTGAGTTGATTTTTTATTTATTTTAATTTTAATTTTAATTTTAATTTGTTTTTCAATATATTATTTTATATTAAATTTAATTATTTAATTTATTTTTATGTTTAATTTGAATTTGAATTAATATATAATTTTCACATTTATGTTCATCGTAAGAAAATTGTTTTAGGGTTTTAGCCCTTGTAAATAATTCAAAAAACTTAATTGTCATTCTAAAGGTAGGGCAGGGCAGGTTTACAAATGCGTTGTCCTCAACTATGAAAGGCTGAGTTGAGTGGAACCAGTTTTCCGTATCTTTCGCGTCAAACAGCTGGCTTCAATGGACGGGCTAGGTAAGCAGCATTCGCATCCCTGGCAATTTTTATTTTGTTATGTCCAAAGGCATATATCTATTGGAGATGGACACAATTAATCAGTTTTTAATCTAAAATTCTAATTTGATGGCTAACAATTGAAGATGCTGACATATTCTTAGTCGTCCTCCCAAATCAATGAATGTGATTTATTCTCATAACTTCTTGTATTTTTTAATGCATCAATTAACCTGTTTACTTCTTAACATTTACCTAATCATATTAAGAAATTACTCTACCACCATATAATTGCCACGTTTAACTGATTAACCTTTGAAATTACCACATTTAAAATTAACTTTTAGATTTCCTCAACTCTATGTAACCAACCACTTTGCGGCTGTGCTAGTTTTACTGTTTCTGGTTTTTGAAATACATCTGACGAATCCTATTGACGTCTCTACCCAAACAAGAACGAGTGAATCAAACGTGAATACAATCTCAGCATATGGTTGTTGATATAAATATTTCTTAATTTATCGGAGAAGTTTAAATATTTTATTTTTTAATAGTTTTGGGGTAATTATCATTTAAAAACTAAACCTAATTGTTGATGAAATTGTAATTTTCAAGTTTTGAATATAAATTATGTAAAAAGTTTTGAAATACTTCACCTATCCTCCATCCATCATTATCAGAACCAATTAAAATTCTATTACATTTAAAATACACAATTTATTTCTATTTTTAACAATTCTTTTAAAATTTTAACCAAATTTTAAACAAAATTAATCAAGATTTGCTAGACAGAAAACCACTTACAGATGCTATTCAAGTCCATGGACAGAAGTCAGAAAACATGCTGTTCCAAGTCCAGTGTCATAAATCAGAAATGAGATATCTCTGTCCTTACCTTTAATCAAATACACAAGAAATCTGAGGCATGTCCCATGACTGACAGCTCTACCTCTTGAAGAAAATATAAAATTAAAAAAGACTAGCAGTGGCAGACTGATTGCAGAGTCATGGTCTGCAGACTTGGTTGTTTTTAGCTGGCCACATTGAGCACGCTATCTACAGTAACAAGAGAATCGACTTTGACAGCAATGGTTATTGGCCAATACGGTGGGCCTTCAAGGCCATCAAAGCCACTGGAAGGTTATTTACATCGGTTAGGTTTGAAATTTGGAAACCATTCTTACCTGTCAGTTTGATTGTTTTAACACCATGAACAACAGACCCATTTAACTAAAGTAGATTGCCCATATTTGATGAACGGAAGTGAAATCTGTTCACGATATTTGGACGTAAAATTCTTTATACGACACTAAATGCCGGTTCTGCGCCGATTCGAGAGTAGATTGTGTCCCGTCTATATGCGATTCTTCTTCTGATGATATTTATAACGATAGGTCGCCATGTGGCTTTGCCTTTATGGAGGGAGCATGGAAAGCTTGCAAGTTAAGCAAAGAACGTTCGAAAAGTTTCTGGTTTGACGATTCGATCGGCTGTCCGCCGACCCTACCAGGCCAATGTGAATGCAGCTTGCTATTGATAGTAACTAGTTATGATAAAAATAGACCGTCCATCTAAAGGGTAGGCTCAAGTTTTCATTTTGTTGAAGACTTTGATATGATATCAACAGCTACATTATTTGATTTGGTGTGTGAAGGAAGATAAAATAAGTAGTTTAATTGTTTTAAGTTTTGAATTATAATTTTGTAAGAGTTATTTAACACAGTGAATTTATTTTTGAAATTAAAAATGAAATTTAAACAATAAAAAATTGTGATTTTGTATAGATTTATATTGATGGATTTTAGCGAAAAAAAATAAAACATAGAATAATTAGACTACACCAAAATAAAAAAGTGAAAATGAGTAATGGATGGTTTTGTTAGCTTTAAAGAGGAGACAAGGTATCATCCCTCAAAGAGTGACTTGATGATATGGTTGATGGGTTCCTTATCACTTTATTTTATTCATGTTAACAAATTAGTTTTTATATAAATATTTGAGATTTTTTGTTTTGTTTTGTTATTATAATTTTTTATAATTCAAATATATGTTTTTGTAAGTTAATGATATTTCTCATTAAGTGTTAGTGGCTATGCAAACATAAAAAAACATGAATGGAATTTGAATATGGTCTAAAAAGAAATGAAATGCATGAAATTGAATTAGGTTTTTGATATGTAATTTTTTTTATTTATAGAATTTGTGTATGACCATGTGATATTTGAGTGGTATGTTATTTATCTATGCAAAATATAATGTATATGTTTTTCTTAGTGTACGTGTTGAGTACCTAAATGATAGACTTTTCTTTAAAACACTTGTAGAATTATAGAGAACATATTGTTATTGTGCATGACTACTTTTTCAAAATTTATATTATTATTCTTATATATATTTTTAAATTATGAAAGTCATTATATTATATACTTGAAATTACAAGTCCTTGCTTTAATGCAAGGTATGTGAATCTTAATATAATAATAATAATAATAAATTATAAAAATGATTAAGACAATGAAAAGTTCTAATAGGAATAAAATATGTATGTATTTATAATATTTATAACAAACAATATTATTATTTTTTTTAAATTACATATTTGAAATTTGCATAGTCGACTCTATATGTGTATGTAGTTTCATTCAAAACAAATTTGTGTAGCCTATACAAAAATAACGTGAAAAATAGAGATATTGAAAAGCATTCAGAAAAATGGAAGTTATGATGTATTTGCAACTCAAGCCACTTACTTTGTCATTCTAAACCTAAATCCGAGGAAACAAAATCAACAAACACATATGCTAAAGTTGTCACTCATGCCCAAAAAAATTTGAATGAAAAGAGTGTGCACATGTTCTAGAGCAAGTGCACATTCTTAAAACATGCACACACATTTTTGACTAAGCATTCACAAGGTAGCTCTAACAATAATGCGCCAAAGGAAGCTTGTAGGCATACAGGGCCATCAACAACATGTTGACCCACCAAAAAGGACCTTTTAAGGGTATCCTTGGTCTTCTAATAGGGATAGTCAACATTATGAGTTTTTGAACATTGAGTGTGAGTCTTTGGAACTTGGATATGGTCAAAGGAAAAAACCTAAAATTAGGCCCCAAAGGAAGTTTTGGCCTTTTTGAGGTCTAGTTGGACCAATAATTGGTTGCCACATGGCATCCATACTAAAGAGAGTGGTGGATAAGCCTTCATGCCCTCACTACGGTAAGAAAGGGAAAGTGGAGGCTAAGTGTTGGAAGTTGCATCCTAAATTGCTACCAAAGAAGTTCCAGAACAAGGATGAACGAAAGACTATTGCTACATGTCAGATTTAGGTGATGAGACAATGATTACAGCTATGGGTGTCAATGGTATATCATTTTCTAGTTCAAGTTCTATTGTTCAATCTTCTAAGTTTGAAAATGATGATAATAAAAGAAATGAGTTTTTCCATGTAAGAGTCATAGTGAAGCATGCAAAGGTAGATGCTTTGTTTGACAATGGGTCTCAAGTTAATTGGATTTTTTAATCTATTGTTAAGAAGTTGGGATTAAAGGTTCAACCTCATAAGAAGCCTTATCCTTTGGGTTGGGTACAAAAGGACACTTGATTGCAGGTGACTAAACAATGTACACTTAAGTTTGCAATTTCTTCCAAGTTTACCGATGAGGTTTTACTAGATGTTGTCCCTCTAGACATATGTGGAATAGTCATGGGTAGCCCATATTTATTTGACAAGAGAGCCATATTTTATTGTGAGGACAATGAATATCATCCTTTCAAGGACAAGGTTGAATATATTGTTAGAGCTCATAAGATTAAGAATAATGAATCTCTAGTGAGTACATGACAAATAAAGAGACTTGTCAATGCTAGAAAACATCTTGTTCTCATGCTTGAGAAATAAAGAGATCAAGATGTATTAGATGTTTCTTCAGGTTGTGATGCAGGTCATCACCATGAATTAGTGAATTCATTTGGTGAAACTGTTCAGAAGATGAAGCAATTTGTTGATTCATTTCCTTTGGCAACAATGTATTCCTTACTATCGCTAGTTAGTTGTTTCTGGTTAATAGACATGACAGTGAATGCAAGGAATTGTGGAAGTAGGGAAATGAATGTTTATATCAATAGTATATTTGTAGTTTTTATCATGGTTGAACAATTTCTTACGATGCACTAAGTTTTCACTATCCAGTCACGATGGGTGGATTCTGGACAAGTGGGGATGCAATTCCATCACTTGATTGATATATAAAGACTTATGGATGTCCAAAAGCTTCGCAATGGGGAGGAATGATCCAAGAGGATTTGTGATCGCTCAGAATTTAAAAGTATCAAAAGTTTATGTGGATGATACCATTGCATAGAACTCAGTGAGAGCTTTCCAACGACGTGTGAATCACCTCAAATGGGCGTCATCTGCGGACGATATCACACTTTGAAGTTCCAACAAAATAGTGAAAATGACAGACAAGACTGCTACATGGCAGCACCAGAGAGTGCCACGTGGTAATATACAGAATGCTAACGTGGCATGTATGTGCATTGACTTGGCAGTGTGATGTGGCATGATCATACAATGACGTGGACCAGTCCATGCTTGACACATGGAAATTCGTACAGTCAACCTGGCAGGATGGCATCAGCATGCTAACGTGGAAGCAAGAGAGGCTACCATGTGTTAGTCGGTTTTGGCCTTTTTGGGGTCCAGTTGGACCAATAATCGACTGCCATGTGTCATTAGTACAGATTTCATGGCAGCCCCGTCAACAACCCAATGAAAAGGTCTGTATAGTGAGTTGGTAGCGACGACCAATGAAAGGTTACAACATGGCACCTTTGAGAAGACCAATGAGGCATGGGGGTCGAAAATTTTGGTCCCATGGGGGGCCAACTCATAGTCAAATCCCACTAAATCTCAGTTTCTTAAAACAAATCCATACGTATTTAAAATTGCACGTGGATCGAGAAAAGGAGGAGAAGTTTGGAACATAAATATATGCACTAACGATTTTGGCATGCATTTCAATGCACATTATAGACTGACAGAGTGCATTATTGGAGCTTTTGCTAGAGGGGAAGTCTCGAGGGCATGTGAAAAAGTATGTTGACTTTATACTCAAAAGTTGTAGAATTTCGAGAGGGGTTTGAATCTGACCTCCATTTCTGAGTTTTAGCCGATAAAAAAAGTTCTTCCAAAGCCTTTGTTGTCAAGCCAAGTATAGAAAAGTCTATACTCTAAAGTTTTAGAATTTTCTGTAGAAGCCAATGGTGGTTTATGTTTCTATCATAGAGTTGTAGATCTAAAAGGTGGTTTCAGGAGATGATTTGTAAGCCTTTATTTGTATTATTTTAGCATTTTTAGATTAATGAAGAGTGATCTCACTGTTGGGAGTGGACTCAGAGATGTAGCCAAGATGTCTAGTGAACTCCGTTAACAAATTTCGATGTATTTTTTTGACATTGTTCTTTTTGATCTCTTCTTTACATCTCACAAATTTACTTATGAAGAATAGATTATGCAAGTTAATTTCACAAGTATTAAAGTTTAGTTAAGTGAAGCTAATACATAACAATGCAAAAAGCACTGTCAATTTAAAGATCTTGGAAACTGAAAAAGATTTGATATCAATGAAGGACTAATGATTGGACTGGTAACATAATATTTTCATATCACAACTAGATTAGCTAATTACTAAATGCAAGAATGAAAAAATATTAGTAATTGTAAGCCTGTAATTTATGAAAAATTAAATCTTATTCCCTAAGTCTAATAATGATCCTAATTAACTACTAAAAATATGAATTTAGTAAACCTACACAGCTCTGTGTGAGACATTTTGATATATTGTGTGGTAGTCGAGCATGACAAGATGCCAAAATTCATGGAAAACAGACAAGAAGCCAAAAGAATTACACAAAGCACATTGAAATAGTCATGCAAGTCATTGGGCTCATAGGAAAAATAATTTCGAGAAGAAAAATCATAGAGGGTGATTCCCAAGTGGGTGAATAGGCAAGTCTTGAGTCCTACCACACCAAACGTTAGACAATAGCTAAAAACAACCTAATAAGAGAGAAGTGTGGATCTAAAGTCAAGTGGAGTTTCCAATCAATTTGGTTGGTTTTGCTACAAGGGTGAGAAAAATCATCCTTGTTATAGCTAGGTTGAAAAGATATATAAGAGACAATTGTTAGTGTGGACACCAATCACTAGAAAATTATTATAAGAAACATGAAATAGAGGATCATACATAAGGTTCAAACAAATAAATAAGCTACAGACATAAAATTTAAACAAGAAGTTGGAGGGAATCAATAATACTCATGTATTTACCAATGGATGGGATTTAAACATGAATATTTTCACATGGGGAGAATGAATCACGGGGGCTTCACCTTGTTGACCAATCTCTTATCACGTTCATTCATAAAGGGAGTTTTTTAATTGTGAAAAATTGGGTCAATATGTTGTAGGTATTGGGAAGGGAGGGATGTGGGGTATGGGGGTGTTTATAAGTATTGGGGGGTATAAAAAGTAGTATCTAGTAAAAATAGGGGATATCTAGTAAATATAGGGTTTTTATTTATTGGAAAGATGTATTGGGAGGGGGGTCCAACAAAAATATGTTGGGAGTTATTTCTCAATATCTAACAAAATTAGGGGTATTCTTTAATATCCCATGAATGCATGCACTATGTCATAGGTTCACTAAGAGGAGACTCTAATGTCCCATTCCAATTAATCATGATGGAGGATGATTCAATAGCCTATACAACTCCCGTAGGCTATAGTCAACAAGGGAAAGGGAGTCAAGGAGGTTTATTTTGTGTCACTCGAATGATAAATCCTAAAGTGACATTAAATGAAATAAATAATTATATTTAAATGAAAGTGGAGGAAAATAAAGTGAGAGTTTGATTTGGTCAAAAAGGGGAAAGATATAGAAGGCCCAGAAAAAGGATAAATAGAGGGGTAACCCTTCTCCTTGGCATTATGATTTAATATCTTATTTTGGAGTGCTCTTGGAGCCATTGTTTTGTTAGGGTTTAGAAAAACCATTCCATCTTAGTTTAGTTTCGGAAGTACAATATCTACCCTAGCTAGAAAAAGAGGGAGATTCATCTGGAGTCCTCATTTGAGTTCATCGTGGTGTTTGGTTTCATCCTGGAGAGAGTTGGGAGGCATATCGACTTGCACAAGGTATTTGCAACATTTTTCGGAGGAGGTTGATCGTCAGATATGTAGGTGCTAGGAGGGTTTCACATAACTGTGGAAGGAGAAACCCACACGGGTTGAGCATGGGTTGTCCCACGAGGCATTTCTAGACATCTCACAATCGTCCCACGAGGACCTCTGTGAATCAGGGATTGCATCAGTTTGCGGATTGGGTTTGTGAGGGTTTCAAGAGAGATTGGAGGGACGCTTGTAGAGTGGAGATTACTGGAGCAGAGTAGTGTAGGGCTTGGAGAGCCTTGGATCGATGGACATCATAGATTGGCATCATTCCAAGTTTTCTTGTATTGTTTCTGTAGTAGATTGTGTAGTTTCCTGGAAGCGATTGGATTTATGTGCTTAGGAGTATTCCTTAGCTATTATTACAACCATTAGATGTCATTGCATTGATTTTGGGACTTTCCATCCATAATAAGATGCCAAGGTTATCTACTCTATTTTCTTTGTAATTGATGCATGCAATATGTTTGATAATATTCCTAATTGAAAAAATTGTTTGTAAGAAGTTAACAATACCACTATACAAGTGTTTGGCACATTCAAATAAAAAGAAATAGCAATTTTGTGATAGAAAACATCATATTCCCACCTAGTCTAGTTGGGGACATTACAGAGACCCAGTGGAATGAATTGGATGCAAGTGTGCTACAACACTCTCCTTGGGAGTTTCATTTTTCTCCTCAGTGGCCTTTATCTCACAAATGGTGTGTATGAAGATATGTCTCTACTCCTTCAATGGAAGAGCTCAAAAAAGCATGAGGGCTATTTTTGAGATGAGAAAGAGAAGCAAATGGTCTCCAATCTCATTCCTACAACATAACCTTACATAATTTCTCCTTCTTTAAATGCTTCCCCATGGCTCTCATTCCCCATGGCTCTCATTTATAGGAAAATTTCAAGCTCCATGAAGAACTAGTTCCAATAAGCTCTTATTTTGAAATGATGATCCCAATGCTTGATGGAGACTTTGGGAGGCCAAAGTACTCCTCATGAGCTCAAATTTCTCATGTACAATAAATTAGAGGTACTTGAGCTAGCATTGGCTCTATAACTACATTTAATGAGTTTACTTCATAGATCTGAGCAAACTTGTGCAACTTTCAAAGGAAATTTTGTGCAATTTACGTGGGTGTTAATGAAGGAAATCCACGCAAGTATACAAAAAGCCCACTTTTACAAAAAAAATCCAAACTGTTTTGTGGTGATGTAAAGTATCCATGGGGTATCCTTTTTATGTTTCACTGATGATGCTACCAGTGATCGCCTTAATTTCTTTGTAAGCTAAATTTAGGTGATAACATCACTCCTTGATTCCCTACTTTTGAACCTCAACATCCTAAATATGATCACATCTCATTCTTATTTTAGGGGAAGTAGTAGGGAGGGTTTTGGATGATGAGGCTTCTCCTTGTCTATCTACTTGGAAAATCTTTTGTTCCAAGTCAATCAAAGAGGGCATTTGTTTTTTGGGTTTCTTATTCCCACTATGATCATTCTCTTTGGTTTGAATCATATCTATAAAGGTGAGAGGCCTTGTCCCTTGACCCAATAAAATATCTACAATATGATGAACGATCTTCATTCCCTCCTCTTGTGTAGTTTCAAAATTTGGGTGTTTATTTTTTAGGTACTTATGTTTTAACCCTAGCAATGTTATGGAGGATTGTGGCAACAATAACAAAATTTGACACATCAACATCATAATCAAAGAGCTTATCTTTTCCTTCCTTCATTGGATGCTCCTTGTCTTTGTTTTGACATGGTGATATTAACTCAGTTATGTCTTCATTTAGCTACTCTAATCTTGGTTCATCAACAATCTCTTCATCTAGAATATTCTTCTCAAGGCATCGTCTATGCATATGTGGGCCCTATAGGTGGCAAATGCCACATCTAAAAAGAATTTTCACATAGTCTATATCCTACATCGTAGGAACTACCTCGAATATCTACATCTATTCCTTCATGTAGAAACCATTCCTAAGGTTCATTTGCATAAAAAATATTGTCATAGAAGTATTTTACTAGTTCCTTAACCTTTCATCCATATCCAAAAAATTACCCAATTTATTCCCCATCAAGGTTAGGGCTCTCTTGATCCAAACCTCCAAGGGTAGAGAGTGTAATTTGATCTACAAATATTGGATATCAACACTCTCCTACATAGGTTAAAAAGAGTCCATTCCTTAACGGACAATATGGAGTTTTCCTAGTACCACTTACCCCATTGAATGTTCTCTTTATCATTCCCTAATAGGAAGATAAAAGTTATCCATTCTTGAGCCAAAATATGAAAAATTAACGCATGACCTAATTGTTTCTTCCATACTTGATGGATCAATTGTCTCATAGATTTATTTAAGATCATCCTTCCATGAACATTTTCCAATAATGTTGTTTCCCAATAAATAAGGACTTGATCCATAACCACATCAACCCTCATAACCAAATTCTTCTTCTT
>ML776995.1:771180-790181 GCA_009831015.1 Picea engelmannii
GGACACTTGATTGCAGGTGACTAAACAATGTACACTTAAGTTTGCAATTTCTTCCAAGTTTACCGATGAGGTTTTACTAGATGTTGTCCCTCTAGACATATGTGGAATAGTCATGGGTAGCCCATATTTATTTGACAAGAGAGACATATTTTATTGTGAGGACAATGAATATCATCCTTTCAAGGACAAGGTTGAATATATTGTTAGAGCTCATAAGATTAAGACTGATGAATCTCTAGTGAGTACAAGACAAATAAAGAGACTTGTCAATGCTAGAAAATATCTTGTTCTCATGCTTGAGAAATAAAGAGATCAAGATGTATTAGATGTTTCTTCAGGTTGTGATGCAGGTCATCACCATGAATTGGTGAATTCATTTGGTGAAACTGTTCAGAAGATGAAGCAGTTTGTTCATTCATTTCCTTTGGCAACAATGTATTCCTTACTATCGCTAGTTAGTTGTTTCTGGTTAATAGACATGACAGTGAATGCAAGGGATTGTGGAAGTAGGGAAATGAATGTTTATATCAATAGTATATTTGCATTTTTTGTCATGGTTGAATAGTTTCTTATGATGCACTAAGTTTTCACTATCCAGTCACGATGGGTGAATTCTAGACAAGTGGGGATGCAATTCCATCACTTGATTGATATATAAAGACTTATGGATGTCCAAAAGCTTCCCAATGGGGAGGAATGATCCAGGAGGATTTGTGATCGCTCAGAATTTAAAAGTATCAAATGTTTATGTGGATGATACCATTGCATAGAACTCGGTGAGATATTTCCAACGACGTGTGAATCACCTCAAATGGGCGTCATATGAGGATGATATCACACTTTGAAGTTTCAACAAAATAGTGAAAATGACAGACAAGACTACTACATGGCAACACCAGAGAGTGTCACGTGGTAATATACATAATGATAACATGGCATGTATGTGCATTGACTTGGCAATGTGATGTGGCATGATCGTACAATGACATGGACCAGTCCATGCTTGACACATGGAAATCCGTACAGTTGACATGGCAGGATGGCGTCAGCATGCTGACGTGGAAGCACGAGAGGCTACCATGTGTTAGTCAGTTTTGGTCATTTTGGGGTCCAGTTGGACCAATAATTGATTGCCATATGTCATTAGTACAGATGTCATGGCAGCCCCGTTAGCAACCCAATGAGAAGGTCTGTATAGTGAGTTGGTAGCAACGACCAATGAAAGGTTACCACATGGACCAACCATGAGGTGCCACATGGCACCTTTGAGAAGACCAATGAGGCCTGGGGGTCGAAAATTTTGGCCCCATGGGGGGCCAACTCATAGTTAAATCCCACTAAATATCGGTTTGTTAAAACAAATCCATACCTATTTAAGACTGCACATGGATCGAGAAAAGGAGGAGAAGTTTAGAACATAAATATATGCACTAATAATTTTGGCATGCATTTCAATGCACATTATAGACCGACAGAGCACATTATTGGAGTTTTTGCTAGAGGCGAAGTCTTGAGGGCATGTGCAAAAGTATGTTGACTTTATACTCAAAAGTTGCAGAATTTCGAGAGGGGTTTGAATCTGACCTCCATTTCTGAGTTTTATTCGATAAAAAAAGTGCTTCCAAAGCCTTTGTTGTCGAGCCAAGTATAGCAAAGTCTATACTCTAAAGTTTTAGAATTTTTTGTAGAAGCCAATGGTGGTTTATGTTTCTTTCATAGAGTTGTAGATCTAAAAGGTGGTTTCAGGAGATGATTTGTAAGCCTTTATTTGTATTATTTCAGTATTTTGAGATTAATGAAGAGCGATCTCACCATTGGTAGTGGACTCAGAGACGTGGCCAAGATGTCTAGTGAACTCCGTTAACAAATTTTGATATATTTTTTTGACATTGTTCTCTTTGATCTCTTCTTTACATCTCACAAATTTACTTATGAAGAATAGATAATGCAAGTTAATTTCACAAGTATTAAAGTTTAGTTAAGTGAAGCTAATCACATCGCAATGCAAAAAGCACTATCAATTTAAAGATCTTGGAAACTGAAAAAGATTTGATATCAATGAAGGACTAATGATTGGACTGGTAACATAATATTTTCATATCACAACTAGATTAGCTAATTACTAAATGCAAGAATGAAAAATATTAGTAATTGTAAGCCTGTAATTTATGAAAAATTAAATCTTATTCCCTGAGTCTAATAATGATCCTAATTAACTACTAAAAATATGAATTTAGTAAACCTACACAGCTCTTTGTGAGACATTTTCATATATTGTGTGGTAGTCGAGCGTGAAAAGATGCCAAACTTCCATGGAAAACAGACAAGAAGCCACACGACTTACACAAAGCACATTGAAAAAGTCATGCAAGTCATTGGGCTCATAGGAAAAATAATTTCGAGAAGAAAAATCATAGAGGGTGATTCCCAAGTGGATGAATAGGTGAGTCTTGAATCCTACAACACCAAACGTTAGAGAATAGCTAAAAACAACCTAATAAGAGAGAATTATGGATCTAAAGTCAAGTGGAGTTTCCAATCAATTTGGTTGGTTTTGCTACAAGGGTGAGAAAAATCATCCTTTTTATAGCTAGGTTGAAAAGATATATAAGATACAATTGTTAGTGTGAACACCAATCACTAGAAAACTATTATAAGAAACATGAAATAGAGGATCATGCATAAGGTTCAAACAAATAAATAAGCTACAAACATAAAATTTAAACAAGAAGTTGGAGGGAATCAATAATACTCATGTATTTACCAATGGATGGGATTTAAACATGAATATTTTCACATGGGGAGAATGAATCACGGGGGCTTCACCTTGTTGACCAATCTCTTATCACGTTCATTCATAAAGGGAGTTTTTTAATTGTGAAAATTGGGTCAATATGTTGTAGGTATTGGGAAGGGAGGGATGTGGGGTATGGGGGTGTTTATAAGTATTGGGGGAGTTTTTTAATTGTGAAAATTGGGTCAATATGTTGTAGGTATTGGAAATGGAGGGATGTGGGGTATGGGGGTGTTTATAAGTATTGGGGGGTATAAAAAGTAGTATCTAGTAAAAATAGGGTTTTTATTTATTGGAAAGATGTATTGGGAGAGGGGTCCAACAAAAATATGTTGGGAGTTATTTCTCAATATCTAGAAAAATTAGGGGTATTCTTTAATATCCATGAATGCATGCGCTATGTCATAGGTTCACTAAGAGGAGACTCTAATGTCCCCTTCCAATTAATCATGATGGATGATGACTCAATAGCCTATACAACTCCCGTAGGCTATAGTCAACAAGGGTAAGGGAGTCAAGGAGGTTTATTTTGTGTCACTGGAATGATAAATCCTAAAGTGACATTAAATGAAATAAATAATTATATTTAAATGAAAGTGGAGGGAAAATAAAGTGAGAGTTTGATTTGGTCAAAAAGGGAAAAGATCTAGAAGGCCTGGAAAAACGATAAATAAAGGGGTAACCCTTCTCCTTGGCATTATGATTTAATATCTTATTTTGGAGTGCTCTTGGAGCCATTGTTTTGTTAGGGTTTAGCAAAACCCTTCCATCTCAGTTTAGTTTCGGTAGTGCAATATCTACCCTAGATAGAAAAAGAGGAGGATTCATATGGAGTCCTCATTTGAGTTCATTGTGGTGTTTGGTTTCATCCTGGAGAGAGTTGGGAGGCATATTGACTTGCACAGGGTATTTGCAACATTTTTCGGAGGAGGTTGATCGTCAGATATGTAGGTTCTAGGAGGGTTTCACATAACTATGGAAGGAGAAACCCGCATGGGTTGAGCATGGGTTGTCCCACGAGGCATTTCTAGACATCTCGCAATCGTCCCACGAGCACCTCTATGGATCAGGGATTGCAGCAGTTTGTAGGATTGGGTTTGTGAGGGTTTCAAGAGAGATTGGAGGGATGCTTGCAGAGTGGAGATTACTGGAGCATAGTAGTGTAGGGCTTGGGGAGCCTTGGATCGATGGACATCATAGATTGACATCATTCCAAGTTTTCTTGTATTGTTTCTGTAGTAGATTGTGTAGTTGCCTGGAAGCGATTGGATTTGTGTGATTAAGAGTATTCCTTAGCTATTATTACAACCATTAGATGTCATTGCATTGATTTTGGGAGTTTCCATCCATAATAAGATGCCAAGGTTATCTACTCTATTTTATGTGTAATTGATGCATGCAATATGTTTGATAATATTCCTAATTGAGAAAATTGTTTGTAAGAAGTTAACAATACAACTATACAAGTGTTTGGCACATTCAAATAAAAAGAAATAACAATTTTGTGACAGAAAACATCATATTCCCACCTAATCTAGTTGGGGACATTACAGAGACCCAGTGGAATGAATTGGATGCAAGTGTGCTCCAACACTCTCCTTGGGAGTTTCCTTTTTCTCCTCAGTGGCCTTTATCTCACAAATGGTGTGCATGAAGATATGTCTCTACTCCTTCAATGGAAGAGCTCAAAAAAGCATGAGGGCTATTTTTGAGATGAGAGAGCGAATAAAATGGTTTCCAATCTCATTCCTACAACATAACCTTACATCGTTTCTCCTTCTTTAAATGCTTCCCCATGGCTCTCATTTATAGGAAAATTTCAAGCTCCATGAAAAACTAGTTCCAATAAGCTCTTATTTTGAAATGATGATCCCAATGCTTGATGGAGACTTTGGGAGGCCAAAGTACTCCTCATGAGCTCAAATTTCTCCTGTACAATAAATTAGAGGTACTTGAGCTAGCATTGGCTCTATAACTACATTGGATGAGTTAACTTCATGGATCTGAGCAAACTTGTGCAACTTTCGAAGGAAATTTTGTGCAAGTTACGTGGGTGTTAATAAAGGAAATCTGCGCAAGTATACAAAAAACCCACTTTTACAAAAAAAAATCCAAACTCTTTTGTGGTGATGTAAAGTAGCCATGGGGTATCCTTTTTATGTTTCACTGATGATGCTTCCAGTGATTGCCTTAATTTCTTTGTGAGCAAAATTTAGGTGATAACATCACTCCTTGATTCCCTACTTTTGAACCTCAACATCCTAAATCTAATCACATCTCATTCTTGTTTTAAGGGAAGTAGTAGGGAGGGTTTTGGGTGATGAGGCTTCTCCTTGTCTATCTACTTGGAATATCTTCTATTCCAAGTCAATCAAAGAGGGGATTTGTTTTTTGGGTTTCTTATTCCCACTATGATCATTCTCTTTTGTTTGACTCATATCTATAAAGGTGAGAGGCCTTGTCCCTTGACCCAATAAAATATCTACAATATGATGAACGATCTTCATTCCCTCCTCTTGTGTAGTTTCAAACTTTGGGTGTTTATTTTTTAGGTACTTATGTTTTAACCCTAGCAATGTTATGGAGGATTGTGGCAACAATAACAAAATTTGACTCATCAACATCATAATCAAAGAGCTTATATTTTCCTTCCTTCACTGGATACTCCTTGTCTTTGTTTTGACATGGTGATATTAACTCAGTTATGTATTCATTTAGCTACTCTAATCTTGGTTCATCAACAATCTCTTCGTCCGTAGAATATTCTTCTCCAGGCATCGTCTATGCATATGTGGGCCCTATAGGTGGCAAACGCCACATCTAAAAGGGATTTTTACATAGTCTAGATCCTACATCGTAGGAACTACCTCTAATATCTATATCTGTTCCTTCATGTAAAAACCATTCCTAAGGTTCATTTGCATAAAAAAATATTGTCATAGAAGTATTTTACTAGTTCCTTAACCTTTCATCCATATCCAAAAAATTACCCAATTTATTCCCCATCAAAGTTAGGGCTCTCTTGATCCAAACCTCCAAGGGTAGAGTGTGTAATTTGATCTACAAAGATTGGATATCAACACTCTCCTACATAGTGTAAAAAGAGTCCATTCCTTAAGGGACAAATATGGAGTTTTCCTAGTACCATTTACCCCATTGAATGTTCTCTTTATCATTCCCTAATAGGAAGATAAAAGTTATCCATTCTTGAGCCAAAATATGAAAAATTAATGCATGACCTAATTGCTTCTTCCATACTTGATGGATCAATTGTCTCATAGATTTATTTAAGATCATCCTTCCATGAACATTTTCCAATAATGTTGTTTCCCAATAAATAAGGACTTGATCCATAACCACATCAACCCTCATAACCAAATTCTTCTTCTTCTTTTGAACTTGACACACTTTACCTTATTCTCCCACCTTTTCTTTGAATTCGCTCCTTGCTTCCCTCCTCTAGTTCTCCCCTACACTCCTTGTCATCCTTGATTCCCTCTAGATAACTCCTCAAGAGACAAAGGAACATTCTCATGCTTTTGTAAGAAAGATCTTCCTAGTTCTTTTTATCCATTTTTCTATATTGGAATGAGTGGCTTCCACATCCACCACTTCCTTCAATGAGTCCAAAAGATTATCATAAAATATTATCATCAAAGCATAGGATAAATAATCTATGAATATGCTTATAACACTATCGACCAAGAATACCTTTTAATATAGTTGCATACCTTATGGCCTCTAAAACATAACTTCTATCCATTCCATTATTACTGTATGCCCTTCCTACAAAAGGTACCACTCTATCCTTCCACAAAGGATTTAGAAAGGGTTTAGAAGGGGTTACATTAGGACTACTTTTAGGCCCCCCTCAAGTATAGAGAGTTGGAGAGATGAAAAAAACTTACCTTAATATGGATTACATCCTTCAATTATAATTATCTCTAATTATGTTTACTTTTCTAAAATAAACCTTGCTTTTCTTTCACTATCTCCTTCCTTCATCACCCCCTCATCCCCTATATATAAAGGAAGGAATACCTCTTACTTATTATAATTAATAAATATTTTGTAATATATATATATATATATATATATATATATATATAAAGGAAGGAATAATTCTTATTTATTATAAATTGATAAATATTTTGTAATATATTACATGCATAAATATATAAGTGAGAAAAAAATAAACTTAAGTAATTAAAATTTTCATAAAAATTGTTGTGATGTCAAAATCTCAGTATGGTATATTTTTATGTTTTCCTATAGTGTATATAAATATTTTCATTTTATATATATAATTTTGTATATTTAAAGAGATGAATATATATTTACTAGTCATTTTGATTCTTGAATATATATGGGTTGCATTTAGTTCAGGAAAGATATGGGTGGCTAAAAGAAAGCCATTCAAAAGATTGGAAAGCCACTTTGATGTCTCTTATCAAAATTGCAAGTTAAAAGAAAGCCATTCAAAAGATTGGAAAGCCACTTTGATGTCTCTTATCAAAATTGCAAGTCTGACATAGTGAGCTATGACATCAATTACCAACTTGGAATCTCCCATGACCGCAGCTTTGTGTCATCAATTACGAACTTCGAATTTCCCATGACCTGCAGCTTATTGACATGCTTTTTTTATAGCAATTGCCAATAGTGTCATAAAGCAATAAACTCGACTCTATCTTTGATACCTACTCCTGGAGCATATCTAACATGCCAATAGTGACTGTGATTCAGAAAAAGGACAACTCCAGGACCGCACAGAAGAGGGTGCCCTTGGCATGCCCGGTTGAAAAACCCCCACGGTATCTCATAATCAATCTCTAGCATTATTGGTTCCTGGGATTTTTTTGACTTAAGCTGCGCTTTGAATTTATTGGACAAATTTAAAGATATACCAACTCTGATTTCGGGAGGATATTCTTATCCCTGAATACGCTTTGAATTCATTTGACAGATTTAAAGTAATACCAGCTGTGATTTTTGGGGATATTGTTATCCCTGAATAAGCTGGAGTTGCGAGGCCACCATAAATCTGTAACAAAAACGCTCGGCAGACCTGCATATTGTCGGACTGCCTTGTCAGACATCCAGTCTTTAAAACAATCTTCCAACTGGATTTGATTAACAAGTGTTCTGCTCATGTCGTAGATCGCCCTTTCTTTGCCTTGGTCGTCGAGTTGGGAAAGCAAATTACTTAAGGCGTATTTGATAGCAGCTATATTTTAATATAATTTAATTTATTTTTTTAAGATAGTTTAGATGTTTTATCTTTTGATTTTTTTTCTATCATTTTTTTTTATTTGATTTTGGTTGAAATTTAATGAAAAATAATTATATCTAACAAGGTTTTAACCATTATAAATAATTAAAAAAACTTAATTATCATTCTAGCCCATGTTAGGTTTATAAATACCTCATCCTCAACTATGAAAGGCTGGGTTGAGTGGAACCAGTTTTCCGTATCTTCCGCGTCAAACAGCTGGCTTCAACGGACGGTCCAGGTAAGCAGCACTCGGCATCCCTCGCGATCTTCATTTTGTTTTACTGTTTCTGGGTTTTGAAATGCATCTAACGGATCCTATTGACGTCTCTACCCAAACAAGAGCGAGCGAGTCTCGTGAGCGGACGTCAATACAATCTCCGCTTATGGTTGTTGATATAAATATTTCTTAATTTAATGGAGAAGTTAAATATTTTATTTTTTAATAGTTTTGGGGTCAATTATCATCTAAAGACTAAACCTAATTGTTGCTGAAATTGTAATTTCACAGCATTTAAATTGTAATTTTTAAGTTTTAAAAAAATCCTATTACAATCAGAGTGTGCATGTTTTTACAGATTGTCATGATATTGCTTGAAATGTTTTAAAAATTTGTCATAATGTTACTAGAGATTTTTGGATATAAATTATGTAAAAAGTTTTGAAACACTCCACCCATCATCCATTCATCGTTATCCAAACCAATTAAAATTCTATTACATTTTAAAAAACACAATCTATTTACCTTTCCAACAATTCTTTTAACCAGATTTTAAACAAAACTAATCAAGATTTGCTGGACAAAAAACCAATTTACAGATTATCATAATATTGCTTAAAATGTTTTAAAAGTTTGTCATAATATTACTTGAGATTTTTGGATATAAATTATGTAAAAAGTTTTAAAACACTCCACTCATCATCCATCCATGGTTATCCATACCAATTAAAATTCTATTACATTTTAAAAAACACAATCTATTTACCTTTCCAACAATTCTTTTAACCAGATTTTAAACAAAACTAATCAAGATTTGCTGGACAAAAAACCAATTACAGATTATCATAATATTGCTTAAAATGTTTTAAAAGTTTGTCATAATATTACTTGAGATTTTTGGATATAAATTATGTAAAAAGTTTTAAAACACTCCACTCATCATCCATCCATCGTTATTCATACCAATTAAAATTCTATTACATTTTATGAAATTATTATGGTTTTTTTGTTAATTGTTTTATGAAATGGTTTTTTTTTTTTGGTGATATACATTTATATGAATTACTATTTTTTTGTTGTTCAGAATCTAGTTTTAAATGTAGAAATGGATTCAACATGCTGAAAAACTTCCAAGACATTTGGATTTTACAGAAATAATCATTTAAATTTACGAATCCAACAATTTTTAGCCAAATTTTAGACAAATATCCCCTAAAAAAATCTTAATTCCATAGAATCTTTAACCTACTATTATTACTTATTACACCTAAAGGCGTACACCTATTGGCAATGGGCACATTTAATAGGTTTTTAGTTCTTAATAAGTTTTCTATGGACGAGATTAAATATGCCTAGAATATTCTTAGTCGTCACAATAAATGAATGGCTCTGATTTCATCAATTAACTTCCGAGCTGTTATAAAGACATACCTTTCAACATTAAGCAACCACGTAATTGTGACTGTACTAATATTTATGACCACTAGAAGTAAAATCTGTGGACGATATTTGGACGTAAAATTCTTTATACGACACTAAATGCCGGTTCTGTTCCGATTCCAGAGTAGATTTTGTCCCGTCTAGATGCGATTCTTCTTCTGATGATATTTATAACGATAGGTCATGCTTTTCTCAGGTCTCCATGTGGCTTTACGTTTATGGAGGGAGCATGGAAAGCTTGCAAGTTAAGCAAAGAATGTCGAAAAGTTTCTGGTTTGACGATTCGATCGGCTGTACGCCGACCCTACCAGGCCAATGTGAATGCAGCCTGCTATTGATAGTAAGCAGTTATGATAAAAATAGACCGTCCAACTAAAGGGTAGCCTCAAGTTTCATTTTGGTGAAGTCTTTGATATGATATTAACAGCCACATTATTTGATTCGGTGTGTGAAGGAAGATAAAATAAGTAGTTTAATTGTTTTAAGTTTTGATTTTTTTTTTAATATTATTTTGTTTAATTTTGTTTGAAATTTGGTAAGAAATTGTTGGATATGTATATTTGAGTGGTTAATTTTGTAAAAGTTTTTCAATATACTAAATTTATTTTTGAATTCAAAAATGCAATTTAAACAACAGAGAAAATTATGAGTAATGGATGGTTTTGTTAGCTTTAAAGACAAGACAAGATATCATCTCTCCAAGAGTGATATGGTTGATGGGGTTCCTTCTCACTTTATTTTATTCATGTTAACCTCATTTCAACTTCACCACCGGGAAGTGGTACATATTTTGTTTTGTTTTGTTATTATATTTTTTATAATTCAAATAAAATACATGTTTTTGTATGTTAATGATATTTCTCATGTGGTGATGCAAACATAAAAAACATGGATGGAATTTGAATATGGTCTAAAAAAATGAAATGCATGAAATTGAATTAGGTTTCTAATATGTAAATTTTTTTATTTATAGAATTTGTATATGACAGTGTGTTATTTGAGTGGTATATTATTTATCTATGTAAAATATAATGCATATGTTTCTCTTAGTGTAGGTGTTGAGTACTTAAATGATGGACTTTCCTTTAAAACACTTGTAGAATTGTAGACAACACATTGTTCTTGTGCATGGCTATTTTTTCAAAAATTTTGTTGTTATTCTTATATATATTTTTAAATTATAAAAGTCATTATATCCTTGAAATTACAAGTCCTTGCTTTAATGCAAGGTATGAGAATCTTAATATAATAATAATAATAATAAAGTTATATTGTAAATCTTTGATTGTACTAGTGCAATGAAAATTTCTAATATGAATAAAATATGTATGTATTTATAATATTTTGATATATAAGGAAAAAATATATTAAAAATAGAAAACAATATTATTATTTTTTTAAATTACATATTTGGAATTTGCATAGTCTACTCTATATGTGTATGTAGTTTCATTCAAAAAAAAATTGTGTAGGCCTCAACCACTTACTTTGTCATTCTGAACCTAAATCCGAGGAAACAAAATCAACAAACACATATGCTAAAGTTGTCACTCATGCCCAAAAAAAATTGAATGAAAAGAGTGTGCACATTCATTATTAAAACCTGCACACACATTTTTGACTAAGCATTCACAAGGTAGCTCTAACAATAATGCACCAAAGGAAGCTTGTAGGCATCTAGGGCCGTCAACAACATGATGACCCACCAAAAAGGACCTTTTAAGGGTATCCTTGGTCTTCTAATAGGGATAGTCGACATTATGAATTTTTGAACATTGAGTATGAGTCTTTGGAACTTGGATATGGTCAAAGGAACAAACCAAAAATTAGGCCCTAAATGAAGTTTATAGGCTTATGGGGCCAAGAACAATACTTTGAACGACCAAAAAAGACCTATCGAGGGCATCATTTGCCTCTAACTAGGTTTATAGATACCACTAGCAATTTTTAGCAATGGGTAGGTCTCAGGGCCCTAGTCATGGCCAGAGGAGGAAACATGAACATTAGGCCCTAAAGGAAGCTTATATCCATTTAGGGTCAAGAACAATGCCTACAACAACCACACCTGACCTCTTGAGGGTATCATTGGTCTATTATTATGGATATCGGTGTCGCCACTAGGTGGTTTTGAGCAGTAGGTATGTGTCTTGAGACCCTGGAAATGATCTATGGAAGAAGGCCATGCCTCGGGTCATAAATAAATCTTTAATGCATCTGGATCCATGAATAATGCCTCGAAGCATCGTGCATTACTTCTAGAGGGTATCCTTGGCCTTTGAGAAAGATGTTAGTTCCCTCACAAGTTTTTGATCATTAGGTATGGGTCTCAATACCTTGATATCGTTGAGGGGGGAACCCAAACCTTAGCTGAAGTAAACCTCTATCCCTAACCCCATCCACTATTTGGACCCTACCTCTTCTTGTATACCCATTTTCTCCCAAGTCACTAATGCCCTCTTCCAATGGGCCTTTGCCTCTACCCTAACCACCTTCACACCGGGGCCATAACCTCCCCTTGGGACCTTATCACCTCTTCCCATAGAAACTCTTCCCTAGGGACCTATCCATTCCCTATCTCATTTTCCCTAGGGCCCTATTCTTGCCCCTAGGCACCATTTGCCCCTATGTTTGGGCCTCCTTCACCATAGGCCCCACATTCCCTCATCCTATAACCTTAGCCCCTATCCCCTCATCTATAACCCTATCCCTAGACACAACCCTTGGCTCATAATTCCCTAGACCTTATCCCCCTACCATTGTATCCTTCACCAATGGATCCCAAATCCCCTTTACCTCTTCCACGTAGTTCCCACCACCATCACTGCAACCCCTTCTTCCCTTGGGTCCTCACCTCCCAACTAGTCCCTCAACATTAGTCCTTTGGCATCGGTTTATTGGACCATAGATCCATATGTACTTGGAACCCCACCTCTACTCAACACCTAGACCCATTTACCCTTGGGATGTCTGCCCCCTAAAGCCTACACCCCTAGATACCAACAACCAACACTTTGTCCCTTGGACCAAATCATCTAGCACCCCTAGGCTCCTCCACACATGGGCCCTACCTTTGTGATTAGGCAATTTTTCCCCTAAGCCCTCAGGTCCCTTAGCCATTGGGCCCAAGCCTGTACCCCTACACGCCCCCCACCCCTAAGCCCTAGACCACTTCCCATGATTCCCTTCACTACCAGTTCCCAACCTATACCCCTATCCCACTTCCCCATTAGGCCCCTATCTCCATACAACCCTTATACCCATCTACCCCTTTATCCTTGCCTCTACTCAAACCCTAGCCCCATATACCCTTGGTCCCTTACGTCTAATCAACTATTATCCCCATTTATGCCTAAGCCCCTACCTCCACTTGGACCCTAAACACATATTCCCCTAGACCCCCACCTCTACTCAACCCCTAATCCCCTCTACAACTAGGCCCTAAGAACCTTATGACTAGGGTCTCTTCCTCGAGGCCCCACACCCCCTACACCTTCATCCTAGTTCCCTAATCATTGTCCTAGGCCTCAAACCAGCTCCAATCATAGGACCCCTTTCAAACCCATTTCCCCCCAAGCCCATCCACATTTAATCCCCCTTCTTTGTCCCTAATGTCTAAAGACATTGATTAAAGGTATGTGCCACATTAATTTTTCATCCATTGTGTTAAGAGAGCACATGCATTCTATAGCGTGTGTGTTCTTTTGTGACATAAAAAATAGGAAAAACACAATGCCCCACCTCATTCTCTCCAAAACAATTCTCTCATGTTTGTAGATTGCTTGACATCTCTTGCACAAAACTATAACAACATAGATTTTTTATGTTTTTTTAGTGTAATTAGAAGGCAATTTTTATTTTTTATTTTTTTCCGTGTAATTGGAAAGCAATTTTTGTCTTTTTGTGTAGTTCGAAGATATTTTTTTTTCTTTTTCTTATTGACAATCCCTTTAAACATGGGGAACAAACGTAATTGATCAAGAAAGTCTTTGAGGAAAGAGTTTCTCATTGAAAAGGCCATTGAAGGAACATAAAAAGAAAGGTTAGGTATAGTAAGATGTAGGCTTTTAGCAGAATCTAATCCAAATTCTAGCACAATAGATCTCATTGTTGTTTCTCCTTCATCACCATAAGCAAAGCATGAGATTTCAGTAGAGGCCAATGTAGTTCTAACCTCTAGTGAACCTCCAATAATTGTTTCATCAAGACATGTTGTTTTGGATGAGCATATGATGATGGATTTGCTTGGAGATAATTATACAATGGATGAAATTATACAGGAAACTAGTGCACATCCTTTTAGTGAAGTGTTCTTGTGTTGTAACCTATTGTTCAACAGTTAGACATTTCATAAAATACCCATGAGCATGTCCACTCTCCTCTCAAAATTAACCCACATGTTATTGAAGGGGTAGGAAATCCTATGTTTGTAACTCTACAATAAAGAGGTGAAGAGTGCTAGAATATGGCTCCATCATCCCCACCTAGACTGACCAATGTGCATAGAAGAACTCATAAATGCATCCAGATGGATTAAAGTGGTGTAGCATCACTTGAAGTTAAGTTACCTAAATGAACTACTCGTTATCAATCATACAAAATTATTAGAGAATATTTTGAACCAAAATCTTATGCAACTAAATGTTAGTTATTTTTATCTTTGTTAAAATCTAGGCGTTTGACTATTTTTATGAGAATTCTAGCATTAAAACAATTAAAAGTTTAGAAACAAATAATCATATCATTAGAGTCCTTGTGGATGTTTTTCATAAAATTGGTAAGAAAACTCATTCACAAGACCATAATGCAACATAGCGTGTATTGTCATAATTATTTTTTAGCAAGATCACAAGAAAACAGCATTTGCTCAAACAAACATCTCATCTCAAATGTAATGACAAAAACCTTCAAAAATATTCTATTAGATGAGATAGCCTTGACATAGGTGGCCAAATATATTTTTGGGCCTTCACTGGTAGGCTACTTTATTATGACATGAAGTTAATTGGAGCAGTTAAGGGACTAGTACAAAAAAATTGGGATGAGAACAATAGGCCTTCTTCCAACCAAAAATATGTACTAAAATTGAGAAGGGGTTCTACGAACCATGAACCCCACATTAAACATTTTCTTGACATGACATAGACAAAATTGTATGAAAGATTCAAGAATGAGCATAATGCACTTAACTTGGGCCAAAGATATTTTGAGAAATGCAAGTCTTTGTATGTTCAAATAAAAAAAATATGTAACACATGTTGTTGTACATACTACATTAAATATGGTTATTATTCACAAACACTCACATATTTTGTATTTAATAACACCCTTGTGTAAGAATGCTAGGTTATATTATTGTTGACATCATGTATACACTTTATTCATATCTCCATGTGCACAAGGATAGAAGGTTATACATATTATCAAAAGTATTGCTTAAATGAGACATGCCCCAGGTGCAATGGAATGGAATTACTAAAAAAGTGCATGCATGTGAGCTATGACTATGAATTGGGGAAGAGGTGGTTGGTCTGCAAAGCTTCAAATATATCACATATGATATTGTGGGGCATGAAAGAAAAAATATATAGTTGGTGACTTCTCAGGTTAGTAATGAATACTTAAATGGTATATTTTCTTTCAAATTGCACTTTGAAATGTGACCTAGGAAATTATTGTAATGGTAAACTTATATATGTATTTATTGTTGTCCCACCAGGTATGAGTATGTGACTTCATCAATTAGTTCTTTTAAAAGACCCAACAATATGTTCAGCATGTCCATGTGGCTTGATGGCAGGATGAGCATTTTAGAATATACAGAGATACATTTAACATTGGTATTATCTTCTCAGTGAATTATTTTGCTGAGAACTGCACCCTTTAGCCATGAAATTAGATTCTGAAAGCACTTTGTAAATTTTGTCCAGCTGAATAGACAAACAACAGAGGTAACTATTTCAACCAGATTTAGAGATGAGTCACTAGCCTGCTCAACTCAGAGAGGGCTCTCTCGTGTCACTGGGTATATCTATGGAAATCGGTGGCTAGATTTGGTTTGTTTTGGGGATTTTTTATAAAAAAAATTGGCAAGAAGGGGAGGAACAAACAGGGCTATGGAATCAAAATTCTAGAATTGAATGAAAACAATGATCAGCTGATAGAACTCTCAAGAGGATAAAGGCTAAATGAGGCAATGAATCTGAGCTATAACTTAAAATAAATCACAGTGGTAAGAGGAAAAAGGAGACAAAATCTACATCAAAGCATTACGTAAATGAATTCAGAATTAGCTAAGAAGAAACATATACAATTTAAATTGCTTAAGCCGAGAGCATCACAAGACAAATTATGGGCCTTTAACTCTCCAATTTAAACAAAAGACAATGTAAATGGAATTAAAGAAACACAGGAAATATGTACAATGAGGGAAGACAAAACTCATATCACAGCCATTAGAATCTTTTCATAAACAGTTCAAAATGCTTCTACATATGTATTCAATTCAATCCCAGAAAGATTACAATAGAGTCCGGAACCACCAGAATTGTACCCTCACACTTTTGCCCACCATTAATACACTCATAACCTCTAACACTTATACAATTCGAGTTCCTTCAGTGTACAACCGATTACAATAACTGCAATGAAACATTTCTGCTTCTACAGTGATTACAAATGACAGTTTTCATAAAAAAGTTTCATGATCCCTGCAGATTCCTTTGACGCTCCAGTTCCTTCCTCTGCCACGTTCTCTTTGAAATTTCACTCATAATATTTCAAATATAATTGCATTTATCCATATTCTCATTAAACATTTGGGAATAATATATTTGAAATAAAAATAATTCCCAAATATTTTTCTATCCTGTAGAATTAAATTTCCATAATTTAATTCTTGCCAGTGGTTTTTAAGACCATGTCTTGTTTGCCCAATTCACCATTTCATTGTAAAAACATTTACTTTTACCATTTCCCTGTGAAAAACATTTACTATATAATGTTTTTCCAATTTACCATTTCACTGTGGAAAAGTATTTACTGTGTAATGTTTCTGTAAAACCTTTTCACTATGAGGAAGAATATCATTTATTGGAAATCCCATAATCATTATTGAAATGCACTCCTGGAAAAATGCCACACATATGATAAATGTTTGCATTTATTATATCGGGCTTGGGCTAAAAGTGGTTTAATCCAAACTGTTTTTACCTTAATGTGCTCCACTTAAAAACACATGCCCACCAGATAAACCACGGTTGTTTCCCCCTCGGTCCGCCTTCACATAATTAACCTCCTCGTTACTTTAATCCCCGATATGTATGTGCGCCCTCCATCCAACCTTTGATTTTTCCATATTATAAATTGATATTTGTGCCCATGATTTGACTTGATTTCATAAATTAAATGTTGGATTAAATATTAATATAAATATAAAAATATTTATATTAATAATAAAAAAACCCTTTTTTTCTATTTTCGAAGGACTTTGAGCATATGAGGCTTAACACATGATTTTGTGGATGGGATAAGGGTGCTTAATAAAAGGCATATTTTTTATTTTCAATAGGAATATGAAAACAATGGTAAAAATGAATGAAGTTATGGAACTAAGGTATTTAGATAGGAATTAAGGCTAGGTATAGGCTTGGGATATTTGTCATTTTTTGACTCACGGAGTACATGACTATTTTGGATGATTAGTTGAGTGAAGGATTTAGGTGATGGGAGCTTGACGGAGCTGGTGAAAAAGTTTGAAAGTCTGAGTGGAAAAATAGCATAAGGACAAGACGCTTTGGGAAAAATTAATACAAATTAGCTACTGATAACAAATTCAAAGCCAAAATTATCACTCAAAGCATGTCATCCTAATGGTCCATATCACATATAGGCATGGGCCAAATAGTAATGAAGACAAAGGAGCTATATTGAAAGAGTATCACTTCTACATAAGTGATGATAGGTGCCATGATTTATCTTGCTTACAACATTGATTTCAATTGTTATATGTGCTTTCAACTATTGTAAACTATCCATTTCTAAAAATCAGAATTTAATTTGGCATGACGGGTTTCAAGTTGGTTGGATTTGAAAAATCATAATTTAAGTTTGCATGATAGGTTTTCAATGTTTTACAAATTTTATTTCTTTGTTGTATTCCTTCATAGTTGAATTAAAACTCTTATATAAGTATTATATTACATGCAAACAATAAAGGAGCATTGCAAGAGTTCCCTCCTCATGTGGAAGATATGGAAATCAACATCAAATTTGGTGATTCTTTTTAGTTTAAATAATAATAATAATAAAAAAATATGATTGTTAACCTTTGGGTTTGTCACATTTAGAGAAGAAAGAAAACACACATTAAGGTATTGATTAAAGATCAATGAATAAATATAAATATGGGCACCACTTAAAAATACATCTAGACTATACCTATACATGGTGCTACATTGTGAGGTGAGCACATGAAGACATTAAGCTTAAATTGTCTTACTTCTAAGCATGGAAAAATGTGTAAGAAATGATATAGGTATGTATTGAATATATGTTTGATAGGCAGAAACAAAATTAAAATTATGGTTGGATATTGAAGTCAAGGATTGTCTAGTTGTGTGCATTGCAATATTTGTTGAGCATATTTCCTTTGAACTACTTGTGCTCATAAAGTTTTGGGTCATTGATAGATGCCTTTTCGGGGGGTTTGAATGTTATGTTTCCATAGTTGATTCATAATTCATTTGACTCATTTGTTTCTAGATTTTTATAGCAGGTTTCTAGTTTATGGATTAACGAGTCGAGTTTTGAATATTTTACAAATTTTATGTTCTCATTGTATTCCTTCATAGTTGAAGTAAAACTCCTATATAAGTATTTTATTACATGCAAACAAGAAAGGAGCATTGCAAGAGTTACCTCATGTGGAAGATATGGAAATCAAAATCAAATTCAATGATTCTTTTTAGTTTAAATAATAATAGAAAAAGAAATGTAATTGTTATCCTTTGGGTTTATGACAACTATCACGGATCCTCCCTAAGTTTTCTCAAAATCCACATCCAATGCTTTGCCTCTTGAATGAGACTATAGGATATTGAGTCTCTCATAAACATCCAACCTATCTATGGTAACCTCTCAAACCGGCGTGGCCACATCAACATTTAATCCATAACATCCAATCAATTCATTTCCACAAGTACAATAATCTTGCAGTTCCCAAAGAACCAGTGCATCTCTTTCAACAATTAATTGATAATTTACTCCCTAGCCTCATC
>ML776995.1:814837-866605 GCA_009831015.1 Picea engelmannii
GTGATTGGTCTTCAAACCAAAGTTGGAGTTTCTCCATTCTTGATTCACCTTCCTTGTGTCCTCATCATGAATTTCATGGGATGCATTTTCACTTTCAGGTGTCTTCTCTGTTACGAAATTTTTCAATACTTCCATGATATCCCGTTTTAAACCATCTATCTTAGTATCCAACTTAGCTTCCATTGAATCCATCTTATTTTGTAGTTCATTTATGTCCCTACGCATTTCTTCACCTTCATCAAGAGTCCAAGTAGGATTTTCTGGAGGCTTATTTGGTGTAGAAGTTCCCTTTTTGGGTGGCATGTTGGCCAAGTATCACTTTTGAACCTTGATTTTGAGGTGGTTCTGCTAGAAAATATTTTTTCTATTGTATCTCCCAAGTTTTGGCCCTTCTGGGTATGAAACTTTCTTTTATGTATTTATCTGATATTTCTTCTCTGCAATTCCACAGGTCTGATCAAAATTGGATGTGCCAAGTGGAATTTATGGTAACTTCCCCACAACTTGCCGATTTTTGGCCTTTCCATGAGATCTCACTTATATAGTGTGCCCCACACAAAATAATTGATATCAAATTCTGAAACTCACACCAGAAATACTACAGACTGTCCATGATCCAATGAAACCAGTCTCACACAATTTGGATACTCTAGGAAGAAGTTATGATTTTTTTACTTGGAACACCTTCTTGAGACTAGTCAATAAGACTAGTCAGATACCCTATATTACACAGGGTGTATCTACAAATTTAAGATGACCCAGAAGATGAAATTTTTACCATAGATACCTTACTAATTTCTATAAATATCCTATGGATTTCAAGTTCTGAAACGTTACAGAAAATGTTTTATAGCAAAAATTCCGCAAAGACTCAGTTCAGGATGATTCCATAACCCTATCTTGTACAGGTTGTATCTCTGAAAGTATAATGCCTCAGGAGATGAATTTTGAACCCAACGTACCTTGATCTATCTACTAAATATCCTCCAAGTCGTTCATTCTGAAACATTTTAGAAAAACATTTATAGCAAAAATTCCAAGGTGTCTCAGATGTAGCAACGAAACCCCAAGACCTTGAGCTCTGATACCATATGTTAAGAACCAAATATCAATATAGCATAGAAAATCCTCAGAAAAAGTACTCAGCGCCTTGAAAAAGAGATAATTTCAGATAATAAGCATCTTCAAGGGGGCAACCTCCTTTTACCCCACTTAAATGTTCAAGTACAAGATGATTCAAAATGAAAATGTCTCCTTGGTATATATAGGAGACTAGGAGGTATAATTACAACTAATGGCCTACAGCTGACATAAATAAAATAAAATTACTAATATAATATGCCCCAATTAAGGGGTAATGAGCCAATATTAGGGCTTAACATCCTCTAAATATCAATAAGTATTCCCCAATCCACAACAATTTTTTAGATGAAACAAATGTACTAAGAGTAAATATTATAGCTCACATATTTTTGGGAGGTGGTCAATGTAGATTTATCACATACATATGAATGAAAAACAATACATGGCACCCATGTATTTCATTCAGTTCAAACATCAAATAATTTTATAGTTGAAATATGGATGAGAAAATGTTCTTGCTTTTGTAGTCCATATGGTAGTGAATGGGAGGATTGTGAATCAACGGACTTAGTTAATAGATGGGATCGTGTATCACTCAATATTGGTCAATGTACAATTGTTGAATTATCTAAGTTGGAGTACAAATCAACTATTTTTTCAAATTATGATTACCTTTTAGATCTTGTACAACCATGTTCAATGAATATTCTATTAATTTTGATTAACTAGCATGATTGTAGTATGCTTTATTGATTTAGTGGAATCATGTGTTGTCACTCCATTTTTTGCAGAGAACATATATGTAGTGGTTTACCCAAAAGGTAATGAGTGGGAACTAACTATTTGTTGGCATGGTGCTTCGAGGGAAAGTAGACCCTCATTGTCTTGGTAGCAAACTTTGAAGGCATTAAATTTATGATTGGGTCGATGGTTATTAAAGGAGAATATGTTATACAATATGAAAGAACATGGAAGAAAAGCGGTTACATATTTCAATATTATAGACTAGGTGAATTTCTATACCACTATATGAACTTAGTTTTTGGTACAAACCTCCAACTACAAAAAATGTTAAGGGAGAACTCACTAAAGGTATGATACTTCATGCCTTTCTATAAGCATGAGAAGATAATGGAGAAATCACTAAAGGTATGATACTTCGTTCCTTACGACAAGAACGAGAAGTTAATGGAAACCATTGGTATTAGAAGTGGTCTAGATGGTCTACTTGAATGAGCATAAGCAAGTAGATATATATGTGGGTTGTTTTCTATTTTTTGTTCTATTTCGAGGCATGTGTGTTGTTTGTTATTTTTGTCATTTTTTCAATTCATTTATAAATGAATCCTAATTGTTCTTAATGAATGAGTCTAACATTGTTGTCCTTCATTTTTCCTAGGTTATCCAAAGAAACATAGGCACATGAAGGCCCATCGATAAGAACAATGGTGTTTTTCAACACAACCCCAATAATTTTTGGAAAGATGGGATTGGGATTGCATTTAGAAGTATAAAACATAAGATAATGATGGCCTTCTATTTCACATACACATATAGCTTAAAATGGAAAAAAAATACCCCCCTACAAGAGTGTAAATGCCTCCAAGTGTATGTAGTTAATTTGTAAATTTATAATTTATCCTCATTTAGCAAATTAAATGAGCATACATTTATAATTTCCCCTATTTAGTATTGAATTGGCATAAGTTTCCATGTAATGTAAAAGTGTCTCCCAACCTATACCCCCATCCCACGTGCCCAATAGGCCCCTATCTCCATCCAAACCCTATCCCCCTCTACCATTTCATCCCTACCTCTACTCAGACTCTAGCCTCATCTACCCTTGGGCCCTTACCTTTGCTCAACAATTAACCCCCTATATGTCTCATATGCTCCATGCTCACCACTCCCCCTCCCCTACCCATCTATCGTTCACCTATTCTCATCTCCTCCCCATTTTCCCCTCTAACCCCACATCCTCATGCCCACCTCTACTAGGCTCACCTATATCCCTCTCTTTTTTTGCTTGTCCCTTTACCTCCCATGCCCATCCACATTCCCTTTGTTCCCACCTCCTCTGTAAACCCTCCAATGTATTTTCCATCCTTTATTCCATTCCAATACTCCCCCTCCCCTACCCATCTACCCTTTACCTCTTCTCACCTCCCGACCCTAACCCACCATATCCCCCCTTCCCTTATGTCCCTCCCTCCCCTCCTCTCCTCCTCCCCATTAATATTTCCACCTACCCCCCCTTGTCTTCTCCCTCCTTTCCAAATACATATTGTTTACCTCATTCTATACCTAAATAACTAAGTCATGGCCTTCATAAGTTTTTGAAACTATTTCAAGTTTTGGTTCTTGGTAGCTTACATATAAAAGCTTCATGTTTATAAAGTAGGCCTTAATAACATAAAATAAGAATTATGGGTTGAAAACTACAATGCATTTCTCATTATATTTACTATAGTACCTTGTTTTCCCCATTGTGCTATTAAATGATTGATTTACGGCCTATTCTTTTACAGTAAGAATAATACAATATATCCCCACTTTTCATAAGAATAAGAATAATACTTGACATAAGTTTCTATGCAATGTAAAAGTGATCCTCTAACACTCTCTTTTTCGGACCAATTATGAATTTAATGTAAACATTTAAGTTTATTTAATGAGACATAAAAACACCATAAATTCATATATACAAAATTTTTCTCTTAGTGCTTGATTTTCTCTTTTATCTCTTTTGGAATTGATCAATGGATATTAAAATCGAAATGAAGAAGAAAAACCAATTGTTAAAATTCAAATGAAGAAGAGAAGCTTCAAGACAAACTCCTTAAGAAATTAACTTAGTTTTTACAATGCAATTTTCAACCATGGATTTCTTTAGATTGCATCTTTGAATATTGCATCTTCAAGCTTGAAATCCATGTCTTGTTGTTGTAATTTTCAGCCATACAAATTGCATATTCAAACTTAAAATTGCATTTGACTGGTATGGTTTCTTCAAGATTGGGCATTACTCTCTTTATATTAAAGCTTGCATATAACATACTCACTTGTAATTGAATTTTTTTTTTTAATCTTGTGAATAATGTTTTGAGCTCATGCTAGAAACACACATTGCTTGTGTTTGAAAGCCAAAAATGGAAGGCAGTTTTATGGCATGCTCTACATTATCTTTGGAATTTACATGATGGGCAATGAACAATTTCTTGTTTTTTTCTCCTTACCTTGCTAGAAACAAAGACTAATAATGAGTGCCTAAACATTATGAGTATGGGTACATGAAAAATTTAGAAATTGGTTTGCTAATCTAATGTTTTTATTGTATATTCAATGGTTGTATTTGGCTTTTTCTCAATCATAGTCATAGTTAGAGGAAAAACTACCTTTGATGATTGGTACAAAAAAATGGGGCATTGAATAAGTGCAACTATACTTGAGGTAATTAGAAGAAACAAGAGGTCACTCCCTCACAAACCCACTCCCTCCACAAGATCTTATTTTTCTTGTATTTTCAACAATTGTATTTGGATTTTGTTTGTTCATAGTCATAGTTAGAGGAAAAACTAGTTTTGATGATTGGCATAAAACAATGGGGAAATGACTAAGTGCAACTATACTCGAGGAAATTAGAAGAAACAAGATGTTACTCCATCAAAAATCCCCTCACTCCACAGGGACTTATTTTTCTTGTATGTGCAATGGTTGTATTTGGATTTTGTTCGGTTGTAGTCATAATTAGAGGAAAACCTAGTTTTGATGATTGGCACATAATGAATTTTTCCCCTTTTATGCAATATCACCACATTTATTTTAACTTTGATCCCAACAACTAGCCCTATGAAAAGTACAATTCATATTTGCAAGTAAAAAAAGGTTTATTGAAATCATCCTTCAAGAGAAGACATAAGGTTGAAAATGATCATTTCAAAAGAATGGATGAAGAGCATTCTGCATCATTTTCACTAATATTGCATCCTTTTAGTATCCTAATAAGTATTTTATCATCCACATTAGTGTATTTTTAACATATCATTTGTGTCCTTAGATTAAATGTATTGTCTCTTGAGTGTCCATGTGGTCATATTTTGTGTTATAATTCCATCTTACTAGGATCGTAGGGTCTACTTAGTTTCTTGCTAGCATATTCATAGCATCCTACTTGCATTATTTTTACATCCTGGGTGTCACATATCTATAATAATAATAATAATCTATTTTTAAGGTCACTGCTAAGCCACACCAAATTGGTGTATGAGACCCCCTTGTTTGTGATACAAGGGACCCCCTCCGCCCAACAATTTGACTGGTAAAGTCTACAGAGGTATACATACCCTACCCCCCTCTGGATTTGAACCATGTGTCTTAATTATGTTGTAGTAGCATCCTAATTGAGTCATTTCAACATCATATGTGTCTCGTCAATGTCCTTATTGCATCGTGATAGTATCTTTGTTGTTCCCTTATAGTCTTAGGTGTCTCATTAGAAATTTTCATCATATTAGAATTATTGAAAGTGGTTATAACCATCCATGTTTATCTATAATGCCAAAAGGAGTCCATTCTCCAAATCCACTCCCACACATTTTTTTGCACTGAGGGGTCGATTTTTCAAAACACTGGTTCCGGTGATTGTATATAGTATGCTCATATTCGTCTTGGAAAAACACACTTGTAGGAGATTATAAAACTCAATTATATTGCTTACTTTGGATTTTATGCCCCCGAACCAAACTCTCAATGTGTCCCTAAATGGTTTCAGGAAGCAAGTTGCAACTCGCCATAAAACACTAATCGAGACTCGAACCAATGAATCGCCGATCGCATTAGACTTGTCACATCATATTACAACTAGGGGCACCCCTCTCCTATGATTCCATTTCCAAAAAAAAAAATTATTCGATGACCTCTAAAACTAGGGTTTTACTTAGTAAGAGACAATATAATTTTTGCAATAAGGGTCAATTTTTCAAGAAAATGGATTGGGTGATTGTGTATAGCATGATTAAATCGGTCTTGAATAAACACACTAGAAGGATTTTACAAAACTCAATTATGTTTCTTAGTTTTTCTTTTATGCCCCCGGACCAAAATCTCAATGTGTACCTAAATGGATCTAGGAAGCAAGTTGCAACTCACCATAAAACTTTGACCGAGACTCAGATCGATGAACCGTCAATTTTGTTGGACTCATTACATCGGGTTACATATAGTGGCACCCCTCTCATATGATTTCATTGCATATAAAATGATTTATCCAATGATATTTGGAACTAGGGTTTTTCTTGGTAAGAGACAATGCATTTTTTGCACCAAGGGTTGATTTTTCAAAAAACTATTTTGGGTGATTGTGGATAGCATGATCACATCATCCTTGCCCAAACACACTTGCAAGAGCTAATGGAACTCAATTATTTTAATTGGTTTGGATTTTATGCCCCCAGACCAAATTCTTAATGTGTCCCTAAATTGCTTCAGAAAGCAAGATGCAACTTACCATAAACCGCTAACCAAGAATCAGATTGACAAACTATCAATCGCATTGGATTATATCTAGGAGCACCCCTCTACTATGATTCCATTGTTTGTAAATTGTTTTACTTGACGATATATAGAATTAGGGTTTTTCTCAATAAGAGACAATGCAATTTGTGTACTAAGGTTCAATTTTTTAGAACACTAGCTCGGGTGATTGTGGGTAGCTTGCTCACATAGGCCTTGTCCAAACACACTTGCAATATCTTACAGAAGTCAATTAATGTTGCTCGATTTGGATTTTATTTCCCCAAACCAAATTTTTAATTTCTCCTTGAATGTCTTTAGGAAGCGAGTTGCAACTCACCATAAAATACTAATCAGGAACACCTCTCCCATGACTCCATTGCTCGAGAAATATTTATTTGATGATCTTCGGAACTAGGGTTTTTCTTAGTAAGAGACAATGTAATTTTTACACTAGGGTTTTCTTTTTCAAAACACTAGATAATGTGATTGTGGATAGAATGTTCACATAGGCCTTGGAAAAACACACTTGTAGAATCTTACATAACACATTTATTCTGATCAATTTCGCTTTTATGCCCCCAGACCAAATTCTCAATGTGTCCTTGAATGGATTCAAGAAGAGAGTTACAACTCACCATAAAACAATGACCGAGACTCAAATCAATGAATCGTCAATTGCCTTGTATTCTTGAAATTGGATTACAACTAGGGGCACCCCTTTCCCATTATTCCATGGCCCCCAAAAAAAATTATTCAACAATCTCAAGAACTAGGGGTTTTCTTAGCAAGAGACAATACATTTTTTGCATTAAGGAGTCAATTTTCTCACTAAGTGTGTTTGTCATCCTTGCAAAAACACACTTGTGAGAGCTTATGGAAATCAATTCTACTTCTATTGGACTTGGTGTGGGCATTAAACCTTTTTCATGAGGCTTTGTTGAAGAATATTTTTGTGGTAAAATGATTACTAGGATGACTATTGAATACCATACTCTATTTCACATCCATATAATTATGACATATGTATTTTCATGAAATTGTAGATCATTTTGAAATTTTTGAATCCCAATACACTTGCAATAACCACCGAAGAGTCAAATGAGCTATGAATTTGATGGGCAACCATGAATTTTTTAATGTATTATCTTCACAATTATTTTTTAATAACCATGAAATGTAGATCTCATTTGGTTGATCATTCTAGTACCTTTTCTTAGTCTTGGAGGAAAGTTTTGCACATGTTTGAAAAAATATCTCATTTGGGAGGCTTGCTAGCCTCCCAAGCTAGTGATGTGCCTCTATAGAGCATATCATTCATTATGAATGATAGTAAATCCCCTAAGTGATTAATATTGGATTTTCTCTTTGAGATGGGAAATATTTTACCTACTTTGGTAAATTCCTAGGAAGCCCATCACTCATTCAGTATCCTTATGCATCTTCTCAACCAATACAAATGGTCCTCCAAGCATTCAAACCAAGTGATGGGAAGCTTGGTGAGTAGATTTCTCTTGGAGAGATCATTCACCCTCCAAGAAAGTGATCCCATGTTAAACAAGCCAAACATAGTGAAGGGAGTGTCTTTTAGCCATCCAATAGCCTATGAATCAAATCAATTTGGTTTTCAAAGGGAAAACCATTCCATTCCCACTCATTTATCCATTCCTCATTTGTTGTTTTCTTTCTCTTTTTATTTACTAGTTTTCTTATGGTTTCTTATTTTTTATGCAATTTTCTACTTGGTCGAATCTACAAAAACCATTAAACACAAATAAGATGCCTTTGTCAGACCATATCTAATGATGAAAAGTTGAATAAATCATGTGTCTTGGCAAGGAGATCGATTTGCAACATATTAGGGTTTCAATGGGAAAATTTACATTTGCACAATGGAAAACCCGTGGATTTGTTGAAGGATTGAGAGAAATGTGAGAAATGAACTCCAATATTGCAAGTTATATGCCATTGTTTTCCAGATTAGTTGACATTCTAAGAGTGAAGAGGAAAGAGCTTCCAAGATTGTATCCTTCAAGATGATTTCTTCCATATCAAGTTTATGGTTTTACAACGAGATATCCATCCATAAGCTTGTGTGTTGCAAATATGAAAGCTTGGTTGTCCTATTTCATATAGTTCCTTGGCGTACGAATTCTATAATCAATTCAAGTTTATGGTATGAGCATTGAAATTTGATGAATTGAGACTTCTTATGCACTACAATACAATGAATTGAGACTTCCTATGCACTACAATACAATGAATTCATACTTCCTATACTCTATTCTATCCAATGGAACAAAATCCACATTTTCCTTGGCTTCAATCCTAATCACATCATCTATTCATTAAGGGGAACTCAAGCAAGCTTGTTTTATATTGGCATCTTAGTATTCTAAACCCATTTTCTGTTTTTAGATATTTATCCAAGGTGACCTTTGGGATTATTTATTTTCTATGCCAATTGACTCATAATTTATTTTACTACCTAAATCCATATGGAATTTTATGTCCTCTAAATATCAATAATTATTCCCCAATCTGCAATAATTTTTTAGATGCAACAAATGTACTAAGAGTAAATATTATAGCTCTTGGTACTCTCCAATAGAAGACTACAAGCCTCCAAAGGCCGAATACTCAATGAAGACCAATGCAAGAGTAGATCTGATCCGTATGAAGTGCCAACCCCTAAACTGGAAGATGCCACGCCCTGCTGGAACACTAAATAGCATCAACAATTTGGCCCTACTGTCAAATATGTCCAAACCCTCCAGTAAATATGCCAAATAGTAGATCGGGTAAATGTAAGAACAACCCAGGTGCTCAAATCTCCAATACCCCTCTCAAATTCATGGATCTAGCCTCCCTCCAAGGAATGGTGAGCCCCCCTAGATGCCTGAAACCCTAGATAATTCATCTTGTCTTCAAGAGGCCTTCAAATTCTCCACAAAACTATTAGAATGATAGATCGGGGCTTGGTTGTCTCCCTGGCGAAGTCCCAAGCAAAATGATGAAGATCCGATCTACCAAATGGCTGAAATCACTTTCTGAAGTGTGCTCCTCTCCTCCATTTCGACCCATGCATCCAATAAATCAAATGACACATAAAACTCCATTGGAATGCACTAGATCTAATGGCCATATCCCTGCAATGAAAACCCAGATGTTAGAATCTCCAAAAGCCCTGCCAATCATCTGCAATGAACTTCCCTCAATGGATGGTGTGTCGCCCTTGTTGGAAACCCCCAATGGTGTGCCCTCCTTCTCTTCTTGTGCTTATGGCTGGTGTAGAACCCTCCTGCACTGAGTAGATCCAAACTAGAATGGTGTGGGGGAGTATTGCATCCCTGAGACCAAGCTTGGGACAAGCTCTTATCTAGGTGGAATCTTTCACCACTGAATCGTCCTCTGGGGTTTGTTAAGTCAAAACCCTCAAAAACCCCAAGGTATGGGCTCACTAGATAGAATCCAGATATCAAAAGATAATCATACATGAATGAGAGAATAGAGGCCCTTGCCTCTTATTTATACTTCCTGCATCCCCTTGTCTCTCCAAAGTGACTTTTCTTTTTTAATTATTAATTAATTAATTAAATCACTTTAATTAATTAATTAACCTTTTTACCTTTGAAAAGCGCCTTATCTCTCCTAGTGGCTTCCCTGGCCACTGGAAGTCACTTCTCATCATCATATCCTATAGTCATGTTCCTCCCGATTCCAATGAGCTATTACACTGAGAGGTTCCTCCAAGTATTGTGCCCAAAATGACCTCTTCAGTGAATTTAATTAACTTATAGCTCAAAGTATTCAAAATCATGGAAATCGTCAGAATGCAATAGAACCAAATCCAACATGTGTGGAATGGATCATAATGATGAAATGGGATGAGTGATGCAAGCCAAACCCCAAAATACCTCTCAATAATATTTGTACTCATTATAGCCTCCATCTGGTTACTCTGGTCATCATAACCCTCTGTAATGTAATGATGTCCCAAAGTGGGGACATTACAGATATTGTAATTCATGAAATTGTTTCCCTCCTCCACAACCCTAACCTATATGTTATGCAACCTTACAGTAATTATAAGAGTCGAAGCATGAAATTTAATCAAAAATGTCTAAAACCTCTTTTCCATTCATGCACATAAAAAATTAGTCAACGAATGATCTCACTGTGAATAAATTAGGAAATGATGAAGATTGGCTAGAAAGAAGAGCACTTGGTTGTATAAGCTTCTCTAAGGCAACATTTGTTGTAGAGTCAATTGTTGTAGCCACATCAGATGATGTAAGTGGGGATGCATGAGGGGTAAATGGTGTATCCATAGTGGATTAAACAATGGAGGTTGCAACAAGGGGAACTAGTGCAGTAATAATGGATGCAATAATGGGGGTTGCAATAGGGTGGAATGGTGTGTGGCGTATGGGTGCAACCATTATGGATGGATGGGATGGAAAAGGTGGTAGAGGTTGTTAGCACATAGGATCTATAGGGGTAAAAAATGTTAAGCTTCTAGGTTTGAGTCATAGGGTTAGGTTATTAAATGTTTTTAAGTCATGTCTTATGTCAATAAATCATGTTTTGATTATCTCTTAAGTCATGAAATCTGATTAGAGTCCATTTAGGAAGGTCTTGGTGTCATGATAGTGGTTGTCATCATTAGCAGAAAAGGAGAGTATTGGTTATATCTCTTTGTTTTAAAGGTCATCACCATCAAGTGTTGTGTCCCAAAAGTGTGTAAAAAAGGATTTTCATGTCACATCTTATTGTTTGGGAGTCATATCATATGTCAAATCATATGTTGTAAAATCTCCTAAAGGTTCGCAGCAAATCAAGAAAGTACATATTGCACTAAATTGCATATCATTATGTTTTGGAAACGTGGTAGTTGGCTTTCTTGTTTTCAGCACCATCACACCATCAAGCATCTCTAAAGGATTGTTTTCAAAAGGAGAGTTTATCATTTTCCATCTTCATTTTCCTTTGAAAAGAATGTGTTGCAGACTGTTCCAACTCATTGTGAATTGAATTGCGCTGCAGACTATTTGTTGCCGCAGACTCTTGGCATTGCCAATTGTTTGTAGTAGATTGATGGTGGATTAGCAATATTAAATGTTGAATTGGTTTTTTTTTTTCTGAAAACAAGGAGCGAACCCTATATACAGGTACTCTGATTGATGTCTAATTTCCATTGCCTGAAGATTGATTACCATCAAACCCTAATTGTTGTAAATTTTCTACTCGTTGCAAATTGTTTCATATCATTTGCGCTGCAAACTTCTTTGTCTTGGTCAGCTTCCATATTCCTTGTATCTCAAAGCTTTTATGCAAACCCAAGATTCTTTTTTTCATATCAAAAGATCAGTTGCAGTCATTTCTTACAGCCATGACCCTATCTGATGCAATTTCATGTTAGTGCTACGAAATGTATTCATTGTATAAGCTGCAAATTGAATGTGCTACGAACCCTTTGTTTTCTCAGTTGATAAAACCATCGCTAACTTTGTTTTCATTCAGGTCTGAAATATCGTCTCTTTCAAAATTAGTTTCCTTTCCATACCTATGAATCTGCAAACCTCTTTGACTAAAACCCTAGTCTAAAATCCATTTGCTACAAACTTCATATGTGCGCTGCAAATGCTTTATTTTACATAGATGCCTGATTTGGCCTGTGTTGAATTTTTACTTAGTTTTAGGTTGTCATCCTTTCTTCCCTCTCTTATTTTATGAAGCAAACCCTATTTTTGCAAATATCAAGTAGTCAAAACCTAATTTATCAGTTTTCATCACTATTTGGTAGCAATTGTTATCAGAAGGAGGGTTTAGACTAAGTTGTCATGGACATTCAACAAGGTAAGAAAATTCATAAAGGAGGATAAATTTTTAGGGCTGAGCCCCATGACCTAGAGCTATTAAACTCAAACCCTTTTTTTAGAGAGGCATTTCAGAGAGTGGGTTGCCTGGTTTTTTGTGAGAAAATGCAAAGAGGACATCATGAGGTTGCCAAGTAGTTTGCACTAAATTTTGATGGGAAAAAAGACTAAAGTTGGTACACTAGAGTTTGAGGTTTCAAAACAATCTATTTCTACAGCAACAGAGATACCAATTGATGGAGAAAATTGTTTTAAGTCCATGACCTTGAATTCTACATTTTCTAAGGAATTCTTAAAACTTGAATATCAAAAAGATAACATATTCAAGGCAGTGCCAAGAAATCATATGCTGGAGTATTTTGATAAAATTCTCAAAGTCATTCAGAGGTATTTTACTTGTGAAGGTAGGTTTAATATGGTTTATCAATACCATATTAGATTATTAATGCACTTTACTGGAAAATAACCCTTGAATCTACCCTTCTATATGTTTAGAAGCCTTGGGAAGATGTCAGATAGAGTTTAGTCCAATTCTAAGAAGGTGGATACCAATTTCTTTCATTTTGGTCTAATCAAAATGTTAGTGTTGGAAGAGTTGAAGAAAACTAATATTGATTGGGATGTTTTCCTAGTTGCATCAAGCTTTCATCCAGATGTTTCTCATACACCATAGTTAAAGAGACAAACACCTATTTCTGCTGAAAATATTGTGCATTTAGAGTCCACTAAAAAGATAAAGATGACTAAAAAGGATAATTCCTCTCAATCTATTGATAAGATAAATGAAGTTCCTTCACAGCCTCCTGAGGAAAAAACTTCTCATGTGGCAGAGTCGTCACCTATGGAGACATCCTCTAGCAAAGCAAGGAGTTTAAAGGGAAATAATCTTGTGTTTTCTCCACATGTTGTTGTAGAATTTGTTAATCCTAGATGACCATTCACAAGACAACAACATATATCTGTGGAAGAAGGTACATCTAGAGAATCAACTCAGCCAATATTCAAAACTAAACCTCTCAAAAATCCAATAGAAATCATTAAGATCAAGTCTCTTTCTGATGAGAGGGATCCCACTTTTAAAAGGCTCAAGAAGTAGTTGAAAGAGGCAAGGGCTGAGAATGAACAATTGAAGAAGGAAAATATGCATTCCAAGATCCAACTTAAGAGAACTATAGATATGGGTGAAGAAACTATTAAAAAGGAAAAACATTGGGTTAAGAGATCCATATCTTTGCATAGGCAAATGAAGAATGTGTACAGGCTGAATAGAGCTCATCAAGACGAAAACATGAAGTTGAAGGAGGAAGTGCAGTAGTTGAAGGAAAAAAATGCAAAGCAGAACCTGGACATGTTGGCATGAGTGTCCACTAGGAAAAGAAGATGAGGCATCATATTTGCATCAAAATTATCAGTTTTGTTGTGGACTTTATATATGCATGCTTACAACCCTAGGGATCATTTTTACATTTTGTTGCTATTATTATGCTCATATGATATTTTTTGCAAGACACTTTTGTGATTTAGAGGTTATAGCAGGCATCATTAAAGGTTTGAAGGATTTTTGCACAGTTTTGACATCAGATGACAGGTTTTGAGAGCAAAGTGACACCTACAGGGAAATTCCCATTGCATGTTGTTGAAGTCGTTGCAAACTGCTAAAACCGGAAAAGTTTACAGTGTATGCGCTGCAAACCTAACAATTATTTGGATTTCGATATGTATAGGGTCTTCCAGCTATCAGATTAGTTTCGATTTACTCCTCAAGCATCAGTTAGGCATCAATGGAAAATTTTGCCTCAGATTCCGCTTCATTTAATCTACATGCAACGAGTTCGTTGCAGTTGCATTCAATGTTGCCAATAGCTTTCTGGAATATAGCATTTTGTTAGATTTTCTATTGATTGCTCATTTCTACGCCTCTCTAAGGTGCAGGATCCTATGTAGGATCTAGGTGGCGAGTTATAGGAATATTTTTTAATGTAATTTTCTATTTAAAGTGTAATGTAACTCCATTAGAGGGTTCGAATGGTGATAGATTGAGACTCATATATTTACTCTGAATTGTAACAGAGTTTCCAAACAGTGTGTATCATACTTAAAATTCTTGAATAGTTAATGATCGGTTTCTTCTCCTACTATCATATATGTGTTTCAATATTACTTTGATGCTAGATATTGATGAAGGATTCATCCTAGTACTTGTTCCTTAATGCAATGAATGATTTATTGTTTGTTATTTGTGCAAGTGTTATCAAAGTTCTCTCTTGTTGATTTGGAGGTTCTTATTTGATTCTGAACAAATTTCTCACCACAGAAACCTAAATGAAGAGATTTCTATTGTATATGTTTCAGAATTTCCTGATGTAACCTGATGCATATATTTCACTTTTTCTGCTAAGTCTTCCATCTTTCCATTTGATATTCTAAATGTTGGTCTAAGACTATTCAAGCCTTGCTTTCTAGTGTATATTTTGTGGAGGTTTTGTTTTGATGTCTTAAACTGATCTTCTCACCCATTCGCTAAACATTGAAATAAACTATTATCTTTAACAAATCTACAAGTTTTTGATGGGTATTAGGCTCACACCTATAGCGGTCTAGGTGAGACTTCTAGTGCTAACAGGGGTGGGTGGAAATAAACCCACACGGGTTGTACAATGATTGGAAGTACACTAAGGGGGAGGGGGGGTATCCCAATTGCTAGGGAAGGGTGTAAAAGGACCAAACTTTCCCTATAACCTAGGGTAAATGATGTGCAAAATGGGGGTAGTGGTGACCAAAAGAATGAAATTTAACCAAAATAAGATAATAAAAAAAATCACATTAAAAGAAGATTGAAATCGACACATGATATTGTTGGAGAGTTGGTTTGGATAGATGGTTGTCATTGATATCAACCCTTGGATATTGATGTCAACCCTTGGAGAGGTCCATAGATGTTAGACAGTTGTATGATAAAGATTGATGGTGAGTAAGTTGGGTGCATTTGTTGTAGTCTACATGTATCCCCATAGGTGTGGTTATAGGACCCGAAGTTGATTGAGGAATAATGACATGAAGGAAAGTGCAATTGTAGGTAAGACTATCATAGATGGATATTACACATTGTGTTGTTTTCGGTGATAGGTGGTATGTCACGTTGTTCCTCACGATTGAGGAGTTATGAGGTCATGAAGTTGGAAGCCCCACAGATGGGTTAATAAGCCCTTAATTGGTTTCAAGTCATTAATGAAAGGGTAAAGTGGTTGTAACAAGAAAGTTCAAGAAGCCCTAAAGTTAAGGAAAAAGGTTACTTAGAAAAAGTATATATACACCTCAATAAGTCATTCATAACTACATTCACACACATTCTATTGAATATATTCTAAGTGAGCAAGTGATTATTATATAAGGTAACCAAGGATATCCAATTCAAATTTTAGAGGGAAGATGAAGTGAAGAAGGGAGAAATTCCAAGGGAGGATGAAGTCTTGTAAGGATGTGTTCTAAGGTATGTTATTTACAGGTCATCTTACCATTTTTTCTATAACGTTTTTTCTAGAATGATTCATATAGTGAAAATTAGAGGTTTAGAAAACATGTCAAGGTACATGTGGTAAAAAAAATTGCATCTAGGTCATATTATTTTCGAAGATACACTCTGTGGAAAATAGGGTTTTTTCCTAATCCAGAAACTAGTCTCAAACAGGTGTTCCTGGTAAAATAGTCGTAACGTATTCATAGAAGACACAAATTTAGTGAGACAAAATGCATTGGATATATTACAATCCGTAGTAGGTTGTGTATAATTTTCAGATATAGATATCCAATATTCCACGTGTGTCATGCTCTACAAGTTCGCTCTCTAGAATAATCCAGAATTCAACAAGGTCTGTCATTTTTGCTATACCTCTTTTTCTGGGATTTTCCAAGCAGTGAAACTTGGAGGAATTGTATAGAATATATTGAATAATATTGGGTACAAGTTTCAAACCTTTATGTGTTATAGTTATGGGTTTATGCTTGTTTAAATTTAGGGTTTGTGACTAATCCAACAACTAGTCCCGTGAGACTAAGGTAAACTTTGATGAAGATGTTATTCTCTTGTTGTTGAAGTTGAGAAAGGTCTATAGGTATGTGATAACATACACGAGGTATATTACATAGTTACAAGTATTTTTATATGCATGGTTTTAGGGTTACGTGTTGATGGTGTTATGGTGCATGCTTGAGGCAAGCCTTTGGTATATTTTTTAGGCATTGGCACATGCTTGAGGCACATATTAGGTGCATGGTTGAGGTATATACTTGGTATATGATCTTGGTTGATTGGTACTTTGTTGAGGTACACATTTGATGGTACATTCTTGATATATCTTATGGTACATGGTATATGGCATGATTGAGTGATATGGTATATAGTTGAGATACATTGTTGGTACATGGTATGGTACAAGTGTTGATGTACATTGTTTATGTACATGGTTGATTCATGGTATGGTACAGGATTGGTACTTGGTATGGTGTTGATGTACATGGCTGATGGTTGAGGCATATGGTACAGGTTATGGTGAATGGTTGATGAATAGTTTAACACAGGTGTTGGTGCATGGTTGATGCACTTGGTATGGTACAGGTTGTGGTACATGATTTTTTTTGGTAAGGTACAGGTTGATGGTTTGGTACATGCTTTGTTACATGGTTGAGACACATATCTTGTGATGGTATGTTGGTGATCTTAGGACATTATTGGTAGAGGCATGTGTTGGTGATGTTGGACATCTAGTTGAGAGGTGTCCTTGGTATATGATCCATGTGAAATGATCTGGTTGAGTATCAGTGACATTGACAAATTGGATAGATTGATTCGTGATAGCTTGTATACAGTGATAGGTTGACAAGTTACAGGTTGATGTGACAGTGGTAGTGGAAATGACAGTAGTAGCGACGGTGACAGTGGTAGTGACAATGGCATTGATAATGGCAGTGATTATTAACGCAGGCAAGTCAATCATTCAGTACTCCTCCACTCACCCGCTCGCAGGATCGTTCAGTTTCTCCCTTCTGGCGAGCCGAAGTGGCTCTTTAGATCCCGGAATGGAATCCTTGTCAAACACCCGATCCACAGGTCCTTCTTTACCCTCTCTTCACGGCCTTCTACACATTGACCGTGACCTCTCCCTGGCTTAAACTCAGGTCATCGGGGTTTCGCAATCCCCGTGCTCGAGAGTTTCTGCTCTCTCCAACTCTCGATCTCCGACGCACCTTTTTCTCCACACGCTGGCCCTCCTGGAAAAGCTCCCACCATATAACCACTGCTTCCGTATGACCGCGGTCAAACTTCCCGTCGAGGTTTTCCCTATCGCGATATCGAAGGGTATGGACTCCTTGTCCCCAGGATCCCCGATTTCCCGATTTGCGATATCCTCCTTCATGCGCTATCCCACCTGGCTAGGCCCTAGTCCATATGACCTACTCGTATATGACCGCAGCCTTGTATCACCCTATCGGGATTCGGGGTTTCGCGATCTCCAATGTCATGAACCTCTGTCCCCTCGAACTCCCAATCACCGATCTTCTGATGAGCACTTTTCTCCACGCGCTGGCCCTCCTAGATTAGCTCCTGACACATATGACCATGCATCCACAAGACCGCAGCCTTGTATCTCCTCCTGTCGGGGTTTCAAGCATTTAAAACCCGATGCGCCCTTTGTGCACTAGTCCTTCCCGGCTATATCACAGTCCACGTGACCGCGTACCATATGACCACAGTCATACACTCTTTTATCGGGGTTTCGGGGTTTCCGTTGCCGATGTGCATACGCCCTTGGAACCCACGATACGTCGATCCCCGACTTCCTCCGGATTCCTAACACGCGTCCCACCGATGAATGGCTAGGATCCCTCCAGTGTTTTGAGACTCCAAAGGTCACGAATATCCTGACCTCTGAATCCCTGACTCTCCGTCGTGTTGACAGCTAGCCTCCACTATGGCTCTGTCCTCCTTCTCTACTGTGCTAACAGCTGTCCCCCACTGATCGGGGTTTCCCGAATTGCAATTTCACAGTGCACAAATCGCTTGTCACCGGGATCCCCGATATCCCGATGAACTCCAAACGCCGATGGATTGACTCCTTGTCGGGACTTCCTCCGATGGTGCATATCTCCTCCACGCATCCCTTCTTTGATGGACGCTCCTGATTTACTATCGGGGTTTCAGGATTTCCGATGTCTTGTTTCCTTCAACCCTGGGAACTCCGATTTCCCGATTTTCTGACTTTCGTCAGATTCCTGACACCTGTCCCTCTGAACGGACGGCTCTGATTGTATTGGGGTTTTCAAGTTGGTTTTCCCCCGATCCCTGGACCACGGGAATACCGATATCCCGATGCGCCAAAACACCGATGGCGCTTGATTTTCGCCACGTGTCCTCTCTAACGGACGGTCCAGATCTCGTCGGGATTTCGCAACTTGCGAAGTCTCAATTCTCTTGCCCTCGAGAATCCCAATTTCCCAATGGCTGATATCCCGATGGCTAAACCTTATGCAGCTTCAGCTCAATCCAACGACTGATGGGTATCTTCTCCATATCTGACGGCTTAGATCAATTATCCTCGTGCGCTCCTCCTCCTGAGGATAAACTCCATGCAACTCCTACAGATCCGACGGTTGTCGGGGATTCTGAGCGAGATCTAACGGCTCAGATCCCTTTGTCATGTACGCTCCTCCTGGACGTGGAAATCAATGGTCCAGATCTATTTTTCCCAGCCGATCTGACGGTGGCTATTTCTCCCTCCTAAGCTCCTGTGCACTTTCTTCCCAGACTTGGAGGGAATTTTGAATTTCCAAAGGCCTCGACCTTTGCCTGTTTCCTCTGCAAGCTCCACAACCTTGAGCCTCGCCGTGCGTTCTCCATGACGTTGTTCCTTCTGAGCTTGTTCTTCTCGAATCCTTAAAGGATTCTGACGTCTGCGCTACTGCAAAGTCCTCTCATGCACACACTGGTGCTACCTCTTCTGAGCTTTTGCAACCACTCAAACCCCTTGGGGGATTCTATCCTTCTTCTCCCTCAGATGGAGAAATTGACTCCTTCCTAGCTGTCCTGCTGCTCAAGCAACTAAATTGTTGATTCCTTCTGGGTATTTAGTAACCCAGTGAATATCCTTCAATGGACTCTTCCTTTGATTTACAGAACTCAAAGAGTTCTCTTCTTTACTTTTGTGCCTTCCTGCACGCTTCCTCGACGCCCTCCTGGAGGAGTATATTTTCCACAGAACATTCAGTAGTTATGGGTTCCCTCTGTGCACCCTTTGCACCTTCTCAATGCCCTCTTGGCAGAGCTCTCAGAATCCTCAGTGATTCTGCTTCTCCTTCAACTCTCAACAGATTTCCTTCCTCCATCACCTCGTGCTTACGCTCAATGCCCACCTGGCAGAGCTCCCCAGAACTTACAGCAAAGTTTTGTCTGCAACTGTGTTTCAGCTACACAGCCTTGCTTCTTGAGGTGTTCAGCAACCTCAAAGGTCTTTCTCCTGAATTGTTGACTTCATCTTCTGTGCCACAACACATCTCTGTCTGACTCTGCAGAGTTTAGAAATGCATCCTTTGTGCACTGGTATTCAGAGTCCGCAGCACTCTGTCATGCCTTCCTGTCATGAAACCACAAAGACCTTCAACCCTGAAATCAAACACAATTCTCTGCAAACATACAACCAGAGTATACATTTACATAATAAAGGGAACACTCACAGACATCCATACAATACAGAACTCATGCAGGAAAAACTGTTCTTTGTATTAAAAATGGCAAAATGCCTGTATCTTTACAATGGTGTTCCTGAGCTCTCTCTGGCTCTTCAACTCTCTACCATTACTATCTTTTTCAAAATGAGATATGAAATCTCTTTTACCTGAGGGATCTCATCAAGCACTTCCCTCCAGGTCTACCTACTCTAATAAATTACATTCAATGGGCTGGCTAGTCCAGAATCTGGATCTAGATCTCAGCCATACACACATTAAATGCCTATCTTATCTATAGCCTGCACAAAGGCATGGCTTCTATGGCTCACCAGCCTAGACATTAAATTACATTCAATTTCAAATTTGAATGAGGATTGTGCCTCTCTCCTTAGCTTTAAATGCACGCTCTCGACGTCGTTGGCTGGCTAGCCGCTAACGTGGAGTAATGCTCCTACATCATACTCCACAGCTGCAAAAATCATGAGCTCCTACTCATGAGCTTCCTCTGTAGCTGTTGGAATCCTCCTGGATACCAAACGAATATGTGGAGCTGTCCATCCGTTCCATTTTGTTGTTGTTGATGTTTCCCCTGCTGCACTCCTACTATTTCCTTTCTGCTCAGCCTCTCCTCGCTGGAAATTTCTACTGACCTCAACATCAGCCTTCTGATATATTCTATCACTTGGTTCAGCTGCTCCAATGGCTGGTCTAGTTTTTGCAGTCTCCCCAGCTGTAAAGTTTTCCGGCACATGGGCAGATCACCATGATCTCCCACGCCATCTTCTTCATATTCATCTTCATCTATGGCCTCAAGTTGCCACTCTGCTACAGACTTCAGCTCTGCAGTCTCCCCTTGAATGACTTGTTGTTCAGTCACCTTCCCTGACAGCTCAATTTTTGTCAGTTCTCTTGCTGGCCCTAGATTTTTCAGCCAATCCTCCAGCATCTCTAGCTCCATCTCCCATGGAGTGATAAATTTACTTGCCTGCTCCTTGGCTTCCCTTGCTGCTAGTTCCAATGCTACAACTTCTTTATTTCTAGATCCCTAACTGAATATGCTGAGACACTCCTCAGAATGCTCGTTCTCTTTTCCTTCTTCTGCTTGGGCAGCTCCCAAAGTCTGCTCCAATTCCTCCTTGACAGTCATCATCCGTTGAGACTCTTCTGTTGTTGCACTATCTGCAACACCAATTTCTGCCTCCTTCTGGGCACATGGTAGGAATACTCCAATTCCTCCAATCATCTGAATATCATCCTGATCTTCCTTCTCCTCTGTTAGTTGCACCTGCTGATCCAAATTTTTCTTTGAGCTCACCTGCTCTGTCAGCTTCTCTGGCTAATTCCCACTCACTTCTAAGTTTATGAGACCCACAGATGGTCTCATCTACTTATCCCTACCCACCTGGCAATATGGGATGTCTCTGTTGCTTCCCTGGCAGACCATGAGATCAATCGCTCCCATCTTCATGAGCAACCCCTACTGAATTGAACTCTCCTATGAGTCCATGAGACTTTCCAACAGTCTCAAATTTTCATCTCTGCCCACCTAGAAGTTTAAGATGGTTCTACTACCCTCCTGGAAGTCTTCGAGACCCCGCAGCGATCTCATTTCATATCCCAACTGGAAATTTGAAATTCCCTTGATGTCCTCCTGACAGTCCGTGAGATCCTTAACTAATCTCAACTCGTTGCCCTCATGGAAAACTGGAATTTCTACTTCTCTGCCCTCCTAGCAGTCCTTGAGATCCTCAGTTGATCCCAATTCATCTTCTTCATCATCGAGACCTCTCCCAGTCTCTGGCACACAGTGACAAATCATCTTTTCCTCTGTGGCCCTGAGGTTTTCAGCATACCTCAACCATCTTTTCAACAACCTGCATTTTCTCATGACCATCAACTACTTGACTGGCCATTTTGCCTTTGCCTTCTCCATGGGAAAATTTCACATTCGTCTCATCCTCCTATCCTGTCGCATCCGCAGTTCGAACTTCTCTATGTCTGTTTTTAATTCATAGAGCTCTCTAGGCTTTTCTTTATCCCATTCGGAAAACTTTTCTGACTTGCTCTTCTTTCTATGGCCTTCAGTAGTCATCTTGATGTTCCTGTCTACCTCCCTGGAAAACCTGTTGTTGTCACTCCTGCAATCCCGAGTGCTCAGCTTCATCCTACAGTCCCAATGACTGCATTCTCGACTGTTGTCCACCTGCAAATAGTCAACACAGAATCCTCCAGCGCTCTATCTTCTTCCTGCTCCTCTGTCTGCAATATACAAACAGATTCCCGCTCTGATACCACTTGACGTGTATCAAAGTGCTTTCCTCCTCTGCCTCTTCCTGCCTGAAATATACAGACAAGAATTCAGCTCTGATACCACTTGACACAGGCGAGTCAATCATTCAGTACTCCTCCACTCACGTGCTCGCAGGATCATTCAGTTTCTCCCTTCTGGCGAGCCGAAGTGGCTCTTTAGATCCTGAAATGGAATCCTTGTCAAACACCCAATCCACAGGTCCTTCTTTACCCTCTCTTCACGGCCTTCTGTACATTAACCGTGACCTCTCCCTGGCTTAAACTCAGGTCATCAGGGTTTCGTAATCCCCGTGCTCGAGAGATTATTCTCTCTCCAACTCCAGATCTCCGACGCACCTTTTTCTCCACGCGCTGGACCTCCTGGCTCATCTCCCACCATATAACCACTGCCTCCGTATGACCGCGGTCAAACTTCCCGTCGGGGTTTTCCCTATCGGGATATCGAAGGGTATGGAATCGTTGTCCCTAGGATCCCCAATTTCTCGATTTGCGATATCCTCCTTCATGCGCTAGCCCAACTGGCTAGGCCCTGGTCCATATGACCTACTCTTATATGACCGCAGCCTTGTATCACCCTATCAGGATTCGAGGTTTCTCGATCTCCAATGTCACGAACCTCTGTCCCCTCGAACTCCCGATCACCGATTCTCTGATGAGCGCTTTTCTCCACGCGCTCGCCCTCCTGGCTCAGCTCCTGACACATATGACCATGCGTCCACAAGACCGTAGCCTTGTATCTCCTCCTGTCGGGGTTTCAAGCATTTAAAACATTATGCCCCCTTTGTGCACTAGCCCTTCTCGGCTATATCACGGTCCACGTGACCGCGTACCATATGACCGCAGTCATACACTCTTCTTTCGAGGTTTCATGGTTTCCGGTGTCGATGTGCATACGCCCTTGGAACCCATGATACGTCGATCCCCGACTTCCTCCGGATTCCTAACATGCGTCCCACCGATGAATGGCTAGGATCCCTTCGGTGTTTTGAGACTCCAAAGGTCACGGATATCCTGACCTCTGAATCCCCGACTCTCCGTCATGTTGACAGTTGGCCTCCACTATGGCTCTATCCTCCTTCTCTGTTGTGCTGACAGTTGGCCCCCACTGATCGGGGTTTCGCGGATCGCGATTTCAAAGTGCAAAAATCGCTTGTCATTGGGATCCCCGATATCTCGATGAACTCCAAACACTGATGTATTGACTCCTTGTCGGGACTTCCTCCGATGGCGCAGATCTCCTCCACGCATCCCTTCTTTGATGGATGGTCCCGATTTTCTCTCAGGTTTTTGGGATTTCCGATGTCATATTTCCTTCAACCCTGGGAACTCTGATTTCTCGATTTTTTGACTTTCGTCAGATTCTTGACACCTATCCCTCTGAACGGACGGCTCTGATTGTATCAGGGTTTTCAACTTGGGTTTCCCCCGATCCCTGGACCACGGGAATGTTGATTTCCCGATGTGCCAAAACGTCGATGGCACTTGATTTTCACCGTGTGTCCTCTCTAACGGACGGTCCAGATCTCGTCGGGATTTCCCAACTTGCGAAGTCTCAATTCTCTTGCCCTCGAGAATCCCGATTTCCCAATGGTCGATATCCCGATGGCTAAACCTTGTGCAGCTTCAACTCGATTCGACGGCTGACGGGTATCTACTCCAGATCTGACAGCTCAGATCAATTCTCCTCGTGTGCTCCTCCTCTTGAGGATAAACTCTGTGCAACTCCTGCAGATCTGACGGTTGTCGGGGATTCTGAGTGAGATCTAATGGCTCAGATCCCTTTCTCCTATACGCTCCTCCTAGACGTGGAAATCAATGGTCTAGATCTGTTTTTCCCAGCCGATCTGACGGCGGATGTTGCTCCCTCCTGAGCTCCTACGCACTTTCTTCCCAGACTTGGAGGGAATTTTGAATTTCCAAAGGCCTCGACCTTTTCCTGTTTCCTCTGCGAGCTCCACAACCTTGAGCCTCATTGTGCGTTCTCCATGACGCTATTCCTTCTGAGCTTGTTCTTCTCGAATCCTTAAAGGATTCCAATGTTTGCGCTCCTACAGAGTCTTCTCATGCACACGCTGGTGCTACCTCTTCTGAGCTTCTGCAACCACTCAAACCCCTTGGGGGATTTTGTCCTTCTTCTCCCTCAGATGGAGAAATTGACGCCTTCCTGGTTGTCCTGCTGCTCAAGCAACTAAATTGTTGATTCCTTCTGGGTATTAAGTAACCCAGTGAAGATCCTTCAATGGACTCTTCCTTTGATTTACAGAACTCAAAGAGTTCTCTTCTTTACTTCTGTGCCTGCCTGCATGCTTCCTCGACGCCCTCCTGGCGGAGTATCTTTTCCACAGAAAGTTCAGTAGTTCTGGGTTCCCTCTGTGCACCCTTTTCACCTACTCAATGCCCTCTTGGTAGAGCTCTTAGAATCCTCGGTGATTTTTCTTCTCCTTCAACTCTCAGCAGAGTTCCTTCCTCCAGCACCTCGTGCTTACGCTCAATGCCCACCTGGCAGAGCTCCCCATAACTTACAGCAAAGTTCTGTCTGCAACTGTGTTTCAGCTACACAGCCTTGCCTCTTGAGGTGTTCAACAACCTCAAAGGTCTTTCTCCTGAATTGTTGACTTCAGCTTCTGTGCCACAGCATGTCTCTGTCTGACTCCGCAGAGTTCATAAATGCATCCTTTGTGCAATCGTATTTAGAGTTCGCAGCACTCTGTCACACCTTCCTGGCATGAAACCGCAAAGACCTTCAACCCTGAAATCAAACACAATTCTCTGCAAACATACAACCACAACATACATTTACAGAATAAAGGGAACACTCACAGACATCCATACAATACAGAACTCATGCAGGAAAAACTATTGTTTGTATTAAAAATGGAAAAATGCTTGTATCTTTACAATGGTGTTCCTAAGCTCTCTCTGGCTCTTCAACTCTCTACCATTACTATCTTTTTCAAAATGAGATACGAAATCTCTTTTACCTGAGGGGGCTCATCGAGCGCTTCCCTCCAGGTTTACCTACTCTAATAAATTGCATTCAATGGGCTGGCTAGTCCAGAATCTGGATCTAGATCTCAGCCATACACACATTAAATGCCTATCTTAGCTACAACCAGTGCAAAGGCATGGCTTCTATGGCTCACCATCCTAGACATTAAATTACATTCAATTTCAAATTTGAATGAGGACTGTGCCTCTCTCCTCAGCTTTAAATGCACGCTCTCGACGTGGCTAGCTGGCTGGCCGCTAACGTGGAGCGATGCTCCTGCATCATACTCCACAGCTGCAAAAATCATGAGCTCATGCTCATGAGCTTCCCCTGTAGCTGTTGGAATCCTCCTGGATCCCAAATGAATCTGTGGCGCTGTCCATCCACTCCATTTTGTTGTTGTTGCTGCTACCCCTGCTGCACTGCTGCTATTTCCTTTATGCTCAGCCTCTCCTCGCTGGCAGTTTCTGCTGACCTCAACATCAGCCTTCTGATATCTTCTATCACTTGGTCCAGCTGCTCCAATGGCTGGTCCAGTTTTTGCAGTCTCCCCAGCTGTAAAGTTTTCCGGCACATGGGCAGATCACCATGATCTCCCACGCCTTATTCTTCATCTTCATCTTCATCTGTGGCCTCAAGTTGCCACTCTGCTGCAGACTTCAGCTCTGTAGGCTCCCCTTGACTGACTTGTTGTTCAGTCACCTTCCCTGACATCTCAATTTCTGTCAGTTCTCTTGTTGTCCCTATATTGTTCAGCCAATCCTCCAGCATCTCTAGCTCCATCTCCCATGGAGTGATAACTTTACCTGCCTACTCCTTGGCTTCCCTTGCTGCTAGCTCCAATGCTACAGCTTCTTGCTTTTTAGCTCCCTGGCTGAATATGCTGAGACACTCCTCAGAATGCTCGTTCTCTTTTCCTTCTTCTTCTTGGGCAGCTCCCAAAGTCTGCTCCAATTCCTCCTTGACAGCCATCATCCGTTGAGACTGTTCTGTTGTTGCACTATCTGCAACACCAATTTCCGCCTCCTTCTGGGCGCATGGTAGGAATACTCCAATTCCCCCAATCATCAGAATATCATCCTGATCTTCCTTCTCCTCTGTCAGCTGCAGCTACTGATCCAAATTTTTCTTTGAGATCACCTGCTCTGTCAGCTTCTCTGGCTAATTCCCACTCACTTCTGAGTTTATAAGACCCACAGATGGTCTCATCTGCTCATCCCTGCCCACCTGGAAATATGGGATGTCTCTGCTGCTTCCCTGGCAGACCATGAGATCAACCGCTCCCATCTTCATCAGCAACCCCTGCTGAATTGAACTCTCCTCTGAGTCCATGAGACTTTCCAACAGTCTCGAATTTTCATCTCTACCCACCTGGCAGTTTAAGATGGTTCTACGGCCCTCTTGGCAGTCTTCGAGACCCCACAGCGATCTCATTTCATTGCCCAACTGGCAATGTGAAATTCCCTTGTTGTCCTCCTGACAATCCGTGAGATCCTCAACTGATCTCAACTCGTTGCCCTCATGGAAAACTGGAATTTCTACTTCTCTGCCCTCCTGGCAGTCCTTGAGATCCTCAGTTGATCCCAATTCATCTTCTTCATCATCGAGACCTCTCCCAGTCTCTGGCTCACAGTGACAAATCATCTTTTCCTCTGTGGCCCTAAGGTTTTCAGCATACCTCAACCATCTTTTCAACAGCCTGCGCTGTCTCATGACCAGCAGTTGCTTGACTGGCCATTTTGCCTTTGCCTTCTCCATGGGAAAATTTCGCATTCGTCTCATCCTCCTATCCTGCCGCATCCGCAGTTTGAACTTCTCTATGTCTGTTTTTAATTCATAGAGATCTCTAGTATTTTCTTTATCCCATTCGGCAAGATTTTCTGACTTGCTCTTCTTTATATGGCCTTCAGTAGCCATCTTGTTGTCCCTGTCTGCCTCCCTAGCAAACCTGTTGCTGTCACTCCTGCAATCCTGAGTGCTTAGCTTCATCCTACAGTCCCAATGACTTCATTCTCAATTGTTTTCCACCTGCAAACAGTCAACACAGAGTCCTCCAGCGCTCTGTCTTCTTCCTTCTCCTCTGTCTGAAATATACAAATAGATTCCCGCTCTGATACCACTTGACGTGTATGAGAGTGCTTTCCTCCTCTGCCTCTTCCTCCCTTAAATATATAGACAAGAATTCAGCTCTGATACCACTTGACACAGGCGAGTCAATCATTCAGTACTCCTCCACTCACCCGCTCGCAGGATCGTTCATTTTCTCCCTTCTAGCAAGCCGAAGTGGCTCTTTAGATCCCGGAATGGAATCCTTGTCAAACACCCGATCCACAGGTCCTTCTTTACCCTCTCTTCACGGCCTTCTGCACATTGACTGTGACCTCTCCCTGGTTTAAACTCAGGTCATCGGGGTTTCGCAATCCCCGTGCTCGAGAGTTTCTGCTCTCTCCAACTCTCGATCTCCGATGCACCTTTTTCTCCATGCGCTGGCCCTCCTGGCTCATCTCCCACCATATAACCACTGCCTCTGTATGACCGCAGTCAAACTTCTCGTCGGGGTTTTCCCTATCGCGATATCAAAGGGTATGGACTCCTTGTCCCCGGGATCCCCGATTTCCCGATTTGAGATATCCTCCTTCATGCGCTAGCCCACCTGACTAGGCCCTGGTCCATATGACCTGCTCGTATATGACCGCAGCCTTGTATCACCCTATCGGGATTCGGGGTTTCACGATCTCCAATGTCACGAACCTTTGTCCCCTCGAACTCCCGATCACCGATTCTCCGATAAGCGCTTTTCTCCACGCACTGGCCCTCCTGTCTCAGCTCCTGACACATATGACCATGCATCCACAAGACCACAGCCTTGTATCTCCTCCTATCGGGGTTTCAAGCATTTAAAACCCGGTGCACCCTTTGTGCACTAGCCCTTCTCGACTATATCACAGTCCACGTGACCGCGTACCATATGACCGCAGTCATACACTCTTCTGTCGGGGTTTCGGGGTTTTCTGTGTCGATGTGCATACGCCCTTGGAACCCACGATACGTCGATCCCTGACTTCCTTCGGATTCCTAACACGCGTCCCATCGATGAATGGCTAGGATCCCTCCGGTGTTTTGAGACTCCAAACGTCACGGATATCCTGACCTCTGAATCCCTGACTCTCCATCATGTTGACAGCTGGCCTCCACTATGGCTCTGTCCTCCTTCTCTGTTGTGCTGACAGCTGGCCCCCACTGATCGGGGTTTCGCAGATCATGATTTCAAAGTGCACAAATCACTTGTCACCGAGATCCCCAATATCCCGATGAACTCCAAACACCGATGGATTGACTCCTTGTCGGGAGTTCCTTCGATGGCGCAGATCTCCTCCACGCGTCCCTTCTCTGATGGACGGTCTCGATTTACTCTCGGGGTTTCGGGATTTTCGATGTCCTGTTTCCTTTAACCCTGGGGACTTCGATTTCCCAATTTTCCAACTTTCGTCATATTCCTGACACCTGTCCCTCTGAACGGACGGCTCTGATTGTATTGGGGTTTTCAACTTGGTTTTCCCCCGATCCCTGGACCACGGGAATGTCGATTTCCCGATGCGCCAAAACATCGATGGTGCTTGATTTCCGCCACATGTCCTCTCTAACGGACGGTCCAGATCTCGTCAGGATTTCGCAACTTGCGAAGTCTCAATTCTCTTGCCCTTGAGAATCCCGATTTCTCAATGGTCGATATCCCGATGGCTAAACCTTGTGCAGCTTCAGCACGATCCGACGGCTGACGGGTATCTGCTCCAGATCTGACAGCTCAGATCAATTCTCCTCGTGCGCTCCTCCTCCTGAGGTTAAACTCCACGCAACTCCTGTAGATCTGACGGTTGTCGGGGATTCTGAGCGAGATCTAACGGCTCAGATCCCTTTCTCCTGTACGCTCCTCCTGGACGTGGAAATCAATGGTCCAGATCTATTTTTCCCAGCCGATCTGACGGTGGTTGTTTCTCCCTTCTGAGCTCTTGCACACTTTCTTCCCAGACTTGGAGGGAATTTCAAATTTCCAAAGGCCTCGACCTTTTCCTGTTTCCTCTGCGAGCTCCACAACCTTGAGCCTTGCCGTGCGTTCTCCATGATGCTATTCCTTCTAAGGTTGTTCTTCTCGAATCCTTAAAGGATTCCGACGTCTGCACTCCTGCAGAGTCTTCTCATGCACACGATGGTGCTACCTCTTCTGAGGTTCTGCAACCACTCAGACCCCTTGGGGGATTTTGTCCTTCTTCTCCCTCAGATGGAGAATTTGGCACCTTCCTGATTGTCCTGTTGCTCAAGCAACTAAATTGTTGATTCCTTCTAGGTATTCAATAACCCAGTGAAGATCCTTCAATGGACTCTTCCTTTGATTTACAGAACTCAAAGATTTCTCTTCTTTACTTTTGTGCCTGCCTGCGCGCTTCCTCGACGTCCTCCTGGCAGAGTATCTTTTCCACAGAATGTTCAGTAGTTATGGGTTCCCTCTGTGCACCCTTTGCACTTCTCAATTCCCTCTTGGCATAGCTCTCAAAATACTCAATGATTATGCTTCTCCTTCAACTCTCAGCAGAGTTCCTTCCTCCAGCACCTCGTGCTTACGCTCAATGCCCACCTGGCAGAGCTCCCCAGAACTTACAGAAAATTTTTGTCTGCAACTGTGTTCAGCAACCTCAAATGTCTTTCTCCTGAATTGTTGACTTCATCTTTTGTGCCGTAGCACGTCTCTGTCTGACTCCGCAGAGTTCAGAAATGCATCCTTTGTGCATTGGTATTCAGAGTCCGCAGCACTCTGTCACACCTTCCTGGCATGAAACCGCAAAGACCTTCAACCCTGAAATCAAACACAATTCTCTGCAAACATACAACCAGAGCATACATTTACAGAATAAATGAAACACTCACAGACATCCATACAATACAGAACTCATGTAGGAAAAACTGTTGTTTGTATTAAAAATGGCAAAATGCATGTATCTTTACAATGGTGTTCCTGAGCTCTATCTGGCTCTTCAACTCTCTACCATTACTATCTTTTTCAAAATGAGATATGAAATCTCTTTTACCTGAGGGGGCTCATCGAGCTCTTCCCTCCAGGTCTACCTACTCTAATAAATTGCATTCAATGGGCTGGCTAGTCCAGAATCTGGATCTAGATCTCAGCCATACACACATTAAATGCCTATCTTATCTACAGCCTACGCAAAGGCATGGCTTCTATGGCTCACCAGCCTAGACATTAAATTACATTCAATTTCAAATTTGAATGAGGATTGCGCCTCTCTCCTCAGCTTTAAATGCATGCTCTCGACGTGGCTGGTTGGCTGGCCACTAACGTGGAGCGATGCTCCTGCATCGATTATGGTAGTGATAGTTGGTCTACATTTATATTTTAGGGTGGAAAGACGGGGCAAGGAAATGGGGTTGTAGCCACCTTCCGATTGGTGCCGAAGAATCAGGGAGTGGGATCTTCCTTCAGGTAGGATCCTGAGAACTGGGTGGTTGTAGCCGAAGAACCCAGAGGGTTGTAGCCTCCTTCTAGTTGAAGCCAAAGAATTCAAGGAGTTGTAGCTTCCTTCATGTTGGAGCCTGTAAATAGGGGGTTGTAGCCTTCTTCTAGTTGCAGCTAGAGAATTGGGAAATTGGTTCTTCCTATGAATGAATTCTTTAAATATATAAGAAAGAATTATGTGATTTTCTCCCATTTGGGTTTCCAAGTAAATATTGGTGTACTTTGTTCTTGAAGTGATGTTGATGTGATGTTGCTTATGATTACATGCTTATGATGTATATATTGAATGCAATCATAGATGATACGTTGATGATAAACTATTGAACATTGTTGATAAAGTGAAAGAATATATATTGTGGTTAAAAGTGGTATAAAGTGCTCATATTGATTCACCCCCCCTCAGTATTCCAACAATTGGTATCAAAGAAGGTTCCTTCAAGGAAACAGTTTAACCACTGGAAGGTAGATCATGGAGTGCACTATGAAAGGAGTACCAATGTCCAATGGTCAGAGTGGTCTAAAGTATGAGATGTGGAGAAAAAGAATGAAAACAAATTTAGAGGCATAAGGGTATGATGTTTGGCACTCAGTTGTTACAGGATAAAATGATACAAAGAAACCAACATCCAAGAAGCAATTGAAAAGAAACAATAAAATAGCATTGGATTTTGTCTTAGAAGGATTACCTGATTCAATAAAGGACAAAGTGGTACAGTGTTCTTCAGATAAAGAACTTTGGGAAAAGCTACATAATATCTATTTTTCTCCCATCACAAAATCAGATAATTCCAAAGAATATGCAAGTACAAAACAAGAAGAAAGATGCTCATCATGTCAAACAGATTCAAAAGAGGAAGAGTACAAAGAGGCAGAAATTGATTACAAAGAAAAATTGATCAGTGCAATTGAATATCTGAGGACTGAAAGAAAAGAAACAAGTCCCTCTAGGAAGAATTAAAGAAGATGGAAGAATCATAGAACTCCAACAGCAAAAAATTCGAGCAGACGATCATGATGTTAAAGGGTCAGCTAGAATAATCTAGAAGGACTAAAAAAACTCTCAAGGATCAAAAGCAGTGTTTGGAAATAGAAATAAAGGAAGTAGAAAATAGAGAGAGAAGATATTGACAGATCATTTTAAGGAAAGAATTTACAACTTAAATCAGCTTGAAGCCGAATTTGATAAAGAAAAGAGAAGACTTGAAAAATAAATCATCACATTGAAGGTCCAACTTGAAGAAGAAAAGCAAATAGAAGAAGTCATGAAGATTCAAATGATGAAGAAAGAAGAAGAGGTTGAGAAGCTTGAAGAAGAAGTTGTCACATTGAGAAGTAAAATCTTCAAGCTCAACAAGAATGTTGAAGAGACATAAACGTCCACATCAACAGTAGAGAATAAAGAAAATCATTCCAGAGTGCTAGAAAATAAGAATGAAGAAAAGAGTAAGAGTTATGTAGAAGTACTCAAAGGAAGGAACCATGGTCAACGAGAATCAAAGAAGAATGAGTATAATAGAGATACATCTTCAACAAGACCTACCACATTCAAGAAACAAATATGCTCCAACCATGATGAAGAGATCCATAGAAGAGAAGATCATGATTATCCAAGGCAATAATACACAACAAAGAAGATCATCCACTCCCAGGTATGTCAATATATTTTATGGTCATTGTTTTTATTGTACCAACTTTGAACATAAGGTTGCAGATTTCAGGGCTTATGAAAGAAATGTTCAAGCAAGAAATTCTTGTGGTGCCACATAACACTTAATGTTACAAATTCCATAACTATGGACACATAGCTCACGATTGTAGAAGCATAATGGATACTTCTTTGACAAACAACATTGATATTAGATATAAGAAGGTTTGGAAGATAAAACAAGAACAAGTAAAGGAAGATCAAATGAATTAAGGTGATGCAAACCCCCACCTTCACTTGGGGCTCGCATGACCTCTTGGTCTAGGATCATTTACATTAAGGAGTTGAATCATTTCTCAGATCCCTGTTGGATCCTCTCTTAATGTTCACGGGCCCTTAATTTCCTTGTGTAGGTCCCACAAAGATTCGCAAGTGCTTTCTCTAATCCCCCTTTGCCTTTTTTATCAAATGTGGGCATTAACCCCTTTTCTCCAACGGAAATCTCATATGACCACATGCTAGAACCAGACATCTAACAAAACATGCTACTTCGATGCTCTGGAGCTTCGAACTACGAGAGTTTTTCCTTCAAAACCTTCCAAAACCTTCAAATGTTGAATTGGAGAATTCCCGAATTGCCCCCAGGATCGACGGTTTACATCCTGTGCCAAGATCTATGATTCACAGTAACTTCGGGGCTTTGGGATTTAGTAGTTTTCCCCACTTCAAAATGCAATATCTTTGAACTCATGAATGTTGAACTTACGGATTGGACGGCTGACGTTCTCCATAGATCAACAGTCTGTGTAATGGTCTGTGCTTACTCTAGGATTTGGGCTTCAGGATTCTTCACACCTTAAATTTTACTTCCTCCTGAATCTCCAAATGTCAAACTAATGAACTATGACAATATATGGCCCTTATTCCTCCAACATGCAACAGTTGTGATTGACTTCAAGACTCCAAGCTTCATAAGTTTCTCAATTCAAATTTATGCTACCTTCCATATAGTTGAATGTAGAATTCAATATCAACGGCTCTCGTTCCTCCTGTAGCCAATGACTAATATTAGCTTTGGGCTTTGGGTTTTGGGGATTCCTACTTCTAATCACCACCAGACTCTTGAAATTATGAACCTCGAATTGGCGAAGGGATAGGATCTATCGTCCATGTGTCCATGATGATGAACGGTCAAGATGGACTCTGAACTTCGAGAATTTTTGACCCAAAACAATTTACACCCAAATTCCTCCAGAGTGCCAAATCTCCAAACTCTTATTATCTATCGACACGTACACCTGATGCCAATGATCAGGATCTGCTATGGGCTTCGGAGCTTCATGGTTTTTCCATGCTCTTGCAACAATGGTCCAGTTCTCCCAGATTGTCAGACTTCTAAACCATGCTCGATCTGCAAACATGTGTACCTGATGCCAACATTCAAAATCTTCTACGGTACTTTGAAGCTTTAGCCACGTTTTCAACAAAGACTTAAGAATTGTTGGAGCGGCAATGTCTGAAGGAATTCAGTTCTTAATGACCACACACCTTACCTTGATTCGACGGTTGTGCAGGATCATTTCTTTCCTGTGCACTCCTACTCTTGTCTGGGGTTGATCCAATGGCCCAGATTAAATCTTACAGCCAATCCAATGGATGTTTTAGCTTCTCCTCTTCCGCAACTCCGCTTTCCTTCCAATGAAGGATTTCTCAAATTTTCAAAGGCTTAGCCTTTGAATCTTCTTTTGCAAGATCAATTGCTTCGTCTCTGCCTGGGTTTTAGAAAATGCTACTCCTCTTGAGTTGTGTTCAACACTTCAGATGAAGTGTGAGTGCACTCCTTGCTCTTCTCTTACAATCTGGAACTTAGACTATTATTTGACTCACACCTGTGTTTCTTTCCTGAGCTTGATACTTGAGAAAGTATCCTGCACACTCGTTGCGCTATCTCTCCTCTGATATTCTTCAACACTTGATGAATTTCCAAACTCGTGCACTCTTTTCACTCGCTCCACACAAACTTGGACTACCTCTCCTAAGATCTTGAACCTATAAATAGTTTAGCCTCCACACTCCTTGCATTCGCATTGTGCACACTAGCATTATGTCTCATGAGCTTTCGATCCTTCGAACTTCAAAGGTTTTAATCCCTTTGTTCCTACAAATGAATCCTTGTGCCCTCCTGGTACTCTGTTCTCTTCCTCCTGAGCTTATGAACATGATTAGAGTGTTCTTTCAACACCCTCTTGGTTTCCTGTTCTCTTCGTCCTAAACTTTACCAATTCCAGTGTGTCCACTTGGAAAACTTCTCATAGAACTCCTAAATGAGTTCTTGTGCACTCCTTGCGTTGGCTCCTTAGAGTCTTTAGTAACTTTGATGTGCACTCCTTGCACTATCCCTTCTGATTTTGTGACTTATTCTGGTGTGCCCACCTGGCACACTCCTCCCGAAATCGAAAAAGAGCTCTAGAGAACTCCTTACGTTGGCTTCACAAATTTTCTCAGCAACTCTGGTGTGCACTCCTTGCACTAGCCTTGAGAGCCCAGAACACTCAGAAACTCACACAGATAGGGAATTATAGTTATTCCTGCAAAGGGAACATTCATACATTCATGGCATTCATACATATGCACAGAAAACTTTCATAAACAAACATATTCATTCACAAAATGCACACAGAGAGAATCATATGCAGGGAAATCTACTTTTGTATTAAATTTGAATGTTCTTTACAACATGTACAATACTGGACTACAGCAGAGTCTCAGTTATTTATCTCTTCTCCTCTCTATCTCCTACATACTCTTGTCTTCCTAATGAAATCTCAATACAATGATATTTTTACAAAAGAGGGGCTTCTGAAGCCTTCCTCCACCTACTTACATTAAATTGAAATTAATTTACATCTAGTCTAAATCGGATCTAGATCTATCTACTTGTCAGCCATTAAAGGCGAATTACATGTAAACTTACATAATATAATGGCTCATCCCTCCTCGAGCCTTACAATACTTAATTACATTAAATTTGAGACTTAAACTCAAAACGAGAAGGATGGTGCTTCTCTCTCTCCTTGGGATAGGCTCCTTCCTAGTGCGTTGTTGCACTGGCTGCTGACACGTTGAGTAGGAGTGATGCTCCTGCATCAGAAGGACACCCATAATTCATACTCTCAATATTGGTAATGTTACGAGATGAAGACAAATCTACAGAGAAAAGGAAAGATGTAATATACAGGAAGGTTTAAAGAATAAATGAAAAATAAGAAGAACAGGTCCCATAGATCACATGATTTGCAGTAGAACAAGAAAGAAAAGAAGAGCAGGTGAATAAAGAATAGGTTCAAGAGATTTTACTTTCAGGAATTTTAGTGCAAGATCAATCCATAGGAAAAAGAAAAGAAGTCAGAGTTCATAGATATGATGAGTCTACAAACGAGGAGGAAGATTACTCTACATTAGAGCAGGTATTTTTCTGAGCCACCCAGCTTGGAGACTCCCAGGTAATATGAATATTGAACAGGGGGATTCCATGCAGTATCTAAGGTCGATCATAGAACCATCCTTCGATCAGTGCTTTTAGAGACAAATTCAGAGCAGTCAGATAGTAGAAGTATAGAGTAACAGATTGATCGGTTGAGAAGTAGTGTTCCCACACAAGTATCATTTGGCAGGAAGAAGTTTATATTCCACGTATGGATTCAAGGAGGGATATCTTCAATAAAATTTGTCCCATACATCCATAGTTTGATGAGCATATATATTAGATCAATGGACATATTTTATTCTGTTTGATCAACAGGAACATACGATGATCAGTTATAGTATATTAAAGAGAAGTATTCAGAATGGTACAATGACAGATGGGTTAGCATTGTGGACAGTTGAGTATCATGGTTATGAACAGTTTGTGTCACATGGATAGAGAAGGATCCATGAGATGCTTAGTTGGTACATAAAGTGTGGGTCAGAGAAGATGCATAACAGTGCATTTACAATTGGAATCATTTGGAATCAATTGGTCATAGAAAGTCAAGCAATGAAAGGTACAACGGAACAAGGAAAGAGAAATTGTCAGCAGAATCTATATCATTAGAAGGACAATGTTGAACAGTATGGTCAAGTGAACATGACAAGTAAATGAAGAAATCAAATTTTGAATGCGTTTTATATATGTCAGTGAAATTCAAGAGGAAGCACTAATGGACAATAAACAGAACTGGAAGAAAGGAAAGGAAACATATACATCTTACAGAAAATTCAAGGGAAGAAAAATCATCAGAGAGAGAGATCCAGAAAGGAATATTAGTATCATATAGGCAGGGAGGCATACCCACAGGGGGATTTACTCATTATAGTGGGTACAGTATCAAGAGGATACATATCGACGGGGGGAGTTAACCTTTGGTCAAAGATGAAGAAAATGAACATAAGCATGAAGAGAGGGAGAGTATCCCCAAGGAAATATACCCTTTTTCCATTTAAGTCAAAGGGAGAGAATGAGAAACATTGATGAGGAGAAATAGTCACAGGGGGCGCATGAGCATCGGAGCATCAATGTTACCATCAATGTTGGTGTTTCCATCAATTCCAAAGGGGGCGATTATTGGACTGTTGGTTTGGGAAATTATTTGTCATTGATGTCCACCCTTAGAGACTGATTTCAACCCTTAGATATTGATTTCAACCCTTGGAGAGGTCCAACAATGTTGGACAGATGTATGATCAAGATTAACGGTGAGTTAGTTGGGTGCATTTGATATAGTCTACATGTATCCCCAGAGGTGTGGTTATGGGACACAAATTTGATTGAGGAATAATGACATGAAGGAAAGTGTAATTGTAGGTAATACTTGCTAGAATATAGAAGATTGTGCTCGTTTTACCATTGACGATACCCTCGTCACCCAACCACTGGCCGAAGCCACCCTCCGAGCACCTTGACCTTGACCGAGAAGAGAATCCTGGTAGCAATAAAATACCCAAGAGAGGCTAATGCACCAAGCAAGAAATAGAAACTAAGCTGAATAGATGATCCCACCCAGAAGCTAGCGCACCACTTTCCCAGCTCTCCCAGAAACTTGCACGCCAAAACTGCAACTGCTTGCACATATTTGGCTCTCTTTGCAACTGCTGAGATAATGAATAATGAAAAATGGTGCCATGTATTTATAGTGGACAGGGCAGGCTAACTGGGGCTGACTTCTCCTTCTGGGTATCAATAAGTTCATTTTGAATGTATTTTTCCAGTCGACAACTTGTCTAGGGTTTCCTTCAATTCTTTGCTTCCTTTCGGAGGATTCTAGTCTCGTCATAAGTCACAATAGAGGTTCATACCTCTTGAAGCTACCATAATATTAACGTTCCCTCCTAGCTACGGAGGTATGGTCTTGATCACAACAGACCATTCAACCAGTAGCACTACGAGCACCTGTCATTATTATCCAACTGGATAATCTCCTATGACAACTGATACAATATCAATTAATAGAACAAACCTATGTCTATTCAGGTAGTATGCAACTACTCAAACCATGAAACATAATCACAAATAGTGGAACAAATCCACCACAGTAGCATATCTACTGTCATATATTCTTCATAACAAACATCTGATAGAAACCTGCATAGAAACAATGTTATGATAAAAACTGAATCATTTGGGCCAGTCTTTCACTCACATCTGTGAGATATGAAAGAATATCTACCCTCAGTATAGAATATCAACAATGGGCTATCTACCCCATTCTTCTCAAATAAGGAAGAAGGATTATTTCTGATTTCTGAGCCTTGACCATTTCTCACCCTGGGCCATTCTTCCTACACTGATTAAAGTGCACCCTGGGCAGAATGTATAAACCCTAAGAAATGTTTGGACCATTCCTCACCTTAGGCCATTCCTCCGACACTAAACAAAGTGTAATATGGAGAGAAGGAGTCTTCCCTAAGGAATGATTGTCCCTGATTTCTAAGCCTGGACTATTCCTCACCCTATGCCATTCCTCCGACACTAAACAAAGTGTAACCTGGAGAGAATGAGTCTTCCCTAAGGAATAATTGTTCATACCATTCCCCACCCTAGGCCATTCCTCCTACACTTATCAAAGTGCACCTTGGAGAGAATGTATAACCCCGAGGAATGTTTTTCCTACATCAACCTCCAAAATGGACCATTCTTTGAAACTGCTCACAACTGTGAACTTTGAAAGAATGACTACCCAACAAGGCAGACCATTCTACTTGACCACTACTCAAAGTGACTGCCAAGAAGAATGACTATCCTAGACCACTCCCCATGTTAACCACAATGGGAAGTCATTGTCTATGTTACATCAACAATCAGTCTGCCTCCCATGTTAAATACTTGTCCATCAGAAATCTCAATCCACTTTCCGAACAGGAAAGCATCTGTCCAATCTGGACTAATTTTCAATTATAAAAATAAATAATGTTTTCAGTGCTCCCTCCTAACTGGAGAGTTATTTAAATCAAAAAAATAAATGTTCTTCAAGAATAATTTCTATACCTTCTCTAGCTTGGAGAATCTTCTCTTTTAGTTAAGGGAGTTATTTCCATGATCCCCATCTTCTCTCGAAAATATGAAAACTTGATTCTGGATAGAGGTTTTGTCAGGATATTTGTTGTCTTCTCATCAGTGGGGATATACTCGAGCTTTACCTCTCCCTCTTTGACTTTATCTCAAATAAATTAGTATTTGATCTCAATGTTCTTCGACCTTTCATGAAACACTGGATGTTCGGATAATCTTATGCAACTCTGATTATCGCAATATATTATGGTCGATTCTGGAGTCTGATCAAATAAATCAGAGATTATCTTCCTGATCCAGGTGGATATCGGTGGCCACCCACCTTTTCTGACTGGCTCAAAACAGTTTTCTGGCAAATTTGGCAATTTACTATTTTCAGCAGTTTTTTCGGGTCCTGAACTTCCGGGGCCATTTTGAGGCCCTAAACAATGTTTTTTTGGGTATGTTTCTCTCGCAAAATAGCATCTATGATGCTATTTTGTCTTGAGCGGTGTAGTTCTCAGATAGATCTTTCCAACGAGCTATCAAGCGCCCCAAACGGAAATCGTATGCAAAAGTTACGACCCCGGGAAGTTGATGTACTAACTTACCTAAACGGGGCCCACATGAATTTTGGCACTTCATCTCCTAGGGTTAGTTTTTTGGATGTTTAAGACTTTTGGCATTCCTGTTTATTGTAAAAGGGCCTTCAGAGCCTCATTGTAATCATCTTCTTGCGAATGCGAGTAGCCGTCACATCTCTTCTCAGAGATAAGCTGCCACCATTCTAACGAGTCTTTCACTCTATATTTTTACAGTCTCTGTACATTTCTCTGATTAATAGAAATTGTGTATTATTGTATATCTGTGTTTATGGTTGCATCTTTGATACATTTCTGTTATATTATTGAATATCTGCAATATCTCTGTGCCTTTCTTTATTATATCTCTGCTCTCATTTCGTGCCGAAAATAATCCGGATCACTTCCTTAGCCATACTGCTTTTGTGCATGCTTCACAAGCTACCATATACTCTGCTTCTGTTGTACTGAGTGAGACAGACTTTTGTTTCCTGCTGCCCCAAGATATCATAGCGGAGCCCAAGCTGAAACACATACCTAAAGTACTCTTTATGTCTTCTGCACTTTCTGCCCAATCAGAGTCTGTGAATCCATAAAGTTGGATATCACTGGATGTGGTATATCTCAAGCCATAGTTTATTGTCCCACGAATATATCTTAAGACATGCTTTGCAGCTATCCAATGCTCTTGTCTAGGTTCCACCTAGAACTGACTTAATGTATTTACAGCAAAGCAAATATCTGGTCGAGTATTTACCAAATACATCAATGATCCAATTAGTTGTCGATATAGAGATGGATCTACTGAATCGGAATCTGGGACTTTCACTTTTCTTATATACGCATTCATAGGAGTGTTCATGGACTTACAGTCCATCATTCCAAATTTCTGAAGGATCTTTATTGCGTATTTTCCTTGTCCAAGGAATACTTCACCACACTTCTGCCATACTTCTAGTCCCAAGTAATAGTGCATGAGACCTAGATATTTCATATCAAATTCAGAGGCTAAATCCTTCTTGCACTAGATGATTAGATATTCTTCACCTATTATGAATAGATCATCAACATATAATAGTATAATCACAAGTGAATTATCCACGACTTTGTAATAAAGGTTTGGATCTGCATGACTTTTGGAGAAACCGAGTCTTGTTAGATAGTTGTCCAATCTGGCGTACCAAGCCCTTGGAGCTTGCTTGAGTCCATATAGAGCTTTCTTCAATATGAAAACGTGAGTGTCTCTGGAATGTACCTCTAATCCTTGAGTTTGTTCAATATACACTTCTTATTCAATAGCTCCATTGAGAAAGGTTGTCTTTACATTCATCTGGTGTAGATTCCATCCCATGGAAGTGGCAAGAGATATGATAGCTCTTATGGAGGTATACCTTGCCACCAGAGCAAAGGTTTCATCATAATCTTCTCCCTCCTTCTGGGAGAACCCTTTGGCCACGAATCTTGCCTTGTATTTATCCACGCTTCTGTCTGCTACATGTTTGATCTTGTATACCCATTTTGAGGTTACCACTGATTTCTCTTTAGGTCTGGGTACAATTTCCCATACTTCATTTTTCATAATAGACTGATGTTCTTCCACCATAGCTTCTTTCCATTGTCCCTTTTGGACTGCTTCTTCGAATGTAGTAGGTTCTTCATCTAGAAGCTTCGTCATGTATGCTGCATAACTTGAGAATATTTTCGGTCTTTTACTCTTCATGGATGTTCCTTCTGGAACCTTGATTCTTTCTACATCTTGTAATGTGGCTTCAAGCCAAGATGGTCATTTCTTGTTCTTTGGTATATTATCTGGATCAGTGTTCTCACATGGCTCCATAGGATAATCAGGTTGATCCTTTTTGTTATTTTCGCTTTCCATGTTTTCTTCATTTGGTTCTTCAATTTCTTCTTCTTCTATAGTTTCTTCAATAGATTTTCTGAAGGCCATCCTTTCATTGAATGTTACGTCTCTGCTTACTTCTATCTTGTGTTGTTCTGGAATATATATTGTGTAGGCTTTGGATGAATCACTATATCCCACGAATATCCCCTTCTTTCCTGAGGGTTCTAGTTTATTTCTTTTATCTTTGGGAATATGGGAGTAAACATGACATCCAAATATTCTTAAGTTTTCTACATTAGGTTTATTACCTGAGAATGATTCTTTTGGTGTCATGTCCTTCAATATGCAATGAGGGCTTCTATTTTGTACATATATTGTCGTCGTTGATGCTTCTCCCCATAGGAACATGGATAGACCTTGATCGTTCAATAAGGATTTTATTGTTTCTTTGATAGATATGTTATTTCTTTCCGCTACACCATTTTGTTGAGGATTATGAGGAACAATTAGCTCCCTCCTAATCCCTGTCGATTTGCAGAATGCAACAAACTCCTTCGAGGTGTATTCTCCTCCATTATCTGTTCTTAATGTCTTGATCTTATTGTTTGTAAGGTTTTCTATTTCTGCCTTGAATTCTTGGAACTTGTTGAATACTTCGTCTTTTGATTTCAGTAGATATAGCCACGTCTTTCTTAAATAGTCATCTATGAAGATTACGTAGTAAATAGATACTCCTAGAGATCTGACTAGCATTGGACTAAAAACATTTGAGTGTATTAGATCTAGGATTTCCTTGGATCTGTTGTTACTGCTTGGGAATGGTTTCTTGACATTCTTCCCAAGGGCACATCCTTTGCAAATTCCTTCGTGTGTAGATTTCAATTATGGTATTCCTTCAACCATTTTTCTGAGGAAATGTAATGCTTGATAATTGATATGAGTGTACCTTCTATGCCAAAGTTCATTAGGGTTGACTTCGTCATGTACTGGAGCTTCTTCATTTCGTTCTAGTAGTCCATACAGATTTCCTTCACGTTTTCCAATAACCCTAGCATCCTCTATGTTGGAATTCTTATGCCATGATAACACCTTTCCATCCATGAAATCTATTATATTTCCTTTGTCTTCTAAACATGATATTAATACAAGATTCTTTTCTAAACCAGGTACATATAAAACATTGCTTAAGTGAACATGATTACCTGATTCCAATTTGGCGGAGGCTTGTCCAAATCCTTCGACGAGGTAAGTGCTTTTGTCTCCAAGCTCCACTTTGTATGATGTCTTTCTCTCATTTAGATTTGAGAGTCTAGCTTGATCTCCCATCATGTGCCTGGAAGCTCCACTGTCGATTATCCACATATTGTCTTCAATTGTCCCGTTAAGTGTTGAGTAGTGTAAGAGACTGATTGTTTCACACATGTCTTCGGTTGACTAGTAATTGGTCATGCCTTGATCCAAAACTTCAAGTTTGTCACTTCTATCTTCTGAGAGAGTCAATAGGTGCGTTGAGTTAGGGTGCATCTGAATTTCTTCTCCTTCAGCGAGATGCTCCATCACAATGTGTCGGATATAAGAATTAGGGTTTTTGCAACTGCTTATGCTAGTAACCCTAGCTGTCGTGCTTTGGAAGATGCTCCTGCTAGTAACCCTAGCAGAAATTCCTCAACGAGCTTAATATCTAGCGGCTATGTTTCCTTCCAATGTTTTAGGCTGACTGAAGGGGTGTGGGCCCATAACCTGTTAGAATATAGAAGATTGTGCTCATTTTACCATTGACGATACCCTTGTCACCCAACCACTAGCCAAATCCACCCTTCGAGCACCTTGACCTTGACCGAGAAGAGAATCCTGGTAGCAATCCAATAGCCAAGAGAGGCTAATGCACCAAGCAAGAAATAGAAACTAAGCTGAACAAATGATCCCACCCAAAAGCTAGTGCACCATTTTCCCAGCTCTCCCAGAAACTTACGCACCAAAACTGCAACTGCCTACGTAGATTTGGCTCTCTCTGCAACTACTGAGATGATGAATAATGAAAAATGGCACCCTATATTTATAGTGGACTGGGCGGGCTAATTGGGGCCGACTTCTCCTTCTAGGTATCAATAAATTCATTTTAAATGTATTTTTCCAGCCGACAACTTGTCTAGGGTTTCCTTCAATTCTTTGCTTCCTTTCAGAGGATTCTAGTCTCGTCATAAGTCACAATAGAGGTTCATACCTCCCAAAGCTACCATAATATTAACAATACTATCATATATGGAGAGTACATGTCGTGTCGTTTCTGGTGATAGGTGGTACACCATGTGGTTTCACAGTTGAGGAGTTATGAGGTCATGAAGTTGGAAGCCTCAAAGATGGGTTAAGAATCCCCTATGGAATCCCCAAAGATGGGTTAAGAGTCCCCTATGGAAGCCCCAAATATGGGTTAAGAATCCCCTAATTGGTTGCAAGTCATTAATGATATGGTAAAATGGTTGTAAAAAGAAAGTTCAAGAATACCTAAAGTTAAGGAAAGAGGTTACTTAGAAAAAGTATATATACACCTCAAGAAGTCACTCATAAGTACATTCACACACATTTTACTGAATATCTTCTAATTGAAAAAGTGATTGTTATCTGAGCTAACCAAGGATATCTAAGTCGAATTTCAGAGGGAATATGAAGTGAAGAAGGGAGAAATTCCAAGGGAGGATGAAGTCTTGTGAGGATGTGTTCTAAGGTATGTTATTTACAGGTCATCTTACCATTTTCGCTATAAAAAAAATTATAGCATGATTGAGATAGTGAAAATTGGAGGAGGTTGAGAAGACCTGTCAAGGTACCTGTGTTAAAACTTTTAGTATCTGGGTCATATTATTTTCGGAGATGCACTCTGTTGAAAATAGGGTTTTATCCTAGTGCATAAACTAGTCTCAAATAGGTGTTCCAGGTAAAATAGTCATAACTTATTCATAGAGGATCCAAATTTAGTGAGACAAAATTCATTTGATAGAGTACATTCTTTAGTAGGTTTTGTATAATTTTCAAATCTATATATCCAATATTCCACGCTTGGTATGCTCTACAAGTTCGCTCTCTAGAATAATCCAAAATTCAGCAAGGTCTGTCATTTTTGCTATAACTCTTTTTCCAAGATGTTCCAAGCAGTGAAACTTGGAGGAATTGCAGAGAATATATTGAATAATATTGATTACAAGTTTCATTTTCAGACCTTTATTCATTATAGGTATGGATTTATGCTCTTTGAAAGTTAGGTTTTGTGACTAATCCAAAAACTAGTCCCGTGAGACTAAGGTAAAGTTTGATGAAGATGCTATTATCTTGTTGTTGAAGTTGAGGAAGGTCTCCAGGTATATGATCACATACAAAAGGTTTGTTACATAGTTACATATATGTTTATATGCATGGTTTGAGGGTTACATGTTGATGATGTTATGGTGCATTCTTGAGACAAGCCTTTGGTATATTGTTGAGGCATTGGCATATGCTTGAGGCAGATATTAGGTGCATGGTTGAGGTATATAGTTGGTATATGATCTTGGTTGATTGGTACTTTGTCGAGGTACACATTTGATGGTCCTTGCTTGATATATCTTATGGTACATGGTGTATGGCATGATTGAGTGATATGGTATATGGTTGAGATACATTGTTGGTACATGGTATGGTACAGGTGTTGATATACATGGTTGATCCATGGTATGGTATAGGATTGGTACTTGGTATGGTGTTGATGTACATGGTTGATGCACGGTTTGGTATAGGTCTTGGTGCATGGTTGATGTAGTTGGTGTGGTACAAGTTGTGGTACACGATTGATGTTTGGTATGGTATAGGTTGATGGTTTGGTACATGGTTGAGACACATATCTTGTGATGGTATGTTGGTGATATTAGGACATGCTTGGTAGAGGAATGTGTTGGTGATGTTGGACATCTAGTTGAGAGGTTTCCTTGGTATAATATACATGTGAGAGGATTTGGTTGAGTATAGGTGACATTGACCAATTGGACAAGTTGATTAGTGACAGGTTGACAGGTTACAAGTTGATGTGGCAGTGGCAGTGACAGTGACAGGGGTAGTGACAGTGATAGTGGCAGTGATAGTGGTAGTGGCAGTGACAGTGGTAGTGATTATGGTAGTGATAGTTGGTCTACATTTATATTTCAAAGCGACAGGACAAGGCAAGGAAAGGGGGTTGTAGCCTCTTTCTGATTGGTGTCTAAGAATCAAGGAGTTGGAGCTTCCTTCAGGTTGGATCCTAAGAACTAGGTGGTTGTATCCACCTTCCAGTTGAATGCGAAGAACCCAAGGGGTTGTAGCCTCTTCCTGCTTGGAGCCAGAGCATTCAGGGAGTTGTAGCTTCCTTCAGGTTGGAAACTGTAAATAGGGGGTTATAGCCTCCTTCCAGTTGCAGCTAGGGAATTGGAAAGTTGGTGTTTTCTATGAATAAATACTTGATATATATAAGAAATCATTCTGTGGTTTTCTCCCATTTGGGTTTCCATGTAAATATCGATGTACTATGTTCTTGATGTTGGGCCCAAAAATGGGATTTATTTAAAGAAGAATTATGCTTAGGTTGGTCACCTGAGTGTGACTACTCGTACATAGTGTATATAGTTATCTATATATTTTACTATATTTTTGTTTTATGGATGTGTAGTTTATTATGTCTTTGCATTGTGGCAGATGTCAAGTGAATCTGAGGTTTATGTTGGGTTCGTGAACGGTGCTAGTTGAAACACTCGGAGGCTTTCTTCCATAGCTTGGGTGATCTTCACGCCCACTGGTCAGTTGGTATATTATGGAGGTGTTTGTCTAGGAGAAGCAACCAATAATGTTGTTGAGTATAGTGTTGTAATAGAATTTTTATGTGATGCTTTGTCACATGGTATTTCTCACCTCTGGGTTCATTTAGATGCCCAACCAGTAGTGTCGCAATTAAATAGAGTATATTGCATCCATGATCCCACCCTAAACAGACAATTCCTTAGGGTACGCTTCTTGGAATGCTCTTTTGATTATATTACATATATTCATGTTCCTAGATGATCTAATCAATTAACTGATACATTGGCAAATCATGTTTTAGATTGGCATATTTCACACATATAAATATAAAATCATACGCATACATACGTGTGTAAATATAATTGTACAAATTGTATTTTCTCTATAAAGAAAAAATATGTATATATATAACATGTCGAAAAATGATGTCATGGTACAATGTGTGGGCCATAAATCCTCAAAATGTGTCAATTATACATCATCATGCTTAATCCCTTAATACATAAGAGAGATAAAAAAAGGGTGCCCTCAGCACACATAATGTCCAGTACTAATCTAAGTTGTAGGCCTATTGGCCCTAGTATAGTACACTATGGCGTTGACCAGACGCTGAAACAACTGGACCCATGCCCTGGGTACTCCTACTACATGAGTCTACATGGATGGTGGTAGATCCTCAATCGTTTCCATGGGCACGATATGGGTGAGGGTTGTCATGTTCCTCTCTACCTGCCTCAGTACTCTCTCAACCTCCATTGACTATGGCTCGGCCTCTACTGTGGCTCCTCCTGGCTGGATCTGCTCTCGAGAAAGTCGCCTAGTCCAAGGGAATTCCTTCGACCGCACTGGTCCGACATATATACATAAGAGGTCTTTGAGTCAACACTGTGACGTTACCAAAAACATGTTTTATTTTGCATTATAAAATTAAAAAAAGTTAAAAGTTAAAAGTTAAAAAATGTTAGTATGTACCTATCTCACTACGTGTTGCACAAGGGAGCATGGGAATGTTCAGGTTTCTCAAGAAACTAATATCCGCATATGGGTAGTCCTCGATGGTGGGAATATGTCATTTCCACGAGTCGAAGAACTTGTCATCATACGACTCGCGTACCCCCTCTTCCTTGACAAGGAATCAATGCAACCCATCTACACAGTGTTGGAAAGGAGGCTATGTGTCCCCACACACCCTCCCTCGGGCTCATCCCTGGCACTCTTTCAAAGAAGAATGCACATAGTACTATCCTGAATTCAAATTTTCTCTTCTTCCTCAACTTACACTTTGTCAATTGGATCTTCATATAGTTGAGCATGGTAGTGCTCCAATCAAATATAACTGGTTGCAGACACTGCACTTCATAATGCATCTGAGCTCAAGAGACCTGATGTAGAGAAACGGATATAGTAATCCTCCCAATCATGTATAATACCACTCTTAAGCTAAGATTATCGATCTTTTGTATCAAAAATTGTGAGCCTACCTTTTCTGTGTCAGCCACACAATACATGTCAATATAATGGGCTATGTTATATGGCCTCGGAGGGAAAGTATCCAAGTTCATTGGTTCACCTTTCCTAGAGAGACTAGTCAAAAAGTAGATTTCTTCAGTGGTTGATGCTAATGATTGGCCTTCTAGCATAAAGTCCTTTGCATCTGAGTTCCAATACTCTACCAGATAGTTCAGTAGTTTCGGTTGAGCTCTCATAAAAGAACAAAAAAAAATCCATAATCCACATCATTTTAGTGTTGCCACAACCTTTGGGTTTTCCTCGACCATTTGGTCTACCTCTCCATGTTCTCTCTATTATAATATAGAAGATTGTGCTCATTTTACCATTGACGATACCCTCGTCACCCAACCACTGGCCGAAGCCACCCTCCAAGCACCTTGACCTTGACTGAGAAGAGAATCCTGGTAGCAATCCAATAGCCAAGAGAGGCTAATGCACCAAGAAAGAAATAGAAACTAAGCTGAACATATGATCCCACCCAAAAGCTAGTGCACCTCTTTCCCATCTCTCCCAGAAACTTGCACACCAAAACTGCAACTGCTTGCGCAGATTTGGCTCTCTCTGCAACTGCTGAGATGATACAAATAAGAACTAGTGCCCTGTATTTATAGTAGTCATGCCAGTTTTGTTGGGGCTGACTTCTCCTTCTAGATATGTGTATGTTCAGTATATTATTATTATTTCTGGCCGACTTCTTCTCTTGGAGGCTAATAGCCTAATATAAATTATCTTCTTGAGCCAACAAGGCTTCTAGGGTTATTAGCCAACTCATTAGGGTTTCTCTTGCTTCCCGGAGTCTTCTATTCTTGTTAGGTTCACACGTGGAGGTAAATACCTCCCACAACTACCATAATATTAACACTCCCTCCTAGCCAGAGATTTATTTACAGGTAATGGACTTGAGCACAAAATATACCATTTACCCGGTAGCATCAATATAGTCATCTAGACTATTTCATGACTAGATCATGAGCATCACCATCACCACCAACTGCATCATCTCTCGAAACCATACTTCATATGAGTAATTAGACATGATGCTTCACTCACACCATAGAGTGATACAAGAGGAGTAAAAGTTGTTTTCCGTCTGGAAAAATATATGTTCATCATCCATCTAAATGATCATTATCTCCAATAAACTGTTGATAGTCTTCAAGGCAATTAGAACAAGGATAGAACACACCTATGTCTATTCATAGTAGTATATAACTACAATTCAGTGGTTCACTACCACATTAAGTAACACACAAGTACTTGATCAGCAACATATGGTTGCGAACAGTGAAACATGTTCACCACAGTAGTCCTCATCTAGTTTCATACAGTCTTCATAACAAACATCTGATAACAACCTGCATAGAAACAATGTTATGATAAAAACTAAATCATTTGGGTCAATCTTTCACTCACGTCTATGAGATCTGAAAGAATATCTGCCTCACAAACAGTGGAACATATCCACCACAGTAGTATATCTCTACTGTATAGAGACAGATAGTCTCCATAACAATCATCTGATGCCATCCTGCATAGAAAAATATTGTTAAAGATAGACTGAATCCTCTGGGCCAATCTTTCACTCACGTTTGTGAGATCTGAAAGAATGTCTGCCCTCATCAGCAATGGGCTATCTACCCTATTCTTCACAAACAAGGAAGAAGAATTATTTCTGATTTCTGATCCTGGACCATTTCTCACCCTGGGCCATTCTTCCTACACTAATTAAAGTGCATCCTGGACAGAATGTATAAACCCTAAGAAACTCTTGGACCATTCCTCACCCTGGGCCATTCCTTCAACACTAAACAAAGTGTAACCTGGAGAGAATGAGTCTTCCCTAAGGAATGACTATCCCTGATTGTTGATCCTAGACTATTCCCCACCCTAGGCCATTCCTCCGACACTAAACAAAGTGTAACCTGGAGAGAATGAGTCTGCCCTAAGGAATAACTGTTCGGACCATTCCCCACCCTGGGCCATTCCTCTGACACTAAACAAAGTGTAACCTGGAGAGAATGTATAACCCCGAGGAATGTATGTCCTGCATCAACCTCCAAAATGGACCATTCTTCGAAACTACTCACAACTGTGAACTTCAAAAGAATGACTGCCTGGCGAGGTGGACCATCCTACTTGACCACTACTCAGAGTGACTACCAAGAAGAATGACTTCCCTAGACCACTCCCCATGTTAACCACAATGGGAAGTCGTTTTCTATGATACATCAGCAATCAATCTACCTCCCATGTTAACTACAATGGGAAGTCATTGTCCGTCGGAAATCTCAATCCACTTTCCGAACAGGAAATCATCTGTCCAATCTGGACTATTTGTCAATTACAAAGATAAATGCTCCCTCCTAACTGGGGAGTTATTTAAATCACAAAAATAAATGTTTTTCAAAAATGTTTTTCCGTACCTTCTCTTAGCTTGGAGAATCTTCCTAATCCCTGTCTTCTCTCGGAAATATACGAACTTGATTTTGGATAGAATTTTTGTCAGGATATTTGTTGTCTGCTCATTATTGGGAATATACTCGAGATTTACTTCTCCTTCCTGGACTTCATCATGGATAATGTAATGATTGATTTCAAATGTACTTTAGTCTGGAATCATAGTTGGAAAGCTGGAACATATCTATGTGGCACTTCTTCTGTCATCATGAGATATGATCTACTGATTAGTCATCTTGATGTTTATAGGAAATCTTTGCCACGCTTCTATTGTGCACTGGAGGTTCTTCACCCAGTTATCTTTTTCTTATCTTCATACAGGAGTCTCTTTCTGGTATGCCTCAAAATCTTGAGATTGCTCTTCATGCACTCTTTATTCAATTTCTCTGGAGAACATTCTTTGCATTCATCTGATGTAGAACTCCAACTCATGGATGTTGCGGATGATATAATGACTCATGTAGTGATATGTCTGGTGTACTGGAACAAGTAATCATCATAGTCTTCTCCCTCCATCTGGGAGAACCTTTGGTTCTGGATCGTGCAATGCTTTCATTCATAAGTTTTCCATACACTGTTCTTCATCACGACTTTCAGTTCTTCTGCTTGATTTCTTTTAGTGAGTTCAAATCAGACTGGTAATCTTGTGATTCTTTGATACAATGACTGGTTGTTCTGGTTTCTTTTTCTTTCTTGGAATCTTCATCTTCTTCTTCATGTTTTTCATTATCTCTTGGATCCATGGAGTTTCTTATAGATTCCATGTTCTAGAGATTCCACTTCTTCCCTTCATCATAGGATCACGGATCTGGATGGACAACCAGGAATGCTTTAAGGCTTCTTTTCGAAGAGGTCTTCTTCTACAGTTGAGTTGAACATGTACTGTCTTTTCATGGCTGCTACCATGAATATATATTTTATCATCTTCAATGGATCATAGGATTATCTCCCTCCTAACCCTTGCTTTATGTAAGAGTGCATATAATCAGCTCCCTCCGTCCAACAGAGTCCACGCTTCCATCTTCATCCTTATTGTCTTTTGCAATATATAATTGGCTCTTCTGTCTAACAGAGTCCACGCTTTCGTCTTAGTTGTCGTCATAAGTCTTTCTCCAATTCCTCCCGATGTCTGACTTCTAAGTCTCTTCATGATTGATTCAGCTTATCTTGCGTTAGCTTCCACATGATTTGTATTTCATCCCCTCATGTGTATTATCTAATGATATTCGTTCTTATCTTGTTTGTTCTTCCATAGGTATAGTTCCTTTTGGAACACATTATTTTCCAAGAGATAGATATACAAGATATGTACAAAGATGATGCAAGCAAGATATGTACAAGAAATAAGAAGAGTGTTGTTACCTTTTAGTAGAAGAA
>ML776995.1:866655-908131 GCA_009831015.1 Picea engelmannii
TTTGTTCTTCCATAGGTATAGTTCCTTTTGGAACACATTATTTTCCAAGAGATAGATATACAAGATATGTACAAAGATGATGCAAGCAAGATATGTACAAGAAATAAGAAGAGTGTTGTTACCTTTTAGTAGAAGAAGTCTCTACCATCCTGCTTAGTCTTCTTTGTAGGTTCCTTTTCTTCAGCAATCGATGCTTCATGTTTCTCCTTCCTTTTCTTTAGCTCGAGACAATGATTCATGTAGTGACCGTACTTTTGACAGTTGAAACATTGTATTCTGAAATATCTTTTCTTTGTTTTGGCTTCCTTCCTGAATTGAACTTTCTTTTGTCCCTGAAGTTCTTGAATCTTGTTGTGAAGGCTTGATCATCGTACTTCTTTTGGGGTTTCTCTTTTGCATTGATCCTTGATTCTTCTTGAGAACAATTGTCATGTCCCTTTCCAAATAGGATCTCTAGAAAAGGAGGCTTAATGGTCTAAACCACCCCATTAGACTATAGCCAGGGCCAAAGAGGGGTAAACAGGGTTACTAGAGGTCACTCTAGTCACAGGTGTTATATTCGAAAAGTGACATTGAGCTTACAAGGGTTAACAGTGCTTTTAAGTCATTATGAGCTAAAAATAGAAGTCAACGGTGAATTAGGGTTTCAGTAGTGATTTAGGGTTTCAGCATGATTTAGGGTTTTGGAAAGCTATAAAGGAAGGGTCAGCGACCTAATTCATCATTATGCAGATTATGACTTGTCATTGAGGAGAAGAGGCACATCTCAGGAGAGATAGTTCAGTGTATTCCAGGAGGAAGACACCAGTTAGCTAGTTTCGGTGTTGAAAGACACACCCTAGTCACCGGGAAGATCATCCAGGCATTCCATCATTCTTCATTGATTCTGCAGTGCTCCCATATTTCGGGTATTATCTTTTAGTTGCTTATTTGTATTCCGGCTAAGATCCTTTTGTCTTTTGATCTAGCTGAGTGTTGTTATTTTATTCAGCCGCAGTTGCTTATTTTCCGGCTAAGATCCTTTGTATGTTGATCTAGTCGAGTATTGTCAGTTATTTAGCCAAATTTGGCCAATTTGTAATCCATAGAGATATCATAATACAAACTTGTAGTCCTTTGTCACATTTATTATTTGTATGATCATTTATATGATGTAAACCTTTGATCCTACACACACATTAGCAACGTTTCCCATACTAGCCAAGTCAAGAACATTACAGTGGTATCAGAGCTTTAGTCCTGCCAGCCTGTGACTAAAGACAATGAGTGCAACAGAAGACCCAGAGAGTCGTGAACACATAGGTGATGAATATGTCACTTACAATAGACATCAAGAAAGAAGGCATAGGCCTGATTTTCCCCCTTTTCCTCCTAGCTCAGAGGAAGAGGAAGAGGCACACAGAGAAGCATAGAGAAGGGCAGAGCGTGAGGCTGAGTGCGAGGCAGAGAGGATTCTAGGAGACAGATATGAGCGACCAGAGGGCAGTGGCAAGGCCCCCATAAATCAAGAGGTATCTTTCATGCAAGTTATCGACAATATGTTAGCTAGTCAACGGACCATGTATTAGTCCTTGGAACAGGTGGTTGATAGATTGGCTAGAGTGGGCACCCCAAATACACAAGTCTCGCATGCAGCACAGGTGAACTCGAGAGTAGGCAGTAGACCCCATTCACCCTCTCGCACATACACCTCTGCGAGTAGGATTCCCAGACCCTTGTTTCCCAGTTTCCAGAGGGCACCCCCGGTAGCAGCACCGCCACCAATAGCACAGAGGCCACCCACTCATGCTAACAACATTGTAGAGTATATGAGGGAGTACACCGCATTGGTCATGACTTCCCTTAGGACATGACCTTAGTCGAGTATTGTGGACTCAGACTCAGGAACCGCCCCAGAGAGCCACAGAGGGGAGGACCACAATAGAAGCAGGGGCATAACCTCGATTTCATCTGAAAAGTTGGGAAACTCACCATCCTTTCTTTCGACGGATCATCCAAATACATTGCCAGAGCTTGGGTATAGAAGCTAGACACGTATTACAAGCTCAACTAGATGACCGCGACAGAGGCCATCAGTTTCACGACCTTACACTTGGAGGGTGAGGCACACGAGTGGTGGTATCATGGACTGGTGACATTGGGTCACAGTCACATCACCTCCTATAGGGAGTTTACAGATAGGCTCATGGATAAGTTTGACAGGAAGGATCCCAAGATACACTTCAAGGATCTATCCCAGTTGAGACAAACTGGCACAGTAGAGGCGTTCATCATAGAGTTTCAGTGGGTAGCCGTGGCAGTGACAGATATATCAGAACCCAAGATGATCATGTTATTCATAGAAGGACTCACAGATACTTTGAGAGGATGGGTGAAGGCATACAGGCCTCCCACTTTGCAGGATTCCATCCTTCACACTCGATATCTGGCAGACTCAGTGCCAAATACTAAAACTTTCTCCAAACCATTTGTGCCCCAAAGGGATCAAGATAGGAATCCATTCCAGAGAGAATGGAAGGGCAAGGAGAAGTTGGATGATGAGACTAGGTGAGCTTATGAGGAAGAAGATTTTCTTCAGATGCAGAGATCCTTGGGTCCCAGGCCATAGGTGCATGCAAAAGGGAGAGATTCATTATATTGAGGTAGCATCAGACAGCGTGGACAGTGAGGAGGAGGAGCAGGACAATGGATCCACTAGTTCATAAGAGGAGTCAGCATCAGTAGAGGAGCATCTTCCCCATAGACCACTGACACCGGCAGGAGCCCATCCTCCAGTAGTCCCACAACCGCCAGAGCAGGCTAACAGGAGGAAACTAGCAAAGGGAGGAGTCATAGCGACCCTTTCTGGTGTTCCCAGGTATGATACCCTCTGTATTAGAGGGATTATTCAAGGGCAATGGGAAATCTCCCTGATAGATGGTGGGGCCACCCACAACTTCATCGACGCTTCACTGGTATCGAGACGGGCACTTCAGACATAGGAGTTTGAGGGGTTTGATGTTGCGGTAGCAGATGGCCACACAGTGGAGTGTCTAGACAGAATTCCAAAATTAGAGATGAAATTAGTCAACTGCACAGTGAGAGACACATTTTATGTGGTTGACCTATCGGACACAAATGTGGTGTTAGGAGTTTAGTGGATGATTACCTTGGGAAAAATCACTACCAACTACCAAACCTTGGAAATGGGATTCAAATATCAGGATGGGAAGAAGGTTGTTCTAAGAGGTATGTCGACATGAGCACCTAGGACAGTTTTAGCCAAGAGGATGGAGAGGATATTCAGACATGGGGAGGTAGCATATGCCATAGAATTCTTAATCACTACTCGAAAGGATTCAAAAGATCGACAACAATACCACACAAATATCAAGAATTTATTGGGACAACATCAGCAGGTCTTTGAGGCAATCCCACCAAGGAAACCACCTGACAAGGGGTTTGAGCACACCATTGAGTTAGAGGAGGGGGCCAAACCTATGATCACCCCCCCTATCATCATCCTAGGAGGTTCAAGGATGAGATAGAAAAGGAAATCAAGGAATTATTGGCGATGGGACACATCAGACCGAGCAGCATCCCATTTCCTTCTTCACTTGTCTTAGTTCTAAAGAAGGATGGCACCATGAGGATGTGCATTGATTACCGAGCCTTGAACAAGAAAACCATCAAAAACCAGTACCCTATCCCATGCATTGACGAGTTGAAGGATGAACTGCATGGGGAAGTTTTCTTCTCAAAAATTGATCTATGCTCTGGATATCACCAGATCAGCGTCTGAGAGCAGGACATAGAAAAGACAGCATTTTGATGTCATTTTGGACACTTCAAGTTCCTGGTTATGCCATTTGGGCTAACCAATGCACCCGCTACATTCCAGTCTTGCATGAACCATATATTTAGGGATCAGTTAAGGAAATCAATCTTGGTTTTCTTCAATGACATCTTGATCTATATCCGGTCATGGCAAGAGCATATGAGGCACCTGGATGAGGTGTTGAGCATCATGGAGGCATAGTCATTATATGCCAAAGAGTCAAAGTGTGAGTTTGGTATGACAGAGCTGCTTTACTTAGGCCACATCATCAATGCACAGAGGGTACAGGTGCACCAAGAGAAGATCAGGGTCATTCTGGATTTGTCGACGCCCAAGAACGTGACAGAATTGAGGAGCTTCTTCGGGCTATGTAGCTATTACAGGCGGTTCGTCCAGGGTTTTTCTCAGCTTGGAGCACCGCTGATAGATCTTACCAAGCATGGGGCCTTCATATGGACCGAGAACTCACAGGAAGCCTTTGATCACATGAAGTAAGTCATGGGCACTTGTCCAGTGTTGGCACTACTAGACTTCACCCTACCATTTGTACTAGAGTGTGACGCATTCGGCGAAGGTATCGGTTCAGTTTTGATGCAGGGAGGGCACCCCATTGTATTTCAGAGCCGGAAGCTTAGTCAACCTGAGAGGTTGTACTCCATTTATGACAAGGAAATGTTGGCAATCATGCATGCCTTGACCAAGTTCAGACAATATTTGGTGGGCAGAAAATTCATGGTCAAGACCGATCACAACAGTTTGAAGTATTTCCTTGAGCAGAAGGACCTCAATGAGCGCCAACAAAAATGGGTGACGAAGGTGCAGGAATTCGAATTTGACATAGAGTATGTCAAGGGGAAGAAGAACATTGTGGCCAATGCACTATCGAGGAGACATGCGGCATGTTCTTTGATGGAGATTTCAGTAGATTGGAAATCCCACTTGTTAGTGGAATATTCCAAGAACAAGTTCTCTTGTGAGGTGATGGATGGGAAGATATAGGATGATCGGTACAGGGTCATTGATGATGTCATATTTTACAAGGATAGAGTTTACTTGGTGCCAGATTCAGGGCTTAAGAAGAAAATCATCACCGCAGTTCGTGATTCACCTCTAGTAGGCCATCAGGGGTTTTTCAAAACCTACAAACAGATCAAAGAAAGGTTCTCATGGAAGGGCCTCAAACAAGACGTTATGAGACACATCAGTGAGTGTGTGAATTGCCAGCAGAACAATTCAGATCATTCTCTTCCAGCAGGGCTACTTCAGCCACTCCCCATTCCAGAGCAGAAATGGGAGAGTATATCTATGGACTTCATCATCGGTCTACCCAAGGTCCAGGGTAAGGATTGTATCTATGTAGTGGTCGACAGATTGACCAAGTTTGCTCACTTCTACGCCATATCGACAGAGTACAGCATAGTTCAGGTAGCTGAGATTTTCTTCAAGGAGGTCTTCAGACTTCATGGGTTGCCGAAGAACATCGTCAGTGACAAGGATAGTCAGTTCATAGGGACATTTTGGAGAGAGTTGTTTCGGTTGGTGGGGACATATTTGACACCTAGCACCAACTATCACCCTCAGACAGATGGGCAGACCGAGATTGTCAACAAGTGGGTTGAAGGGTATTTGAGGAACTATGTAGGAGGACAGCAGAGAATGTGGGTAAAGTGGTTACATTTAGGGGAACATTGCTACAACACCACCTTCCACATGTCCATTGGTATGACACCCTTCTGAGCATTGTACGGATATTATGCTCCCACTTTGGTAGACTTGGTCTTCGAGGAGAGCAGAGCTCCCAAGGCCAAGGATTGGATCATAGAGAATCAGGAGATTCTCAAATTGTTGAAAGAGAACCTACAGATGGCGCAAAACCGACAGAAGATAAGCGCAAATAGACACAGGATAGAGCACAACTTTGAGGTTGGAGATTTGGTTTTCTTGAGACTCCAACCCTACAGACAGTCATCTCTGAAGAAGAGTGGAGATGAGAAGCTCAAGCCCAGATTCTATGGTCCTTACAGGATTGTGCGCCAAGTAGGCAAGGTTGATTACGAGCTAGAGCTTCCAGAGGGGAGAAAGATTCATAACGTGTTCCACGTGTCTTGCCTCAAAAAGGCAGTGGGACAATTCATTAACACATCAGAGGAGCTTCCCCCATTGGATGAGGAGGGACAGTTGGAGTTAGTTCCGGAGGAGGTTTTGGAGTTCCGGGAGCAGAAACTAAGGAGCAGGGTCATCAGAGAGTGTTTGATCAGATGGAGAGGGCTTCCGGTAGAGGACGCTACTTGGGAGAGTGAGCAGGTGTTGCAACACCCTGGACTAGTATTGCTTGAGGACAAGAAATTTCGGGAAGGGAGGACTGTAATGTCCCTTTCCAAATAGTAGTTCTAGAAAAGGAGGCTTAATGGTATAAACCACCCCGTTAGACTATAGCCAGGGCCAAACAGGGGTAAACAGGGTTACTAGAGGTCACTCTAGTCACAGGTGTTATATTCGAAAAGTGACATTGAGCTAACAAGCGTTAACAACGCTTTTAAGTTATTATGAGCTAAAAATAGAAGTCAACAGTGAATTAGGGTTTCAGCAGTGATTTAGGGTTTCAACATGATTTAGGGTTTTGGAAAGCTATAAAGGAAGGGTCAACGACCTAATTCATCGTTATGTAGATTATGACTTGTCATTGAGGAGAAGAGGCACATCTCATGAGAGATAGTTCAGTGTATTCCAAGAGGAAGACACCAGTTGGCTGGTTTTGGTGTTGAAAGACACACCCTAGTCACCGGGAAGATCATCCAGGTCGTCCATCATTCTTCATTGATTCCGCAATGCTCCCATATTCCAGGTATTATCTTTTAGTTGCTTATTTGTATTCTGAATAAGATCCTTTTGTCTTTTGATCTAGCCGAGTGTTGTTATTTTATTCAGCCGCAATTGCTTATTTTCCAACTAATATCCTTTGTATGTTGATATAGTCGAGTATTGTCATTTATTCAGCCGCATTCGGCCATTTTGTAATCCACATAGATATCATAATACAAACTTGCAATCCTTTGTCGCGTTTATTATTTGTATGATCATTTATATGTTGTAAACCTTTGATCCTACACACACATTAGCAGTGTTTCCCAGACTAGCCAAGTCAGGAACATTACAACATCAAGTCCAAAGTTCTTCAAATGTCGGGTACTCCTTCCTTGTGTTCATGCTTGCGGAAAATGCATCCCATGTCTTGGGAAGACCATTGAGTACTATGTTCACCAATTCCTTTTCTAAAGTGATCTCTTCAATAGCTTGTAGTTGATCTCTTAACTGGGAGATCCTTACAAAGTAGGATGTTATGATGTCATCATCATTCATCTTCATGTCATTGAGCTCATTCTTCAGACTCATAACTTGTCCAATGTTTCTGACTGAGAAGAGATTTGTTAGGGCATCGTACATCTTCTTCGATGAGTCAATATGGGAGATGTAGGGTATCAAGTGGTCTTTTGTGGAATCCACTATGATACTCATGGAATTGATGTCAACATCTTTGAACTTCTCCATAGCTGCAACGTTTTGTGGTTCCTTCTCTTCTCCTTCTTTAAACTCTGGCTTCACGATCTTTCCTTTCACAATATCCAGCACTTTATTATTAGCAAGGATGAGGTCAATCCTTGTCTTTCATGCTCTGAAGTTAGAGGCTCCATCTAGCTTGTTCTCAAACTTCATAGAGTTCGTCATGGCTTTCTTGACTTGGTCAAACCCTAGATTTGACCAGGAATCCAAACTTCACGTCTTGGCCCTCTGAGAGTACCAGGAGATGCATTGGGCTAGGGCACACTGATCTATCCATAGATTAGGTCAATCTCGTCACTTAAGGTGCCTCTACAAGAGGTTTAGGGTTTCTGCAACTGCTTCCTCTAGTAACCCTAGCTGCAGTGCTTTGGAAGTTGCTCATGCTAGTAACCCTAGCGGCAGTTTCTCAACGAGCTCAATATCTAGCGGCTATGTTTTCTTACAACGTTTTAGGCTAACTGAAGGGGTGGGGGCCCACAACCTGTTAGAATATAGAATATTGTGCTCATTTTACCATCGATGATACCCTCATCACCCAACCACTGGCCGAAGCCACCCTCCGAGCACCTTGACCTTGATTGAGAAGAGAATCCTGGTGACAATCCAATAGCCAAGAGAGGCTAATGCATCAAGCAAGAAATAGAAATGAATATGAATAGATGATCCCACCCAGAAGCTAGCGCACCACTTTCCCATCTCTCCCATAAACTTGCACACCAAAACTGCAACTACCTGCGCAGATTTGGCTCTCTCTGCAACTGCTGAGATGATACAAATGAGAATTGGTGCCCTGTATTTATAGTAGTCCTGCCATTTTTGTTGGGGCCGACTTCTCCTTCTGGATATGTGTCTGTTCAGTATATTATTATTATTTATGGCCGACTTCTTCTCTTGGAGGCTAATAGCCTAATATAAATTATCTTCTTGAGCCGACAAGGCTTCTAGGGTTATTAGCCAACTCATTAGGGTTTCTCTTGCTTCCCAGAGTGTTCTATTCTTGTTAGGTTCACACGTGGAGGTAAATACCTCCCGCAGCTATCATAATATTAACACTCTCTCCCTCCAACGCACATACATCCTGAGTCATGCAACCATTTTGGGAGTTAGTTCTTCTTTTTCTCAATTTTTTGAGCATATGCGCGCCCTTTTTTATGGAAATCGCGTATGTACACTTTTTGAGAGTGTCCCAATCAGCGTACATATGTGCATTGACTATGAAAATCACATGTATACTCACAATTGTGAACAATTTTTTAGTGCACAGACCCCAAATTCCTCTAAAAATCTAAAAAAAAAATGAATGGATTTGCAAGTAAAAGAGAAGAGTACTTACTTGGCCCAAGAATGAGTCATTTTTGTGCACTGATGCTCTCCAATTATCCAATTCAAGAAAGAGGGGTTTTGCTATTTTGGGGAATTTTCAAAGTGCAATGGTGAAAATGACCCCTTTCATCTCTATTTATAGACATTTTGACCCTATTTTGACCTGGATTGGCCTTGAACTCTTCACTTTTGTTTTCTCGGTGGATGTTTTGGTTCTTCTTGGTGATCTTTTGGTCATTTAAACATCTTATATACTTTGGATTTGGTATTTTTAATGCATGGGTACTACTTAAATCATCCTATGATGAAGTTATTATTTTTCCATCTACATATAGGATAGGTTTATACCACCTTGCATTTTTCATTTTATTGGCGATTTCTTCTTTGCCATAGGATCGATCCCACCGAAGTGTGACACAGAACCTCTCATGTTGTTTTAGAATTTCGTAATTAGGTGGTAGGGCCTTCCTCTCCATGGATCCCCTATGTAGATCTTTGTATTTCATTTTGACATCCATGTTGTGAGTTTCTTGTAGGCTTGGGAGTTCTTTAAGCCCCACCATGACTGTTGTTTTAGGCCTCATTTTTTATCTCAAATTATTTTTCTGACCTCAACCCGTGGGACTCCCCTAGAGTATGGTTTGTTTTCTTTCAAGCTCATTTAAAATATGAAAGTGACATATAGCAAGAGATTATTTATCCTTTTCTACCTCTCTTTGATTACATATGAAAAGGATCCCCCTTGGAGTCCCCTTTAAGCTCTTTTCAGACTCCCTAAAATTGAAAAGATTGTCGAGCAATCTTGTTTCACTGCACGCTCGTCAAACTAAAATTTGAAGGCACATCTATCCCACGATAGTTTACCCATTTTTTGGTCTGGATGGATAATTAAAGAAAAAGGTATGCCCTAGAAGCTACGATTCGCTAGGAGAGTTTCCTCAAGTATAAGTTTACCCCTTTTTCGAGCCTGAGGGACTAAATTTACGAAAAAGGGTCATTGTCCTTGGTTTTGGTTTATCTTTTTTGGGGGCCTTGGAGATTATTTACAAAAAATAAACCCTCTGGAGTCTTCTTTAAGCCCTTTTCAGACTCCCTAAATAGGAAAAGATCACCGAGTGACATTGTTTCTTTCACACTTGTTAATAGGCCAAGAAAGAACATCTATTTGGTATAAGTTTAACCCTTTTCCGACCAATAGATTATTTAGGAAAAAGGAATACCTCAGGGGATAAATCTCGTCAAGCGAGTTTTCTCAAGTATCAATTTATTCCTTTTCCGGGCATGGGAACTAAACTTACAAAAAAGGAACTATAGTTCTCCTTGGTATAATTTTAAACCTTTTGTGGACCTCGGAGACTCAACCTACAAAAAAGATGCACCTCGAGAGATTTGTCTTGCCAAGAGAGTATTCCCAAGTATTATTTTATCCTTTTTTGGGTTTGGGGGTCTAAATGTATGAAAAAGAACACTTTGGAGTCTTCTTTTAGTGTTTTTCAGACTCTTTAAACATGAAAAACCATCGCGCTACCTTCTCTAGGCTCGTAAAAACCTTACATTGAAGGAGTCTCATTGTGTCATTTTGTAATCGCATTACACGTCTCACTCTTGTGTCTTTGGCCTAATGTCGGCTCCACTTTGTTGTCACTAAACCTTTAGATCCTTCCTTAGGCGCAAGCCTTGTAGAATTTTTTTCTTTGTGATTTGACACCTTGACCCATGGAGGAATTTTCCCAAGTTTCTTTATCCTGCACATGTCTCCTTGCACTGAGTATTAGTATGTTCCATGTGTTTGGAACTAGTTTGCTTTCCCATGACACTTGTTCCTCCTTTGTAATGTAACATTCTTTTATTCTTTTTCAAACTCGTTAAATATGTGAAAAAGACAAAAAAAACAAATATTCCAAAAAGAGGGGATAGGGAAACATTTTCTTTTACTGGAAGCAATCTAATCACCCTTGGACAAAGCACATCCTTCAGTTTGTTCTGCGAGCATTGGGATTTAGTATGACCTTAGGAATATTTTCTCATTACATAGAGTTGTGTCCTCCTCCATTTGGTTACTCTTCCAATGGAGAGTTTGTGGTGCCTCATGTGCCACAGACTTATGTCAATAGCATGCTACCTGAGTCTTTTCATATGTCATGCTCTTGTCCAAGGGAAAGTCTTACAACTTGAGTCGGTCATTCTGCGATAAGTCTCTTGACCTTCATGAGTCAGCCATCCCGAGACTCTTATCAAGTTCACATTCATAATCAATGAAGTTCAATGCCTGATGATCACAACGGCTTGTCGAAGACTTCAGGGTAGTGAGTCTTACACTCCTATTATACTCCTACCTAAGTTTTGAATATCTTGAAGATATTACTCGAGTTATGAAGTTATCATCTTCTGCTATAGGCGTTGATGCCTCCTGAAGATCCATATGACATTGTATTTCTATATCTTCTTATGATTTTGAGATGTAGATCCATTGTGTATTCTTCGTGGCTATGTTCTTTATTGGCATACATAGTGGTCATGTAGCCATGATTACTATATATGACATGGATATCCAGTGTACTTGATTGGAATCCATGCTTAGTTTGTCCTAAGCATGGGTATGCCCGCCTCGATGATTATTATTATTATATTGCAGATGACACTCTCACGGATACTCGTCTGGGCTCACTCGAATCCAATGCCTTCCCACTTCATTAAATATGTTGTAATGTATTTATTCCATTGGTTTCTCTTCTAACCTCACACATTAGAGGGCATATGTTATAGCTCAAAATGTCACTACTATGTATTTATGATATTGGCCTACTCATTCACACATGTTCCAACCATTTTTGTTGAGGTTCCTCTTAAAAAAAACTTTTTTGTATGGTGTACGCACCTTGATACATATGTAAAGTGCATACATACACTATATGCATACCTGAAAGCCCGTGTACATACGCTAGATGCATACTTGAAATCCTATGTATACTCTCAAAAATTATAAAAAATAATAATTTTGTGCTCTCCGACAGAGTTTACAGACTATTTTGGGTTGCACAACCATTCTCCTGTAGCCCTTCTGACAACCGAATAACCATCATTTATCCATATAAAAAGGGTCCTAGGGGTGTCATTTGGATATATGAAAGAAGAGACAAGTGAACTCGGCCAAAATTCTCCCTTATATTCCAATCCTTTTGCATCTCATTCCGAGTTTTCATGCTTAGCATTCCCTACCATTCATCCTCCTTATACAATCCATCCATTTTCCCTATATTGGCATGTTGGTTGTGAAGATAGCATATTAGGAATAGTGCACTTGGAGTCAAAGTAGAGGAACCCAGGCAAGGTTCATGGAGTGGTGTCGGCAAGATTCAGGTTGTAACTTCCAATCTTGTTATTAATAAAAGAGAAATATTATCGTCCCAAATATATGTGTCTTTATGCTTACATTTATAAATGGTTTTCATGAATATCAAGACTTTTAGACGATCTTGATAATTTTGCATATGTTGTTATAGTTTGTTCTGTGAAGTTGTTTCAGGCCAGCTTTGGGAGGAGACCTGCAATCTTGGAACAAACAGCGACAGGAAGGGATCTACGACATACGGAAGGACTTAACGTACATATTTCTCTCTTCCCTTAATTATCATTAGGTATTGTTGGATTTGGGTATAATAGAAGTTTTTTTGTCTTTTAAAGTGTCAAGGCTCTGCCTAGTCGCTAGACCTGGATTAGGGGGATTTTTTCCCATAGCACAAGATCGCCACTAAATATAAGTTTCATATTCCCATCATTGATGAGTTATTAGATGAATTACATGGAGCCATTTTCTTTACTAAGTTGCATCTTCATTCAGGATATCATCATATTAGAATGATGGAAGAAGACATCCTCAAAATAGCCTTTAAAACACATTATGGTCATTATAATTTTTTGGTGATGCCATGCCTTACTAATGCAACTTCCACATTTCAAAACCTAATGAACTCTACTTTCAAGCCCTTTCTTATAAATTTGTGTTTATAGTTTTCGATAATATAGTAATCTATAACAATTCTTGAGAAGAGAATGTGCAACATGTTGACATGGTTTAAAAACTACTAGAGGAACAATAACTATATACAAATACTTCCAAGTGTGTCTTTGGGCTTCAGGAAGTGGAATATTTGGGTCACATTGTATCTCATGAAGCCGTCAAAGTGGACCCTAAAAAAATCAAAACTATAATGGAATGGCCAATCCCTAAAACCTTGAAGAATATTAAAGGATTCTTAGAATTTGTGGGCTATCACTGCAAGTTTTCCAAGAACTATGGTCAAACAGCATCACCTCCAACAATATTATTGAAAAATGATGCATTTTCTTGGACTCAAGAAGCAACCAAAGCTTTTGAAAAAATTAAGGAGGCTATGTGTAGAGCTCGTGTCTTGGCCACACATGACTTCAAAAAAACCTTTATCAAAGAGTGTGATTCCTCGAGGCATAGCACTGATGCAATTCAAATGTAAGAAGGAATGCTCCTTGCCTTTGAGACCCACCAACTTAAAGGAAAGAACTTAATCAAACCCATTTATGAGAAGGAAATGTTGGCCATACTACATGAAGACAAATAATGGTGCATGTTGTCCCCTATCTCTCACAGAGGAGCCAAATGCTTGGGCATAGTGCACACAATTGACCTTCTTGTGTCATTCTAGGACTTTGAGTCATTTCTCATGCCAGAGGGGATACCCTAAATATTTCCTAAGGAAAGAGTCATTTTCTATCAACCAAGGACAATCTATTTAATATATGAAGCTAAGATTGGATTTATAACAAAGAAAAATGATGCATGGAGTCAATATTTGTTATCAATTTAGAACAAGAAGAGGATATTGAATTTCAGTTTGGAAGTATTCTAAAACGGCCAACCAGAAAGGGGGTTTAATAGGATTCAACCATAGGAATGATATTCTAAACCATGGGCATCATAATCTAGTTCAGGTTTGTGAGCTGGGGAGGATCTGCAGCTAGGGAAACCCTAGTTGCATCCTCTGTCACAAGTTTTTGGCTCTGCACCACTGCAAGTTTCCTCCATCGTTCCAGCGTGTCGTTTCTCCTCCTTCGGGCTCTGATGGATCTCGGGTTTTGGTTTGAGCTGGAGATCTAGATCTCTTTTTTGTACCCCTTGCCACTGCCTGCGTCTGTTGCGGATCTGGAGCTTTTTGTCTGAGATCATGCTGGTTTTTGTGTGGATCTGGTGCTATTTCATTGATGTGAGTCTAAGTCGAGCCCTTTGTGCTGCTAGACTTACCGGATCTTTTCTTCTGTGTGGCTTTCGGGGTTTTTTCATGAAGCGGATCTCCTTGCCTCTTTTCGTCCAACTTGCAACTATTCGTCACCCCGGAATTTCTCGTCGTTTCCACTTTCTGTTGGTGGCTTCGCTGATCGTGGTGTGAGCTCGATCCAAGGGATGGGACTGGTCGTTGTTAGGTAGCGTTTTGGCCACGCATGGACTCTCGTCCCTTGGGGTTGGGGTTTGGTGGGATTTCCGATCTGGATCTGATGGCTGCTTGTAGTTTTTTTGGTGTTTTGTTGGCGATGGGGTCTTTAGGTTTTGTTGGCTATGGGTTTTTGATGGGGGTGTATGGGGCACCTTCTTGTGTCTCGGGATTTCTCTCTCCAACTCTAACTATGCTAATGTCGGGGTTCTTGGCTATTTGGTCCTTTTTTTGCTTTAGAGGTCGATGCTTTTCTTTAGAGGCGTTATCTCTAATATGCATATTCTTACTTCCTCTTTTTAGTTCGTCCCTTATAGATGTTGGTTCGTTCAGGGTTTGATGTATACTCAGGGATTCTTTTCTCTGGTGCTAAGGAGGTGGTGTCATGTTCAGTTTTTTAGTGTTGGTTTCTTCGGGGTTTTGTTCCCTTTCTTTCTTCTTTTGGAGGATGTATGTCGCTCTGACCTGGTCCGTCTGGCTTCTGGGGTCATCTTTTAGGGGTTTGGTTCTAAGTCGCTCTCGACGAGTTTTGGGGTTCACTTCTTGGTTTTGCACTTGCGGCCTTGTGATGGGGTTCTGTCGATTTTAACTTTGTGTGCTTGTATTGTAATGGACTTTCCTGGCTTACTCGAGACTTAATAGCTTGTTTATCAAGGCTAGCCAGATTAAATCCATGATGTCTCATGCATTATTCAGAATTTGAAATTTTTCTACATGAATAAAATTTACAGTTTTTTCTCTAGAAAAAATCTAGTTCATGTTGGAAAATAACTCAAAAAAGAACAAATATGAGCAAGGGAGGAGGTAGAGTTACTTTCCTAACACATATTTATTATACAGAAAACCAATGGGAAAGGCGAGCATAGATCCATTAGTTTATTCAGCATTATGTAAGATAGAAAATGAAGAGGAAAAACTAGCACTTGAACTTGCTTGAATTTATTATTGACCAACGGAAACAACCGTGGTCCTTATTTCACAATAAAACCAACCGTTCATTTAAAAAATAGTAGTTCTAATGTTGGGGACTATAGAGGATCAGATCTTCAACAACCATTATATTTAAATTAGAAATGCATTAGGGCTTGGGAGTACATAATCATTGTCATGGGCCTTATTACTTCCCTCTATAGAACCTGTTACTTAGAAAATGTTTACAATGAGAATGTGAATGAAAGAGATTAGAAGTGGAAGGAGGACAATGTTATTTTTTTTGTTGCAAAATCATGATGCTCCAAGTAGATCTTCAATTTATAATGGCATTTGGCTCTATTTCACCCTCTTCAGTTGCTAAAAAATTAAACTCTCAAATGAAAAAAAAAAAATACATTGTAAAAGAGAAAGCTCTCTTACATATCTGTCATCAGGGAAAAACACACCTAGTATTCAGTCAGGAAAGCATATTTGGGGCAATCAATGAGAAACTTCAATTTTAAATGGGTTGCTACATGAACTCTTTGTTAACTTGATCTTTTTGGCCACAACACTCTTAATCCTACCAATCCCAAAGGATACTAACCGTACTCTTTGTTAACTTGATATTTTGGGCCATCACTCTCTCTTAATCCCATGAAATTAAGGGCACACGTGCAAGTTTCAACTTAAAATGGTTATGCTACCCACATGGAGATTCCTTGCTACGTATATTTTCTTCATATAGCCACTTAATTCCTTAGAGTATGGACCTTCATTTACCTTTAAATGTGAATGCATTTGAACACTTTCAAACTTAGGTGATAGAGGACTTGTTTGAGGAATCGAGCCAGGCAACTACTCGAACAGGTGATAAGGGGTCCAATCTGACGAACCAAACCCAATATTTGAAATCGGGCCAGGGAAACACTTCGAGCACATGAGGAGGGACCCAATTTGAGGAATCAAGTTGAGGGAACACTTAAAACAAGTGAGAAGGGGCCTAATTTGAGTAATCGGGCCTCATCTTTGAAATCAAGCCAAGGAAACACTTTGAACAAGTTATAAATATCCTATTTGAGGAATCGAGATGGATATTGAAATTGGGCCAAGGCAATATCTTGAACAAGTGAGAAGGGGGTCAATTGAGGAATGAGGTTTGATCTTGAAATTAGGCCAAGGAAATAATTCAAACAGATGAAAGAGGGCCTAATTTGGGAATTAGACCTAATCTTGAAATCGAGCCAAGGAAATAGTTTGAACATGTGAAGGAGGGCCTAATTTGGAAATCAAGCTCAATTTGTTACGAAGGATGAAAGAAAGGTTTGAAAAAGGAAGAAAATGAAATGAATTTAAGCATTCGTGAAGGGTTCCAAAGGATTAAAGGTTGAGGGAAATTTTCCTAAGTGCAAAGGAACCCTTGAGTATGTGAAAACTATGAAGGAAAGGCTTGGTTTTGAATGTAATTAGTTGTATAAGTTATTTGAGGTCAACAAGGTGATAACATCAACTCCTCTTTGTGAGGTGCTAAGATCTAGATTCTAGGGTGAATAGATCAATTCCTTAATCCATTAGCCTATAGGGTCAAAATATTGTTTCCAAGCTTGGTAAAAGCTAGACATGAAAAAATAAAAGGCAAGGACATATACAAAAAATAAATGTACACGACTGGAAATTGGAAAGAAAAAGTTATGGTACATGGTAGAAATTCCAAGGGACAACTCTTAGGCATGTACTCAAGATTGTATGAAGTGCATTAGATGCATGTCATTTACTGGAAAATCAAACTGTTGCTCCTCCAGGTTATCCAAGCAAAAAGAATTGGGAATTTGGGCACATACTTCTTCTATGACATATGGGCCCAACCATAAAATGTCAACTTTCCCATGCTTGTCAAGGTATTGGTGTCTTTAATCTTATAACATAACTAGATCTCCTTCCACAAAAATGATGGGCTTGGCCTTTTCGTTGAATATTTTCTTCATGTTATCCTAATACTCTTTTAAGTTTTCCATACACATGGGTTATTTGCTCTTGGACTTCCACTAGTGAAATTGTCCTTCTCTTGATTTATAGAGCTCAGAAACTATATTATGTAACAATTTCATCATAGGTAGCTCTAGTTGAGAAATCATAACTACCTTCATGTCATAGACTAGCTAGAAAGGCGTTTTCTTTATACCCCTCTTGGTGTTGACCCCATCTACCCACAAGGCATATTTGAGATGGATTCTTGTGATATTTTGTTATCTACAAGGATATTCTTGATGATATTTATGAGGTTTTTATTTGAAGACTCGGCTTGGCCATTTCCCCAAGTTAGTATGTGGATGAATAACCCAAGATAATGTTGTATATATGGAAAAAAGTTACCATCCATGATGAGGAAAAATCCTTGGAATTATCTATGATAAATTTCCGAGGGTAGACAATCTTGAACAAGATGTTGTCTTGAAGGAATTTGATGACAACTTGGTCACTAACATATCTTGTGGGGATGCCTTCCACCCATTTCGTAAAGTAATCAGTAGTTGTGAGGATCCATTTATGTTGGTCACTAGATGGAGGGTATATTTCACCTATCAAACCAAGACCCCATTGTTGAAAAGGAGTTTCTACTTACACTAGTCTCAAGGGAAACGAAGGATAATTTTGTATCTCTAGCAAAAGGTTTCCATCCCTAATGAGGAAAAATCCTTGGCATTATTTGTGATACTTTTTCAAGGGCATTTGAACATGGACAAGGTGTTTTCTTAAAGTAGTTTGATGAAAACTTGGTTAGTGGCACATCTTGTGGTTATGGCTTCCACCCATTTGGTAAAGTAATTAGTAGTTGTGATGATCCATTTATGTTGGCCACTGGATGGAGGGTATATTTCACCTATGAAAAAAAGACACCATTGTTAGAAAAGGAGTGTCTACTTGCACTAGCATCCAGGGAAAGGCAGGCATTTTCTGCCTTCAAGCAAACGTTTGGCACTCATGGCAAACCCCAATAAATTTATGGACATCAGAGAATAGGGTATGTAAGAAATATCCAAACCTTAGGATCTTGTGAACTATAGACACAGATACGAAATGACGTCCATAGATCCCTTGATGCATGTTTGTTATCAACAAATTTTCCTCCTCTTCCAGCATACATCTAAGTAGTATCCCATCTGGGTTTCTCTAATGTTGTTGAGCCCCAACAACATAGTACTTAGCAACTCTAAGTCTCAAGGACCTCCTCTAGGACATGTCCATTCCTTTGGGGCAAATACCATTGTCCAACATATGTGTTACATCCTTGTACCATGGATATTGGTGATAGAAACCTTTAATATATAAACCTCCTTATGTTTCCTAGTCTCTTGTCTCCCCAGCTTCAATTGTGTTTAGGCCCATTACTTGTAGGTTAGTTTCAGCCATAAATTGTTCATCCCTTGACCTTTAATCAACTTGGTGGGTTTGATCACCATGTCATGTTCTTGTATTTTTGTGATCCACTTCCCCCTCTTGAAATATGCTTTTGGTTAGCCGAGTATGTCATTAACTGAGATATGTGGAACATATGCAATTATCTAGGATTGCAATGTGTACTCTCTAAAATATTTCAAGGCCTTTACCAAAGCTTAGGCATGCTTCTCCATGGTGTTGTACTTCAACTTTGTAGCTTGAAGGGATTTGTTTAAAAATTCAAAGGTTGCTCATGCCCCTCGTCATTCTTATGAAATAGGACTGTAGTGATAGTGTGCTTAGAGGAAAAGGGTAAAATCTTGAAGTCCTTCTTGTAATCAGGGCTTGTTAACACAAGGGTTTTTTCTAGGGATTTTTTTATTGTTGAGAAGTATTTTTTCATCAGATCATCCCATTTAATCTCACCAACTTTCTTTAGAATTTTAATCATCTTCAAAGAAAATTGATATTCCCAAAAAATGATTTGATGGCTTTCTTTTGTCTAGATAGGGAGATGATATTTATTGCTTCCACCCTCTAGATCAATCTTGACCCCTTTTTCAACTACTATATGCCCCAATAATTTTCCTTCTACCATCCCAAATAAATATTTCTTGGGATTGAGAGATATTCCAAACTTCCTATATCTCTCAAAAAAATGTCATAGGTGTTCCAAATGGACAATAGCCTTTTTTGAGTAGACAGTCAATCCATGGGGATATATAACATTGAAAATGGATTTGATGTCTGCAAAGGCATAATCCATGGCTCTCTAAAATTTCACCTCGACATTTATTAACTTCAAAGACATCGTAACACATACAAATGTTACCCACATAGTGGTGAAGGTAGTCTTTAATACACTCTTTGGGTCCATCCTGACCTAATTGTATCATGAGAAACTATCCAACATGTAAATCCTTTCAAACCCCATTACTTTTTGTAGAATTTGATTTATACTTGGCAGGGGTAGTTGTCTTTGAGGGAGGCCAACCTGTTCAAATATATGGATTCTATGTAGAGCCTTATTTCTCCATTTTTCTTCCTGGCAAGTACCAAGTTTGCAACCCATTCTAAATATCTGACTGGAATAACTAATTTGGCATTACAGGGTTTCTTCAAATCTACTTGTAACAAAAGGTGCAACATGGGCTAGTTGTCTTTACTCATGCCTAAAAGGTTAGATGTTCTATTTTAAGGGAATTTGATGTGCTAATATAGTAGTTTCATAGGTCTTGATATCTCATACCTCCATGCAAACACATCTTCAAACTATTTAAATAGATTGATTCACTTTTCTTTTTCCTTCAAAATACAAGGTCTTGGATATCTCAATGAGTTTTGGATATTCTAAGATGCCTAGGTTGCAATCATCTACCTCTAATAGTTAGAGCTTCATTGAGGGATTTAGGGGTAAATCATTTGTGTCGAATAATATTTTCAGTGGGCCCATCCCTCTTGGGATGAAATTTTTCTTTAGTTGTATGACCCCTTGTCCCCAATCATTTTAGGCACAAAGTAATCTATTGGATGATTGGTTTCTAGATCTTCCCCATCCTCCTTCATGTCAAAATCTATGTTCATATTTGAATACTCATCAATTAGGGTTGGGAATCTTTTGATAGTCTCCTCATCCTCGAACACTTTACATTGCTTGATGTAGGAGAGATGTTCAAGATCAGGAGGTTTGAAACTTACAACAAATTGGACCAAGTTATCAACTCTCTTATTTATTTCTAGGGGCACAACAATAATTATGGAAAAATCAAAGAAGTTATCCAACATATCATGTACTACATGTTTATATTGTCTCAACCTCAAATGTTTGGTCTAGCATTTCTTTCTCACTTTATTCACAATCAGTTCAAGATATCTAAATATTTTAAGTTGTTTCATCCCCATCTTTTTGGTTTTTTATAATCCCAACATCAAGGCTTCATATTCAACCACATTATTGGTACATTCAAACTCCAATTTGAAACCATGTGAAAAATCTCTCCCCTTGGGAGATATCAATAGGCTCCATCAAAATGTAAGGTTCATAACTCAAAAGGGTCAAAATTTTCTCCTTCACACATAAAAGGAACATAGTAGTTAGAAGTTGGGGGCTCAAGGAAGAGCATGAAGTTTCTTACATTGTTAGTGTTGTAGGAATTGAAGTTAGTGGGTTTTTCAGTGTCACTAATAACATAAGTCATCTTAGGCTCTCTATATAGGTGGCGACTCTCTCCACCAAAGGAAAGAATAGTAGCATGTGATAGGTAATATTGGATATTTCCCACTACATAAGTGACCTGGTGTCTAGATAACAACATGCCATAAGAGGGAGGGACATCTACAATTACTACATCTATCATTACAATTTTTATAGGAATCTAGAACATCTCCACCACCAAATATTTAATCTTTCTCAAGCATTGGACTCTCTTGGAATTGAAAGAATACAAGTCTGTGTAGGGTCTAGTGATGTTGAATCCTAATTTCTCCATGATTTCTAAAGGCATCATGGAATAGAAGGCCCCATAATCATACAAATAGTTATGGGGGTGAAAGTTTTGAAGCTCTAAGGTGATGCAGAAATGAGGGGTTAATTGGTCATTCTCCTTTGGCAAATTTCCCAATATTAACTTAGGGCATCATCTTGGAGGTTTATTTGATTTTCTTCCAAGGGGGCTTCACTATATAGGGCGATCACATTAAATCATTTGGCATCATTCCTTTCTTATGTTGGTTGAGATTTGGCATGTGAACATTGAGGCTATCCATTTAGCCATAAAAATGTAGACACTTATTTTCTATGAATAGGATATTTAATAACTTCATAAAGTGGAATGGGAATTCATATTTTTCTAAGTTCATACCTGATATCAAAAGGAGGGGGAGTAGGAGTTACATATGAAACATTTGTAGTGTTTAGTATCTTGGAAAGGATGGCATTAGGATATTGTGGCATGAGGGTCTTCCCTCCATTTTCTGGAATGAAAAAGCCTTTAGACTACTTAGTTGATTAAGGTTATTCTCTTATTGGGATGGATAGCCTATGGAAATCAGATGCTCTAGACATTACCCCTTTCCTCATAGTCTCAATAACCTTGGGTTCCTCTCTTCTAGTGTTCTCAGGCCTCCTAGGTATTTCTTCCCTATTGAAATTAAGTGCATTCAAGTTGAATATTAACTCATACTTCCTCCTCACCTCAGATATGATATTATCAAAAACCATTTGTATCTAGTCTAGAGATACATCAGGGGGAACTTATTCTTAAAGGTAGATATTTTCCCCTTCAAGTTATTCTTCTTGTTCCTCCATCACGAGGAGACTCACAAATCCAAGAAGGGGAAAGATTCACTCACCACATTCAAATTATCATCTGGATGAAAAATCATATTAAGGTACATATGTTGATATGTAGGTTCTTCTTCCCCTTGATCATAATACTCTTCGTAGTAGAGGGGCGAAGGAACCATCATGTTGGCTTGTGCTCTTGATGTTTAAGGTAGGTCAAGTTATTCCAGTTTGTTCTTTCTTTACAACACATTTGAATTACTCCTAAACTAAGGTTGGTTCCTAAATGAGTAATTTAGTCCTTGGTGGAAGCCCTATAAAATCATGGGAACCATACCCTTCTTTTACCTTGGTGAGGTCATTAGCCATAGACCTCAGTAGCTTGGAGACTTCCTCCATATATAAGGTTTCTGAAGTGATCAAGAAGGCCTCAATCTCCTTACCTTTCATTCTATATTGGAAATGTCTTCTTTTAGGGGGTTGTTGATTGGTCTTTAATTGTATGCCTTGGGCCTTCATGTTGTTTTCCATATCTTTAGTTTCATTGAACAAGACATCCAAGTTAATTGATTTATTTATCTCAAATATAAGGCAAAGTCAGCTTTAAAAGCAACAAATAGGCCACCATTGTTGCAAGTTTTGAAGGTTTAACAATTTTAGGAATTCTATGATGTAGCTTGTAGAATTTGTCGGTGAGCTTGGGGATCATTTCACCATTTTTCCTCGTCGGGAAGTTGGACTAAATTCAGTAATACCTATAATCATTTTTTACCCCCCACGTTTTTAGGAATTTATCATGGAATTGGGCCCAGTGTCTCAGAGAACCGTTTGGTATGTTCCTAGACCAATTCCTAACTTCTCCTTCTAAAGAGTGGGAAAACATTCTAGAGAAAACATCATCATCCTCAACATAAAAGTTGTTAATTCAATCTTGGAAAGAGGTGAAATGGTCTTCAACAGTAATGTAATTTTATCGATTAAATATTAGTAGAACCTTTAGGTATCCATTAGGTAAGTCTCTAAGGCAATGTGGTGGGGGTAAGACCAATTCTTTAAACTTGGCTTCTATCTAAGGATGAGGAGGAATCTGACCAGCCACATGAGGGTTTATATCTAAGGATGAGGTGGAGTCCCAACCGACGATGAAGATCTTGAGGGTGTAAAGACTTGGAGGGAATGAATGATCCAAACTTGTGGGGATGATGTCGGTTCAACAGACGACCAGCTAGGTCTTGGAGTGTTCCTCTTCCCAAGTGGGGATTTATGAGAGAAAAGGTTATTTGACCTTTCATATTGATCAAAAGAGTCAATACCCCTAATAGATCTATTAAGGTTCGACTAAGATAGGCCTCGGGTTTAGAGATATGTCTCTTGGATATCATTGATGTTAGTGTCCTACCCAAACCCATTTACCTAGGATACTTTATTGATGTATGCAACCACCTTCCTTGAATAAGCCCCACTAAATAGTTAGTTAATAGTCACTCATTGTAAAAAGGGTCCTCTTTATTAATAAGGCCCAAATTAGTTAGTCGACCCTCATTATAAGTGGGATTGTAGGTAGTTAATATTCTCTATTGATAGATATATAATGAGTAGAATTTTGTGTAATCGTTTTTCAAGACTTGTTGTTATAATTGGAGCTTTACTCTAGGAGGTTTCCCCCTTGAAGAGGCAAGTGGACATAGCTCGCTATTTTTTAATATCACTATATAAGAGATGTTTCTCATGGTTTATCTATTTTCTCTTGTGTTCTTATGTTTTCCAAGGGTATTATCTTACATTTTATGTGATTTATCTAAATTTATGGCGTTAAGTACATTGCAAATGGTATCAGAGCTCTTTCTTGGGCCAAAAGAGGAGATTTTTTTTTTCTTTTTGCAGGAATTTTGAGGGGAAAAAGAGGACAGTGGAATTCAAATCAATTTATGAAACTTTATATGCATAATCTAAAAGAACCAATGATATCTATTTTTCCTCTCACAAAAACACCCATTTCGAAGAAAAAAAAGTCATCTCAAAAAGAGTTTGAGAAGTGAAGATATCATTGATTTAAAAATCAACTATTTTAGGGTTTTTCCTATGATGGCTGAGAATATTGCAGAGCGAATGTCTTTTGACAAAGTGCCCATATTTTTGTAATACTAATGCTAGTAGATGTAGAGTAGCCATGCCATTTCCAAAAATTGGTCATAAGAGAAATTATGATAAATACTATGGGATTCGTGCTTATTTCAAATTTTCGGCCTCAAACCCTACCTTGAAAAGTAAGTTATTTTCTGGTGATTTTGGAGCTCTTTCTTGGGTCAGTGAGCTCCTAAACTTCTGGACAAAAAATTAGAGACATGTTTTGGCATCTTTAAATAACATAGTGATCTATCATTCAAAAGGTAAAATTGTGGTTGAAAAAAAATACATGCAAGAAATACAAGTGGAATCACTTTGTTGGAAACCCTTGTAACCCCTATTAGTACCCCTTCAAGTAGTATCGCATCAAATAGTACTTGTATATGAAATCTCACTTCTATGTACCCTCAAGCACATGGGAAGTCCCCTAGTTATACCTAAAACCAATTTTAGATAAATTGATCAATCGTCGTATTGCTATAGTACATCAAGAACAACACTCAGGGAGATCACTCTCTGGTACATGGGTAGTCAAGTAGTACAACTAAGGAAACAATTGAGCCTCCTTAGTTAGTTCCCTAAGATATTGGGTCAAGTACGATTTTTGGACCCCACATGTATATCAAAAATATATAGCACATAACACTCCCTTGTCCTCAAGACCCAATAACCTTTTTCAGAGAACTTACACATGGTGGAGCCTAAGTGTAAACCACCTCATAGAAACACCCCAGAAAACATAACCACATGCTCTACTACCAGTAGATTACACAACCTAGAAGTTAAATACATGATTCTTAATGGCTAGCTTTAACAAATTCAGAAGACCATAAATGGTTGGGATCAAACATTGAATCATAAGTTGGATGAGCAGTTGGATTAGAAAAGTCAACGAAGACTAGCTAGCTTGGATCAGATGTTGAATTAGAATTTTATGCTTCTACAACTTCGAGGCATACTAGAAGAAGACCTCTATAACACACATAAAATTGAGGCACACAAAGAAGAAAATTCTAACTTGGGACTATATAAACACCAGCGACTCCCTTCAGTTTCTCGGAGTCATAAACCATGCTTAATGGATAATAACATATGGCATTGTTTCCCTAAAGTGGAACTAAACAATTTTGATGGTTCTGACCCATCAAAATGGGTCACCCAAATGGAATAGTACTTCTCCCTCCATATAATTACTAATGACATGGTGAAACTTAGGGTGGGGGTCTTGTATCTAGATCTAGAACGATGGAAATGGCATATGCATGCTACATCACCTGGAGTTGGTTTGTTAAATCTATCCATGCATGTTTCGAGCAAGATACTCATTGTTTCAATTGGTTTACCAAGTTATGTCAAATAAGTTGTCACAGAATTTATCTCATCCTTTAACCAATTATCCATCCAGATATAGAACTTAACATATTATTTCTATAAACAATGTTTTATTAGTAGGCTCAAGGAGGATATTCAAGAACAAGTCAAAATTTAACCTCCTGCTACCTAGTTGGCATCGTCTTAAAGGGATCCAGAGGCATAGATGGTGATCAATGCACAAACCAAAAACCCCTCTTTCATTCCATGTACTGACCCTTCCTAGGTTAATTACCCAAGCACAACCTCTACTCAACCCTTGAAAGTACAAAGGTCATCTTTATCATAAATGGCATACCACAAAAGATGTGGAATCTCCTATAATTTCAATGAAAAATATGCTCCAAGTCATAGGTGTAAATAATAGAAATTGTTCCAAATTAATATGACCACTCCACCCTTGAAAAAATACATAAATACCTAAAGAGACACAGGAGTTACCAGTTCACCCCTAATATCCATGCATGCATTATTGGGTATTTAGACTCCACAAACCTTGAAACTTACAAGATACATAAAGCACAAAATTATTGCAGTCCTAGTTGATAGTGGAAATACTCACAATTTCATTCACAAGCAATTGGAAAAAGAAACCCATTATTATGTCCACCCGATGCATAGATTCCAAATTATGATCGTCAATGGAGGGATGATGAAATGTGGTGGAAGATGTGAAAATTTCAAACTCCAGATGGGTGAATATCAACTCAAATCCCATTTATTTTCCATTGATATGGTAGTCGTGATATAGTATTGGGGGCATAATGACTACGCACTTTGGGACCAATCACCATGGATTTTAAGGAGCTATATATAAGTTTCACTAAAGAGGTTCATGTACACAAGATTCAACAAATTCAAGCAGTCCCACCTAAAATAGTCATCTATCATCATATGGAGAAGTTATTAAAGAAATGTCACTCTGCCATTATTACCCAATTGAATGCCATACAAGTTATGGAAAGTCTGACTCAAGAAATTCACCCAAACCTGCAGCTACTCCTCGATAAACATCGTCAAATATTTGAGACACCAAAGGGATTACCCCCTTCTTTTGGAGAGAATTACCATGGTATTCCCCTGATTCTAGGAAGTCAACCACCAAATGTATGTCATTATTGACACCCTTTTTCACAAAACAATGATGTAGAAAATATCATTCTGAAACTATTGGAGGTGGGGTTCATACGTCCCAGTACAAGCCCTTACTCATCGCCAGTAGTCACAATGTTAAAAAATGAAGGAACTTGGCGCATGTGTCCTAATTTTATGGTTTTCAATAAGTTGATGATTAAGGACAATTTTCCTATCCAGATATTGATGATCTCCTAGATGAACTTTGGGGAGCTAAGTTTTTCACTAAGCTTGATTTATTTTCAAGATACCACCAAATTAGGATAAAAGAGGTAGACATCCCTAATACAACATTCTAGACACACGAAGGTAATTATGAGATTTTAATGATTCCCTGTAGTCTTTTTAATACTCCATCCACTTTCCAAAACCTCGTGAACAAGATTTTGAAACCCTTCCAACACAATTTTTTTCTAGTCTTATTTGATGATATATTGATATATAGTAAAGCATGGGAATCACACATAGAGATTGTCAATAAATCCTTGCAACTCTTGTGGGAAAACCAATATACTCCTGAAGTGCCCCAAATGTGCTTTTGGGGCTCTCAAGGTTGAATATTTAGGTGACATTGTAAGTCAGGAGTTGATCCCACGAAAGTGACGGCTATGAAAGATTGGACCTATCCCAAAACATTGAACAGACTACATGGATTCTTAGTAATTACATGCTACTACATGAATTTTGTGAAAAATCATGGAAAAATTGCATCTCCCCTAACTTCACTCCTTGAAAATAATGCCTTTTCCTGGAGTAAGGTAGTAGAACAAGCCTTCATTGCTTTAGAGGATTCCATGTGCACTACTCCTGTATTAGCAGTGCTCGATTTTACTAAGAAATTTTTCTTGGAATGTGATGCATTAGAAAAAGGTCATGGAGCAATCTTGATGCAAGAAGGATTCCCCTTGGCATTCACAAGTAAGCAACCATGTGATCATAATTTGGGAAAATCCACATATGAGAAGGAAATGATGGTTATCCTTCATGCAGTGGAGACCTAACACCCATATCTCATAGGGAGGAATTTCCAAATAAAAAATGACCATCATAGTTTGAAGTACTTCCTCTAACAAAGGTTTTCTTCACTAGAGTAACATAAGTGGGTCACCAAGATGTTGGGGTGTGATTTTGAGATACTATATAAGAAGCGTAAAGAAACAGTTGTGTTTGATGCTTTATCTAGACAATTTGAGGAGGATGGATCATTCATTGCCTTATCCTTACCAATTCCAAGATGTCTCAATGGATCACTCATTTCCTTGTCATTTCTTTAAAGAAACTCATCCAATGGCTCAAGGCATATCCCAACCCGCCTAAAGTTTATACATGGCATAAGATACATTGTCGCATAAAGGGAGAATTGTTCTAGAAAATTATTTAACCTTAAAATTGTTAGAATATGAAAGATGTGTGCTTGTTTTACCATTGACAATACCCTTGTCACCCAACCATAGGCCGAAGCCACCCTCCAAGCACCTTAACCTTGACAGAGAATCACTCTGGAAGAAAACCCTAGGCTAGATAGCCAAACAAAGGGTAGCGCACCTTTCCCCAAGGATAGTGCATCACAAAGAGCTTATCAGATAGTCCAAACCCTAGCCAAGAGATAGTCCAAGCATAATTTCTAGCTACAGCAGCTGCAATGGCAGCTCTCCTCCAAAATTGCGCAAAAACTGGGCAACTGCAGTGCGCACAAGACTAGGTACTACAATTCTGAGACTGCCTGCTAGAATGATAACTGGCCTCCTATATTTATATTAATTCTGGCTAACTTCCAGGGCTGACTTCTCATTATGGGTATCTGTCTATTCAGTATATAATATTATTTATGGTCGACTTCTTCTCTTGGAGGATAATAACCTAATATAAATTATCTTCTTGAGCCGACAAGTCTTCTAGGGTTATTATCCAACTCATTAGGGTTTCTTCTTTCTTCCCAGATTATTCTATCCTTGTCAGGTTTACACATGGAGGTAAATACCTCCCGCATCTACCATAATATCAACACTCCCTCCTAGCTAGGGAGGTATTACAGATAATGGTATTTGAGCATAAAACATACCATTCACCTGATAGCATCAACATAGTTATATAGACTAGATCATGAGAACCATCATCATCATCAGTTGCATCATCTCTTAAAACCATACTCTATCTGAGTAATCAGACATGATGCTCACTCCACAGAGTGATACAAGAGCCATTCTTCTAATCTAGAAGAGTAAATGTTCTGAACCATTTTCTGTCTAGAAAATCTATGTTCATCATTCATCTGGCTGATAATTATTTCCAATAAATTGCTTGATAGTCTTCAAGGCAATCAGAACAAAATAGAACACAATTGTGTCTATCCATAGTCATACATAACTTCAATCTAGTGGTACACTACTACACCAAGTAGAAAACAAGTACTTGATTAGTAACGTATAGTCAGGAACAGTGGAACACATCCACCAGAGTTGTATACATCTATTGTCATACAATCTTCATAACAATCATCTGATATCAACCTGCACAGAAACAATGTTATGATATAAACTGAATCATCTGGGCCAATCTTTCACTCACGTCTGTGAGATATGAAAGAATATCTGCCCTTGGAGTAGAACAATGAGATATATGGACTATTCTTCTCAAGCAAGAAAGAATAATTGTCATGTCTTCTGAACCTGGACCATTCCCCACCCTGGGCTATTCTTCCTACACTAATCAAAGTGCACCCTGGAGAGAATGTATAAATCCTAAGGAATGTTTTTCCTTGATTGTTGAGCCTGGACCATTCCCCACCCTGGGCCATTCCTCCTACACTAATCAAAGTGCACCCTGGAGAGAATGTATAAACCCTAAGGAATGATTGTCTGGACCAGTTCCTCTGTTAAACACAAGAGGAAAATAATGTTATGTATCAACCTCCAAAACAGACCATTCCTCATGTTAACCACAATGAGAAATCGTTGTCCGGCGAGGCGGGCCAGTCTTCTTGAGTAACCCTCAAGAAGAGAAATTGCCATATACCACTCCCCATGTTAACCACAATGGGAAGTCATTGTCTATGATACATCAGCAATCTGGACTATTTCCCATGTTAACCACAATGGGAAATTGATGTCCGTCAGAAATATCAATCCACTTTCCGAACATGAAAGAATCTGTCCAAGATGGACTATTTTTCAATCTTGAAAATGAATGTACTCAATAATATTTTCAATGCTCCCTCTCAACCTGGGAGTCATCTCTTCCTTTTTCAATAAGAAAGTCGTCTCCACAAGCTCCAGCTTGAGTACGCAAACTCTTTCATCTTGGAGAGAAGCTTTACCAAAATGTTTGCTTATCTGCTCATCTATGGAGATATGTATTGGAGAACTACTTTCTCCTTTCTGGACTTCATCATGGATAATGTAATGCTTGATTTTAAATGTACTTTAGTCTAGAACATTGATTTTCTGTGAAGGCTTCATGTAGCTCTAAACAATCCATATGGAACTTCTTCTATCATCATGAGATCTGATCTACTGAGTAATCATCTTGATGTTATAGGAAATCTTCACCACACTTTTGACGTGCACTGGAGGTTTTCCACCAAGTTATCTTCTTCTATCTTCATACAAGGATCTCTTTCTGGTATGCCTCAAATTCTTGAGATTGCTCTTCATACACTCTTTATTCAATTTCTCTGGAGAACATTCTTTGCATTGATCTGATGTAGAACTCCAACTCATGGATGTTGTGGATGATATACTGACTCATGTAGAGATACGTCTTGTGTACTAGAACAATTGATCATCATAGTCTTCTCCCTCCATCTGGGAGAACCTCTAGTTCTAGATCTCACATTGCTTTCATTCATAAGTCTTTCATACACGGTTCTTCATCACAACTTTCAATTCCTCTGCTTGATTTTTTTTAAGTTCATATCAGGCTGGTAATCTTGTGATTCTTGATACAATGACTCATTGTTTTGGCTTCTCTTTCTTTCTTGGAATCTTCATGTGTTTCTTTAGTTCTCGGCTCCATGGAGTTTCTTATAGATTCCATGCCCTAAATATTCCATCATGGGATCACGGATGTGGATGGAAAAATAGGGATACTTTAAGGATTCTCTTTGAAGAATACATATTGTCTTTCATGGTTGTTATCATGGATATATACTTCATCATCTTCAATGGATCATAGGATTAGCTCCCTCCTAATCCTTGCTTCATGTATGAGTTCATATAATCGGCTCCCTCCATCTAACAGATCCCACGCTTCCATCTGCATCCTTATTGTCTTCTGCAATATATAATTGGCTCTCTTGTCTAACAGAGTCCAGGCTTCTGTCTTGTTGTCTTCTACAAAACGTTATAAGTCTTTCTCTGACATCTTTCTTCTGAGTCTCTTCATGATTGATTCAACGTATTTCATCCTTTCATGTGTATTATCTAATGATATCAATCCTTATCTTGTTGTTCTTCCATAGGTATAGTTCTTCTTGGAACACATTATCTTCCAAGAGATAGATATACAAGATATGTACAGAGACGATGCAAACGAGATATGTACAAGAAATAAGAAGAGTTTTGTTACCTTTAGAAGAATAAGTCTCTTCCATCCTGCTTAGTCTTCTTTGTAGGTTCCTTTCCTTCGACAATTGATGCTTTGTGTTTCTTCTTCCTTTTCTTTAGCTTGGGACAATGATTCTTGTAGTGGCCATACTTTCGACAGTTGAAGCATTGTTCTTCTAAAATGTCTTTCTCTTGATTTGGCTTCCTCCTTTAACCAACCTTCCTTTTGTTCCTGAAGTTATTAAATATTGTTGTGAAGGCTTGATCATCGTACTTATTTTGGGGTTTCTCTTTTGCATTGATCCTTGCTTCTTCTTGAGCACAGCAAGTCCAAAGTTATTCAAATGTTGGATACTCCTTCCTTGTGTTCATGCTTGCAGCAAATGCATCCCACGCCTTGGGAAGACCATATAGTACTATGTTTACCAATTCCTTCTTTGAAATGATCTCTTCAATAGCTTGTAGTTGATATCTTAACTGAGATATTCTCACAAAATATGATGTTATGCTGTCATCACCATTCATCTTCATGTCACGGAGCTCATTCTTCAAACTCATTACTTGTCCAATGTTTCTGACTGAGAAGAGGTTTGTTAGGGTATCGTACATCTTCTTCAATGAGTCAAGATGGGAGATGTAGGATATCAAGTGGTATTTGATAGAATCCACTATGATACTCATAGCATTGATCTCATTGTCTTTGTACTTCTCCATAGATGCAACGTTCTGCGGTTCCTTCTCTTTCCCTTCTTCAAACTCTAGTTTCACGATATCCAACACTTTATTCTTGGCAAGGATGAGATCAATCCTTGTCTTCCACGCTCTGAAGTTAGAATCTCCATCTAACTTTTTCTCTGACTTCATAGAGTAATTCATGGCTACTTTGACTTGGTCAAACCCTAGATTTGACCACAAACTCAAACTTCATGTCTTGGCTTTCTAAGAGTACTAGGAGATGCGCTAGGTTGTGCCTCAACAAGAGGATTAGGGTGTCTGCAACTACTCCTACTAGTAACCCTAGCGACAATGTCTTGGAAGTTTCTTCCGCTAGTAACCCTAGCAGAAGTTCCTCAATGAGCTCAATATCCTAGCGGCTATGTTTTCTTCCAGCGTTTAGACTGAATGAAGGAGGTGTGGGCCCATAACCTGTTAGAATATGAAAGATGTGTGCTCATTTTACCATTGACAATACCCTTTTCACCCAACCATAGGTCGAAGCCACCCTCCAAGCACCTTAACCTTGACAGAGAATCACTCCGGAAGCAAACCCTAGGCTAGATAGCCAAACAAAGGGTAGTGCACCTTTCCCCAAGGATAGCGCATCACAAAGAGCTGATCAGATAGTCCAAACCCTAGCCAATAGATAGTCCAAGAATAACTGCTAGCTACAGTAGCTGCAATGGAAACTCTCCTCCAAAACTGCACAAAAACTGGGCAACTGCAGTGCACACAAGACTGGGCACTGCAATTCTGAGACTACCTGCCAAAATGAGAAATGGCCTCCTATATTTATACTAATTCTGGCTAACTGTCAGGGTCGACTTCTCATTCTGGGTATCTGTTTGTTCAGTGTATAATATTATTTCTGGCCGACTTCTTTTCTTGGAGGCTAATAACCTAATATAAATTATCTTCTTGAGCCGACAAGTCTTCTAGGGTTATTAGCCAACTCATTAGGGTTTCTTCTTGCTTCCCGGAGTATTCTATCCTTGTCAGGTTTATACATGGAGGTAAATACCTCCCGCAGCTACCATAATATCAACAAAAACAATGAATCTCAAAGGAGCTACATTCATCATTGATATCAAGTCACTCTTGATTTCATAAAACCTATGACAGAACTAAGCGCTCATTCTTCTAGAAAGGAATGAAAAAAAATATCTGAGATTTTGTAGCATCCTATGACACTTGCCAAATAAACAAGGTTGAAATGATGAATATACCAAGGGAATTTTAACCACTACCAATCCCAACACAGATTTTTATTGACATTTCAATGGGTTTTATCATGGGACTCCAAAAAGAGGTAACAAATCAACCATCCGGTGGTTTTCGACCATCTTTCAAAAGCTATTCATTTTTTGCCCTAGATCATCCCTTCACTCCTTCCTCAATTAATTGGGTCTTTGATCTGAATTGGATCCAAACCAAATGAATGGGTAAGACTCGATACTTTCAATACAATTCCACAATTTATGGAGGTTATCTAAACTATGTAAAAAAATGATGCAATGTAAATTGAACAAGACAAACGAGAAAAATTGAGATCTAAATGAAAAGAAAAAATAATAATAAAGGAGAGAGAATACTGAGGAATGGGAAATGAAAGGTCGGCCTATTGACCTTACCATTACCCCAACTCTCCCTATTTCCTCATGTAATTTCACTCCCAATGGGTCTTTTTGTCCAAGGGAGGAGAATGGACAACAAGCCAAGAATGCATTGTAACCAAAGATTGCCAAAATAAATAACTTATCCCTATTCAATGTTGGTTTTCTTGTTTGGGTTTCTAGGGATAAAAAAAATCTCTTTGTTAATTGTGAATTTTATTATGATTGTTGGGTGATTGATTATTGCATAATTCTCATACATCTTTGCAGTTTCTTGTGGTATAGCGCATTCCCTATTATGTTGAATTTATCAAGAATTTTAATTTTTCTTGTGTTGGATGCTACAAAATCTATTCATTGTGGTAAACAATTACTTTCCCAACTCCATATTACTCTAGCAGTATGTTTCGGGTAATAGTTAATTCATGTTTGAATTCAACAAGTTTAGAAAACCAATAGCTAGAGAGTTAAGAGCATCCATTCTGTGAGAGCTTAGATCAATGGTTTTTATGAGTTGGTCGTTGCATTTATTTAGCTAAATTCTAATTTGACTTATATATTATATGCATTAATGTCTATTGAGACATTGGCATTATCTCTAGATTGAATTTCTCCCACTGGGTAATTTTCCCACTTACCTAAGACAAATCCTTCACTACTTGCATGTTTTCGACCTCCCACAAGACGTAGGGCCTTTTGTTTATACATGTGAGGTTGTACGCCATCGTACGACGAACGTACGAGCTGTGCACAACTCACAAGGACTCTTTATCTCTCCTTGGGTGATTCTATCACTCATTGGGTGTGTTATCCCCAATTTCTAGAGATAAATAATGAGATAATTTCTTGAGTCCCTCAAGTTGCAGACATGGAGTACCGAGAGACATATGATTAACAACATCCGCATGCACAAACAGAGACCCGCTTCACCACCACAATTCCTAGATTTGTGACGATGGCATCAACCACATCAGCTTGCTTCCTAGAAGATGATGGGTCTTGCTCCATAAGGTACAAGTCAAGTATTATGGTAAGTGCCACTTTAATATTTCATGCATTTGAGTATGTTGCATTTAAAACTAATTTTGATTATAGAACGGTTTCTTGGAATTTATGTTATTTTCCTTGTTTCACCTTGGTGGTTGACATTGTTGCCTAGTAAATGGACACCCTTAGGGATGGGTTTGATACTGGGAGGTATAATTGATGATTCATAGTTCCTTTCCCAATCATATTTACCATTTTTCACACTTCACCCATGTTTCGTCTCCTTATCTTTTGGGATTTTTGGGTGTATATACCCAAAAAGGGATTGTACCTCATTTCATGGGAAGAAGGGGTTGAAGGCCTAGAGTTTTGTAGCTGGAAAAAGATAAAATCCAATCATGAACCTTCTATATTCTCGCCTAGGGATCCAAAGGAAAATGAAATGTCTCTCATAAGAAACTAATAGGACCCGTGAAAATAACAATATAAAAATGCCAACCAAGGTAGAGCATGTGTGGAAAATGTTTTTGATGCTTAGGTAGAAGTCCCACACATTATCTTCAACTTGGGGAAGCATAGTGTGACCATGGTAAAGTCAAGGTGGGCAATTTTTTCATGCTTAGGTAAAATTCCCACCTTGGCTTCAATATGGAAACATTCTAAATAATTAATAGCAATAAATGGGCTTGGAAAAAGGATGCATTGAAAACGAAGGTGAAACACACTCTCTACAAAGGCACCCATAAATGAGACAATACGAACCCTTGTATGTCATGAACCCAATTCCCAAAAGTATTACCCCCCATCCACTTCATCCTCTACACGTGAATTAGAGAGGTTTCCACCTAGGAAACACTCATTGACTTAAGGAATGATTCACCCAATAGGTCACCTTGTCAACCCTCCCATACCTAAACTTGGAAAATTGCATAGGGTCTTTGAGCACTTGTTTAAATTGAGGTAGTTTTTGATGTACATGAGTAGATGGATCTTATATTAAATGTGATTTTACTTTCCATGATGCTTTGACTTCAGATCCTTGGAGGGCATACTTTTATGCCTTTACAGGACCTTGTTGATGGACATTTTGGAGGAAAAATCCTAGCTTGGGCCTTAATTGGGGCAAGATGCCCACCAATTGGATGGCATAGCCTAGACCTTGGGGAAACACAAGAGATGAATGTTTCCTTTGGAGGAAAAGGAAGATACATTGGAGGACCTCACCTAGCCCTTGCAAGCCCAACGATTTGCCTTTGGAGGCCAAAACGTCATTTTTTAGGGCTTAACGTCACCCTAGCAATAGGGTTTTGGTGGTGATGGTGGTATTTGATGGACACTTGGTACTTTGATGAGGGGGATCCCTTGTACCTTGGAGAGAAGACCCCAATGCATGAAGGGAAGGCCTTTGTAGGCCCAAAGAATTCATCATCAAGCTCAACAATTTTCCAAAGTGACCAAGACGTCACCCTAGAAGGGGTTGACGTCACCTTTTTAGGTTTTTCTTCATGTGCAAAATAAAATTATTTTGTAAAAGGGAAAAGTAAAGGGGGTTTGTCTCCTTACTTTTTATGAGTTTTGTATAAATAAAGATTATTTTCATTTCATTTTGACATAACTCTCTCACATGAGAAGAGCTACTTGGCTGAAATTTGTGCCCCTCTTGGGCAATATCACTCTCTCTCTCCCTCTCTCTTATGTTATGGTTACCATTTGTCTTGTGAAGTAAAGTGGTGTGTTATCTCTTGGAGGCTCTTTTTCTTGCTATGGTGATCAAAATTCTTGGTAACTAGGGTTTTTTCTTGCATGCTCTTGGAATTGGTAAGAAAAATATGCATTTTGTTAGCTCTTATCTCTTGTTCCATTGTTTTTATTGGCTATATCCTTCGAGGAACATAAGGGCATATACCCTCCACCAAGTTTTATCATTGTTGTTGGTTTAAACGGCTATTACAAAGGTTGCTAGGAGGAGTAAAAGGCCTTACACCCTCTTAGATTTTATCTTGTTAGGGCTACTTGCTCAAGGGAGTAAAAGGGATTACACCCCTTGAGAAGTAGTAGGCATAACCTAATACAAAAAGACTCCATAAGCCATTTGGCAAGGCACTAATCATTTATTGCATTGGAGAAATAAATTGCTTGCATTGGTAAACATGATTTTGAGAGATATTGATCTTGTTCAAGCTGGAAACTTTTCTTGGTGTCTTAAGCTTGCTAAAGCTGCTAGGGAATCTTGATTAGTCTAGTAGTTCTTGAGTTGTAATCAATCAAAATATACAGCCATTAGGGTTGTATAAAAACATACTTTATTTCTTACTTTAACTTGCATTTCAACCATGGAAATTTGCTTGTAAGCCACTATTATCATTCTACTGCTTATTGGTTAACTTTTTGTCGAATTACTTGCTAATTTTCATGGTTGAAATTTGATATTGTAGAAAAAAATTGCTACAGCCACTTGTTTGTTACAATAATTCTCTAGAAACACTATGAAACAACCCTCTTTCATCGTCAAAATTTATGCTTTAGTATTGAAAAGTTATCTATTGGTTTGTTGTTTTATTCTCTAATAAGTATTTGACAATTTTTATGGTTATTTATGCAGCAATTAACTGATTTATTTGATGATATATATTTGTTTACTCATGTAATTTAGGATAGGAAGCTTCACTTGCTTGTCCATTGGAATATTGGGCTTGTATACTTGTTCTTCTTTTGTCTTGGGCAGGTATAACTATCTTCTACAGGTACTCAAGCATTTGGAAACCTTTAACCATCACCAAGAGTTGTTCCCAAGCCATATTCCACTTTGTAGTTTTACCTATAGGGGAATCACCTTCCATACTTCCATTTTCCATCTCATTTCCCCCTAGGGTCATCCGAGATTCCCCCCTTGTGTAAGATTTATGTTTCACTAAAGCAAGGGGAGGGTTTATCTAAGGTGAAAATGGGTAGACTCTCTCATAGTTCTCACCTTCTTATGGATTGGCTTGATCTTTTTCCAACCTACAATTTATGCGATAACATTTTGGCATTGTTTCGAGGGAGGATTTTGAATCATATTTCGTGCCCTAATGACATTTTGGCAAACTATCCCAAATCCTTTCCCTATTTTTCCTGGCAACTCCTCTTGAGGTAATTTCCCTCTTCCCCCTTTTGATGAACTATTGAAGTTCATATGGTGACTCCACGACCCAAGAACCCACCTTTCTCTAATTACCCTTTACATATTTTGAACCATGGAGGTATATGATAAATACCTGCTAAAAGCATGGGAAAATATTGTTAATCCCTAAATCGTGGCACATTACCCATTAATTGGGTCATAATTAGTGTTTCTATTTTATTTATGTCCGATTGGATCCATTAGTTTTAATTGTACCTCCTAGTCTCCTATATATACCAAGGAGACCTTTCCATTTGGAATCATCTTGTATTTGTGAATTATTGTGATGTATAAGGAGGTTTCTCCCTTGAAGAAGCTTATTATATGAATTTTTATCTTTTTCAAGGCATGGATTACTTATTCTGATGTTTGTATGCTATTTTGATATTTGGTTCTTAACATTTGGTATCAGAGCTAGAAAATCCTTGGGACTGGCTTCTTCAAAAAGAGTCTTCTTCGCGTTTTTGCTACAACTTTTTTTCTGGAATGTTTCAGGATCTGGAATTTATATGGTGTAGAGGAGACATATAGAAATAACTTGGGTCAAAATTTTAGATCTTGGTTCGCTACATTTTTGGAGATACATTATGTTCAAATTAGGGTTTTTGACTAGTCTTGAAACTAGTCTGAAAACAGGTCTTCTTGGGATTTTCACTCCCAATTTTGTTTTATTTGTTTAAGGTTCCAAATTTTTTATAGTATGAAGGTGGAATGGTGAAGTATCTTGTGTACAAAATTCATCCCTTGATTCACTGTACTATGAAATTTATTCTCTGAGGAAATTATGGTTTGTGGTTGGTCTAGATTTCAGTCTAAAACGGGTGTTCTTAGGAAAATTGTTATATCTGAAGCTACAAACCTACAAATTGAGTGAGACCTGTTCCATTGGTTAGGGTATAAACCGAAGTGATACGAGTACAAATTTAAAGTTTTGAACTGAAAACAGTGACACACAGAAGGCCATACAAGTTCGATCTCCTGAAAAGGAAAAAATCAGCACATCTTGGGAAAGTTATCATAGAATTCTCTTGGAGAATCCAATATTGGTCTAACTTGTGGGGTTGGAAATAAGACACATTAGGCTACCTCGGGCCGAAATTTTAGACTCAAAAGGGATGAAATTTCAGAACTACATCATAATAAAGGTTGGTTAGCAGAACAGTCTCCAAATCAGAATTTTAAAAGGTGCGTTCTTTTTTTGGAAATTTGCATATATATTGATTAGAAGATCCAATTGGGGTGATTCAAAAAGTGGAATAAAGTGGGATAAAATGATCATCACATAAATTTTGGAGAACATTAGGGATTTTTAGGTATAGACATATTTCGGAGTCTCTAAACAGAGGATTTATCATTACTTGTCAGCGCTACAACCCGAGGACAGTGCGGTTCTTCCATGTACCTAGAGTATATTGGAATGCCCATTTCGAACACTTGTGCATTAGACAACACTACTAAAAATTTGAACTCCCACATACCTGGCATATATCACGATACACCCTAGAATCCTGAGACCAACCGAATAAACCATTTGGTCGTCTTGTTGCTATAGTACACCGAGAACAACACTCGGAAAGATCACTCTCTAGTACCTAGGTAGTTAGATAGTACAGCTAAGGGCATGGTCAAGACTCCCTAGTTAGTGCCCTGAGATATTGGGTCGAGTACTATTTTTGGACCCCGTGTGTATATCAGAGAGCTATAGCACCCGACACTCCCTTGTCTGTGAGGACCTCTACCTAAGCCAATTAGGAAATCCTACCTTGCAATGATACTTGGCCAACATGCCACCAAAAAAGGGAACTTCTACACCAAATAATCCCTCGGACGGTCCTACTTGGACTCTTGATGAAGGTGAATAAATGTGCAAGAACATAGATGATTTACAAAATAAGGCAGTAACAAAAGATGAACTACAAAGGATGATGGATTCCACTAAAGTTAATATAGAAGCAATGATGGATACTAAGATGGATGGATTAAAAGGGGAGATCATGGAAGGGTTGAAAAAGTTTCTAATAGAGAGGCCACCTAAAAGTGATAACATATCCCATGAAATTCATGATGAGGACATAAGAAAGATGAATCAAGAATGGATAAAATACAACTTTGGGTTGAAGACCAACTACTTTCCTAAGATTGATATGAGGAAGTTTTATGGCAAGGATCCAATCACATGGATACTCTAGATGGAGCAATTCTTTGATCTACATGATGTGCCTCACACACAAAAGGTACCAATTGTGTCCTTATATTTAGAACCTGATCAATTTGTGTGGTATCGATGGCTTTGTTCTCGCAAATCCCTTGTCACTTGGAAAATTTTCACAAAAGAAATGATAGCACACTATGAGGATACAAGGATCAATACCTTCTTCATCCAATTGATAAATATCAAGAAAAAGGGTTCAGTTGTGGATCACATTGAGAACTTCCAAATATTGAATATAAAGGTAATGGATATTCCATATGAGCATCTTATTGATTTTTTCATAGGAACTTTAAAGGATAACATTCAAAATGAGGTTCGCCTGTGGGAACCCAAATCATTGGAGAATGCGTTCAGGGTGGCGAGAAATGTTGAAAGTAAAAATATGGCTATGGCTACTAGAAGGACCAACCCTAACATCTCTCAAGAGAATAATGTTTCTTCTTCTAAACCACCTCAACCTACAAGGTTGAAACTTCAACAATTGGAGGAAATAAAAGAAAAAGGTCTATGCTTTAATTGTGACAACAAGTACAATAAGGGACATAAGTGTGGTGAGAAGAAGTTATTCTACATAGATTGTGAAGAGGAAGAAGAACAAGAACCATCTCAAGATGAATATGTAGAAGATATTTCTTTTGAACAGATGACTCCCACCATATCATGTCATGCATTGGTTGGAATTAGCACTCCTCAAACCCTCAAGATCGAAGGATATATGAAAAAGAAAAAGGTAATAGTGATAATTGATTCTGGTAATACTCGTAATTTCATTCATTGTAAATTATCCAAAGCTCTCAATTGCTTTATATATCTAGCGTCGGAGTTTCAAGTAATGATTAAAAATGGAGGAACTATCATTTGCTCAGGAAAATTCCATAAGAACAATATTACTATGGGGTAATATGTAATGAATAGTCCAATTATTGTTATACCCATTGATGGTGTTGATGCCATACTAGGGTTCCAATGGTTACAATCATTGGGAACAATGGCTTTTAATTTTCAAGAACTTTTCATGAAATTTTCATTGGAAGGAAAGGAATTTGAGTTAAGGGGTATCACAGGAAAACCCATTAAGGTGGTAAGATCTAATGGCATGACAAAATTATTGAAAAATGGGCATCGGAGTGTAATTGTACAACTGTGATCACTAGATGTTCAAACATCTAAGCCATCTATTTCCCTAGATCTCCAAGGGATCATTGATAAGCATTCCAAATTATTTGAAGATATTCCTAGAGGTCTTACACCCACTCGCGATCATGATCATGCTATTAACTTATTTCCTATGAGTGTTCCTCCTAACATGAGGCCTTACAGATACCCTTATGCCGAGAAGAGTGAAATTGAGCGTATGGTTGAATAAATGTTAGAGGTTGGCATTATTATACCTAGCAAAAGTTCTTACTCTGCATCGGTGGTAATGGTACTCAAAAAAGAGGGCTTGTGGCGTATGTGTACATATTATAGAGAGCTCAACAAGATCGACATTAAAGATAATCTTCCCATCCCCATCATTGATGAATTGTTAGATGAACTACATGGAGCAATCTACTTCACAAAGTTGGATATTCGTTCAGGGTATCATCGAATTAGAATGAAGGAAGAAGATATACCAAAAAAAGCATTCAGAAATCATGAAGGCCATTATGAATTTTTGGTCATGCCTTTTGGCCTTATGAATGCACCTTCCACATTCCAAGGGTTGATGAACTCCATTTTCAATCCCTTCATTTGATGGTAATCCATGTTCAATCATTACACATGTTGTTGAGTTTTTCAAATTCATTCGTTGGTATCAAATAACCT
>ML776995.1:927663-959893 GCA_009831015.1 Picea engelmannii
AATCTCTTAAACCACTTTGACTACTTTGACCTTTTAGGGCTTCTAGATGACATATGAGGGTCCTCCAACTTCGTAAGGCCATAACTCTCAAACCGTGAGGAGTTATGTGACATTCCACATACCACCAGAAATGGAATGACATTAATATCAATATAGAATAGTATTACCTTCAAATATAGCAAAAATCATACCATTATCCATCAAACAAACTTGGGTCCATTACCCAAACCTGGGTTCTCCAACTTCACATGGTCATAACTCTCTAACTGTGAGGAGTTATGTGACGTTCTACATACCACCAGAAATGGCATGACAAGCACTATCCATCTAGGATATTTTACCTAAAAAAATCACTATCCTTCATCTCATTATTCCACAATTAAGCATGGGTTCTCTTACTCCGCAAAGCATCTTCTCGTGAGGGATTTCACCATAAGGGGACCACTTTGGAATTCATCCATATTTACTTCTTATCAACCATGAAAAAACAATAATGAGTCATATTTACATCAAACAATATTGGGTCCATTACCCAAACCTTTGTTCTACGGGGATTTCTTCAAGGGTTGACATCAATGACAACCAACCTACGGTGAGTACATGTCCCCAAGTAGGAACCATATGTTACCCCAATTTCTAGGGATAACTAAGGATATGATGTCTCGAGGCCCTTAGGTTGTATACATGGAGTACCGAGAGACAGATGACTGACAGCGTCCACATGCACAAATAGAGACCTACTTCACCACCACATTTCTTGGATTTGTGACGATGGCATCAATCACATCATCTTTCTTCCGGAAGATGATGGACCGTGCTCCATAAGGTACAAGTCGGGTATTGTGGTAAATTTCACTTTAATATTTCATACATTTGAGTATGTGGCATTTAAAACTTCTTTTGATTATAGAACGTTTACTTGGAAGTTGTGCTCTTTGACATGTTTCACCTTCGTGGTTGACATTGTGCCCTAGTAAGTGGTCATCCTTAGGGATGGGTTTGCTACTGGGAAGTCTCCTTGATGAGTCATCGTGCCTTTCTCGATCATATTTACCATTTTTCACACTTCACCCTTGTTTCGTCTCCTTATCTTTTGGGATTTTTGGGTGTATTGACCCAAAAAGGGATTGTACCTCATTTCATGGGAAGAAGGGGCTGAAGGCCTAGAGGTTTGTGGCTGGAAAAATATAGAATTCAATCATGAACCTTCTATATGAGTGCACTAATCATTTATTTCATTAGAGAAATAAATTTCTTGCATTGCTAAATGTGATTTTGAGAGATATTGATCTTGTTCAAGTTGGAAATTTTTCTTAGTGTATTAAGCTTGCTAAATCCACTAGGCCATCTTGATTATCCTATTATTTATTGAGTTGTAATCAATCAAAATTTACATCCATTAGGGCTCTAGAAAAACATAATTTATTTCTTACTTTAACTTGCATTTCAACCGTGGAAATTTGCTTGTAAGCCACTATTATCAGTTTACTACTTATTGGTTAACCTTTTGTCTGATTACTTGTTAATTTTCATGGTTGAAATTTGTTGTTGTAGAAAAAAAAATCTACAGCCACTTGGATGTTACAATAATTCTCTGAAAACACTATCAAAGAGGCCTCTTTCACCGTCAAAATTTGTGCTTCAATATTGGAAAGTTATCTATTGGTTCAGTGTTTCATTCTCCAATAATTATTTGAAAATTTTGATGGTTATTTTCGAAGAAATTACTTGATTTCTTTGTTGATATTTGTTTGTTTAATGTTGTAATTTAGGAAAGAAAACTTCACTTTCTTTTCCATTGGAGTATTGGGCTTGTATACTTGTTTTTATCTTGTCTCGGGCAGGTATAACTATCTTTGTAGGTACTCAAGCATTTGGTAACCATTAACCATCACCAAGACTTGTTCCCAAGCCATCTTCCACTTTGTGTTTGACCTATAGGGGAATCACCTTCCATAACTCCATTTTCCATTTCATTTCCCCCTAGGGTCACCCAAGATTCCCCCCTTGTGTAGGATTTCTCCTTCACTAAAGTGAGGGGAAGTTTTATCTAAGGTGACAATGGGTAGAATATCTCGTATTTCTCGCCATCTTGTGGATTGGGTCGGGCTTTCCCCAACCTACAATTTGTGTGATAATAGAGTACTTGAATTAATCTTTGGGTGATTCAATTGGATTTTGGGTTGGGAATTTAAAATTTCTAAGAACCAATGTGCATTTATGTTATGCATAGATGATTGATTGAAGACAAATATGGTACTATTACCAACTCAGATGTTAACCAATGATGTAGTAAATGGTTTTCTAAGAATCTGAATTTTCAGTACTCAACTTCTCATTAGTCTACTTATGAAGTTAAATTGATGTGGCTAGATACATGTGCCTTTAGGCATGGTTGTTCTATAAGTATCAACAAGTTGTAAATAATGCTTTTGCTTTAATTACCATGCTAGTGCAACACTCTAAAATTTAATATTGGGTCATTCACCTTTAGCTAAGTGACTTAGATCAAGAATTTTATTTGCAAAACATTGGCATTCTTGAGGAGTATATGCAAATTTGTCCAACTAGTGAGATATTTGGTTGGTGCATCAATACCCAATTGTGAGAATGGTGGTGTTTGAGGTTTCTCAAGAGTAATATTCATTTCAACTACAATTCATTTTCATCTGTGGCAAATTGGTTTATTCACGTTGTGGGTTTTGCATTATTCATCATAAACACATTCTTGTTTGCTTCACAATATTTAAGCAAGGGTCATATTCATTGTTGCTATAGTCTATATATGCAGTTACAGCAAGTAAAAGAGAGATTTCAAACTCTCCAATGAAGAAGCCTAACTATACCTCAGTTGATAGCAATGTTTTGTTTGGAAAGTGAACAATCACATACTAGACTGAAGCCAAGAAATCAAGACTTATAGGCTTCCATGCTTGGTAGTTTTCACTTACAGGTGCCACAATAATCTTACAAGTCTTTGACTGGTAAGGTTTGAAGATGCATGTTGGAGAATAGTATGGAAGGTTAATAGAATCCCTCAGCATTACAAAGAGTTCAAAATCCTTCCAGATTAATCCTGAGAACAATACACTCCACTTCATATAGAGATAGAGACTTAACATTTATTGGAATATTGACAAGTAAGGTTTATTTTTCCATCACATGGTCATCTAGCTTCTTATGTGCAAGTTGTGGAAGTGAAGGAGCTAGTGAGATAATATAGTGCAGAGGTTCCACAGAGAATAAGCCTTGCATCCATTAGAATAATAAATAAGAGCGAATAACCTTGTATAGGGTAAAGTACAAAGGCCTAGTGGAGTTTTTGAAGATAAGGCACTATGTACAAGACTGAGATAGAGAACAAATTTTACACTTCCGCAGAGGATCCATGGTGGTGAAGTGAGTGGGATATCAGTCTCTCATTTACATATTAGATGGTACCAGAGCATTTGAATCCTTGACCATGATTCAACTACCAAAACATTGCAAACCTCAACATGGGTAAAGCAAGTAGAGAAAATTTTGAAAACTTAAGGACCAACAATGTTCAACTTTGAGAAGAGAATGAACACTTGAAGGAGTAGGTTCAAATGTTCAACCAGAGGATAGCAGAGATGGAGAATCACATTGATACCTCCACCAAAATACTACCATTGCTAAATAAAAAGTTTGAATAATGCCAAGAGACCCTCACAACAATCATCATATATTGGGAGAAAAATAGAGCACATCTTGTACACCTTGGTGAGAAGGTCATCCAAATGGATAGTTGGCAAGATGATAAGCTCATGGAGATGAGGATTCATATGAAACAAGAGTTGGAAAAGAAGGAAGAGGCTTTGGCAAGGCTCCAACTAGTTATCCAAGAGCACCGAGATTCAAGTCCACCTTCCATTTCCATCACTCAAGGTAGCATCATGATTGAGACCACCCTGTTAAGCTCACCTTCCGTAGACATTTCTTTAGAGAAGATTGGTGAATTTGAGAATCGTACCAGAGGCATTGGTTCCAAGATCCTAACTCAAATGGGATATGATGGAAAAGGGATAAGAAAGATAATTCAAGGAATCCTAAGCCCCATTGTAGTTGGACAGAGAGCCAAGCATGAAGGCCTAGGTTTCAATGGAAGAGTACAAAATCCCATGACCATGAATACCATTTTTTTGAAAGAAAAAGGCATGCAGAAGTTGGCCTACTCATCAAAATATAGAGTAATAGTACATGAAGGTGGCATCCCACTACCAGCTCATCTTTCTTGTGGTGACATGAAGAAGGGCAGTAATGAGAAGAGCTTGAATACTTATCCTACACCATCACTCAGAAGAAGTAGGTAGTCAATCAGCCAAGGAAAGAAGAAGAAACCTCTTGTCTTCCAATATTACAAGAGGAAAGGACATAGTGCTATGACCTGTTGGTACTCAAAGGCATGTTCATTATGTGGAAAGAAAATCCACTCTGAGGTAGCTTGCTCGGAGAAGCAATCCATGTGCCACAAGATAGACTACTTTCAAAGGAGGAATGGAAAGATGAATTTTCTAATCAAACAACAAACTTGAAGGCACATGGAGAGGAGAAGAATGTCGGGAAGTCCTTGTAGTAGAAAAAAAAACTTGTGTCGCCACTTCAAGTTGAGTGGACATTGGGAAGTGAAGTGTTGGAAACTTCACCCATAGATTCACTCTAGAAAGTTCTCAATGAAGAGGAGAGTGTGGAAATTGAATCCTAACAAATATGGAGAGCTTCCTACATCTCCAATTCAAGGAGAAGAAGTTGTCCAAGGAGAGATAGTAGCACAGGAGGTCTACATCACCATCGAAGAGGAGAACGGGTGGATGTCAACCACCAATGAAACATCATTCCAATTGCTATCTACAATATTCCAAAAGAAGTTTTCCTTCTTGAATATGTGGTGGAGATTGTGCAACCAGGCCAATGATATTTGGAAGAGTTCAACAGAACTCCATGGAATGATTTCAAGCATGTGCAAGCATCACGGAGTTGTTTCCATGCTAGGAAGAAGTTGATCCTAGTAAGAGAAGTTAAGCCACACTTCATTTTGAGGGAGTGATACATGATGGCATAGCTTGTTAGTGTCACACAAAATAAGAAGACTGACATTCGACTTGGTTTCATGATGTCAAGATGGATCATCTCCAAGAAAGAGAAGGAGATGGGAATGATTATGGAGACCAGAGTTCAAATCTAGAGATTATTCAAAGATGATAGTCAATGAGAAAACTTATACATTATGGAAATAAGTGAGCCAACAACTTGATCCAGATCCATAGCAAGGGACTAGAGCCAGTATTCAAAGCCACAAGCCAAATTCAGAGCCACATTCCATAGAAGCAAACAGAAGTACACTAACCTAGATTGGTTTCCTTAAGATTTTGGAGACCAAAAAGCCTCTCAATGAAGAGGTGTGATCCAAATCAGATATAAACCAAATGAATGGGTAAGACTCTATATTTGTAAGACAATTCATAAATTTACGAAGGTTATCTAAACTATGTAAAAAAATATGCAATGTAAACTGAACAAGACAAAAGACAAAATTGAGAAGTAAATGAAAAGAAAAAAAAAATTAATAAAGGAGATAAAAGAGTGAGGAATGGGAAACAAAAAGTCATCTTGTTGGCCTTACCATTACCCTAATTCTCCCTATTTCCTAATGTAATTTCACTCTCAATGGGTTTTTTTGGCCAAGGGAGGAGAATAGACAACAAGCCAAGAATGCATTGTAACCAAAGATTGCCAAAATAAATAACTGAGCCCCATTCGAAGTTGGTTTTCCAGGGTAAAAAATATCTCTGTTAATTGTGAGTTTTATTGTGATTGTTGGGTGATTGATTATTGCATAAAACTCATACATATTTGTAGTTTCTTGTGGCATATCTCGTTCCATGTTATATTGAATTCATCGGGAATTTTATTTTTTCTTGTTTTGTACGCTAAGGACTCTATTCACTATAGTAAATAATTACTTTCCCAACTTCCCAACTCCATATTACTCTAGCAATATGGTTATGGTAATAGTTAATTCATGTTTAAATTCAACAAGTTTGGAAAACCCAACATCTAGAGAGTTCAGACCATCCATCCCATGAGAGTGGAGATCGATGGTTGTTATCAGTTGGTCGTTGCATTTATTTAGATAACTTATAATTTGATTTCTATATTATAGGCATTCATGTATATTAAGACGTTAGCATTATCTCTAGGTCAAGTTTCTCTTGTCAAGTCGTTTTCCCAATTACCTAAGCCAAATCCTTCACTACATGTGTATTTTCGACCTCCCACATGTCGCAAGGCCTTTTTTTTTGTAGAGGTGAGGTCATATGCCATCATATTATGGCTATATGGGTCGTGCACATCTCACATGCACTCTTTATCTCTCCCTAGGTGATTCTATTAGTGTTCGGCCACTTGAATTCTTCTTTGGGTGATTCAATTGGATGTTGGGTTGGGCATTTAAAATTTCCAAGAGACAATGTGCATTTATGTTATGCATAGATGATTGATTGAAGACAAATATCGTACTACTACCAACTTAGATGTTAACCAATGATGTAGTAAATGGTTTTCTAAACAAGTTTAATTTTTAGTATTCAACTTCTCATTAGTCTATTGACGAAGTTAAATTGGTGTGGATGGCTATATGTGCCTTTGGGTGTGGTTGTTTTTTCAAGTATGAACAATATGTAAATCATGTTTTTGCTTTAGTATCCATGCTAGCGCAACAATCTAAAATTTAATATTGAGTCAATCACCTTTAACTGAGTGATTTAGCTCAAGCATTTTGTTTGCGGAATATTGGCATTCTTAAGTAGTAGTGTATGCAACATTGTCCAACCAATGAGATATTTGGTTGGTGCATCAATACCCAGTTGTGAGAATGGTGGTGTTTCAGGTTTCTCAAGAGAAATATTTTTTAAGCTCTAGAAAAACCCCCATGTTAAGTATAAAACCCCTTATTAAGCCCTAGATATTGAATTATTACATTTCTAGTGTTATATTTCTATGTATGCCAGAACCCTTCATTGTTCCCTTTCATTATAATTGTACCCTTTGTCTCCTATACACACACACACACACACACACACACACACACACACACACACACACACACACACAAAACACACACACACACATCAAAGAGAACTAGTCTTAGGATCATATGTATCTCATCTTTTACATTGAATATATTGTAAAAGGAAGTTTCCCCCTTGAAGTGGATTGTTATACATTGATTCTGTATCATTATCAAGGCATTGGTTCATAACATTTGGTATCAAAGCATCGATCCTAGGGTTTTGTTGCTTTAAGTGAGTCACATTGGAATTTTTATTATAACTTTTTTTCTAGGATACTTTAGACAAAAAAAAATTGGAGGTTACTTAGGAGGTATATCAAAGTACATCTGGTAAAAATTTCAAGTTCTAGTTCAATATGCTTTCATAGATATAGCCTATGTAAGATAGGGTTTTTGACTCATCCTTAAATTAGTTTTAAACAATTCATGTTGGAATTTTCGCTATAACTTTATTTCCGGGAAGTTTTAGATAATGAAATTTTGTGGAGACTCATAATACATAGTGAGTTAACTCTGGTCCAAATTTTAGGTTTTGCGTCATTATAATTTAATAGATATATTCTTTGGAAGTTAGGGTTTGTGACTAGTCATGAAATTAGTCTGAAAAGAGCCATATTTTTATTTTCTCTATCAAACTTTTTTGATTAAGTTTCAAACACTAAAATTTTTAGACTCCCAAGAGTACATAGAAAAATACATGTGGAAAAATTTTCAGATTTTGAATCATTGCAATTTGTGAGATATATATCATGAAAGTTGGGGTTTTGATCTAGGTGGAAATTGGTGGCCACCCACCTATTCCACTGGCTCAAATTATGGTTTTTTCATCTTGGTAGTTTTCCTACAGTTTTTTGGGTCCTAAACTTCCTAGGTTTTTTTGAGGCCCTAAACGATGTTTTTTTGGCTCAACAGTGCCTAGCATGTACTCGAAGGAAAATGCTATGTTGAATGAAATGTGTAATCCTCAACTAGACCTTTCTGATGAGGTATCAAACGCCCCAAATGGATATCATATGCAAAATTTATGCCCTCGGGAAGTTGATGTATCAACTACCCCCATCGGGGCCCACAAACCTTTTGAATTTTCATCTCCTGGGTTTAGGGTTTTGGATGTTTAGGGTTTTATAATTTATGCATTATGTTAAAAAGGCCTTTGGAGCCTCATTGTAATCAAGTTCTTTTGAATGAGCGTAGCTGACACATCTCTCTACAGAGATAAGCTACCACCATTCTAACTAGCTTGTGTACTTTGCATTTTACAGTCTTTTTATTTCAGACAGTCATTAATAGAATATGAATTTTATCGTATTATTGTGTTCTATGTCATATCTCTATGTATTTCCTTGTTATTTATCTGTAATATTTCTTCCTTCATATCATTCCCAAAATAATATGGATCAGTGGTATCAGAGCAGTATGCTTTGTGTCATTCTTAGTGCATGTCCCCGACGAGGTCAGGGTATAGAGAGTTGGGTCTCTAGCTTGTTTCTCTTGGGGGAAAATTGTTCTCTCCCTCCCAAGAAACCTCCCATGGCAGAAGAAAAGAGGGATGATGGAGTAGGATATCCTATCAAAATGTTGCTCGAGGAATCCCTCGCGCGACAAAGGAACGAGATGATGGATAATTTTACCTAGATCCTTTGACGGTTTCCAACAACAATGGAGGCAACTTCAACCAACAATCATTTAGAAGGTGTGATTCCCTTCAAGGTACAAGTTAAATTTGATATTTCTTTATTTAAAGGCAAAATAGACACTAACGCTTTGAAAAAATGGTTGAGTCTGCTAGAGGGTTATTTCTCTATCCAAAAATTTTCCAACAGTGAAAAAATCACCTTTGGGCTCCTTAAGGATTTTCCCCATGTTAGAGATTAGTGGGAGACTTATTGAGAGAAACATGCCAAGGATGATTCTTTAATTTTTGGGCCATGACCCACTTGCGTGATTTTTGTTGATGCCCTCAAGGAACAATATTACCCTATTGGAAGTTATGATGACCAATCCATGAGATGGACCACACTATGCCAAGAGAGGGGAAAAACAGTGTCAAAGTTCACAAATACCTTCCCTACCTTGTTCACCAATATAGGTATCAAAGACTCCAAGCGGCATCTAGTTCTAAAATACTATGGGGCTCTACACAGGTACATCCAATCTGAAATGGATATTTTGTACATCTCATCATTGGGAGCCACTTATCAATATGTTGTCAAAATTGAGCAGAAATTTAAGCAGCAGAACAAGCGAGAGTTCGGGTCTGAAAATACACAACTGCCAAAGTATGGTAAGGGTGGCCCTAACTCCTAGGGAAAAGGACAAAGCAAGGATGGCCAGCCCCAAGATAACCAGTCCAAGCCACCAACAAAGAATGGGAATAGGAAGTTGAAGAATGGCATTGGAAAGTGGTGTGAGTTCCACAAAATCCCTTGGCACAATGTTGATGAATGTCGCTCCAAATAGTCATTGTTGTCCGAGACAAAATCTTCGGGGTCAGATCCTGACTCCGAATTTGATTCAGAACCGGAAAATGGAATATAGATCATTGATGCAGAACCCAATGTCACCATCTCTACCACAAAATTCCAACTAGAGGAACTGGAGGAGCCTGAAGAAGGGGAGCTCGTCTTCCACTCATGAATGCGGGTGAAGGGAACCCCACTCCATTTCATTGTTGACAGTGGTATCCAAAAGTACCTAATCTCAGCAAAGGTTGTCAAGAGATTGAACAAGACAATGACACAACATCATCGGCCAGACACCATTGGGTGGCTCATCTAGGGTCGGGACATCTGCGTCAACCAGCAATTTCACCTGCACTACGACATGAAACCCTTTAAAGACGAGGTATTGTGTGACATTTCCCCCCTTGAAGTTTTTAATATTTATTTAGGACAATCATATAGGTGGAAGTGTCATATTTTTTATGAATCTAGGCCTCGTAGTGTCATTACTACTTTGGGAGATCAACTCTACGGGTGTTACACATTGTTTTGGTCACCCCCATGATCATTGATGATATGTGTATTGCTTACTCCTTTGTTCCCTAAAGCTACTGAAGAAATAATACTTTCTCCCTAGGAAATAGAATCATCTCTCCTTTCTTAAAAACCCTACCAAAGAAGATAGTCACACCTTGCCAAATGATAAGGGTGCGACGATCCCTGATCATCACATGTTGCACCATAGTGGATTGCGGGGGCGTCACAGGCTTCTTGTGTTTAGGGTGCGGCGATGCTCAAGCAAAGGAAAAAGGTGACTTTCTTGAAGGTTCTAGAATGGAATCTCTGAAAAGATGAGGTGGCCTCCGATCAGTTTGGATCTTACTCGCTTCTCTGATTTAGTGGGATCATCGTAATCTCTTCACCCATCCCTCTTCACTCTATATAAAGAGGTATCTCTCATGGAAAAAGTTAGGTTGGCTTATGTATGAAGAATTTTGATGAATATTGTACTTGTGATAGCTTTGTTTTAGCTTTCCGAGTCAGGTTGTGAATACTCTTCATCAAAAGCATTGGAGCAAAGGTCTGTGTGTTGAAGCAAAGGGACATTGGAAGGGACCTTGCAACATCAAGGCATATTTTGTATTCTCCACTTTCATTAATATAATGTCGTGATACATTTCTTCCCTATAAAAGTGTCTCCATTTTTATTGTATAATTCCTTGATCTTATGCATAGGTTTCATTGGAATATATATATCGTTGTATTCTCTCTTTGTTGGTTTATGCTTCTTAACAGGTTCAACATCCCAAAAATCCAAATATGGATCAAGGACGATACTAGCGAGGATCAAACAACGTTTAAATAGTATGTCATGTGCCCCTCATTGAATTAGTTTACATTACAACGAAATCTAAGGAGAAGCTTGTATTCTTCTATGTTTTGTTCTAACTTCTTGTTGAAGTTAGCGAGATTAGTTTGTGTCAACACTTACCAATTTGTCTGATAACAAAATTGGCGACCATACTGAGGACCATGCTATTGTGGTCTTTGCTTCCTTTTTTTATTTTGTATTGCCTGCTTTTAGTTGATTTTTCATTCTCTGGGTCATTGGGTGATCCATGTTGACTCCCGGGTATTGAAAGTTCATTGGTAAACCCTGTCCTCTGTTCATTTTTTCCTTCATTTTCAGTCATTGTTTCACTCTGTTGTGAAAACCAGGGTGACGATGTTGCACTGTGTATTTATCACTTCCTTCAACGATCCTTGATCGTCGCACTATGTCCTTATGTTGCCTCCGACGATTCCTGGAGAAATTTTTGAGTGACAGTCTAATTTTTCCTCTTTGCCCAGATTTTTTATCATTTCTTGGGATGAATTTTTAGTCATGTTGGGTGATTATTCATAGCTTGGTTTGCAATTTTTAAACGGAATTTGATCATTTCTCAAGTGTTGAGAGTCTTTTTCATAAGCTTCATGATTTTACCTTTCACTTATTGCTGCAAGAATAAGATCTTTGGGTTTCATCCTTGAGTGCTTCTCAGATAAGTTATTAATGATCTTCTATGAGTTTTGGATTGTTGTTGATTAGAAAAAGATTTTTGATTTCATTAGACAAATGAGTTTTATTATTTTTATATTTTTGGTTGCATTATGAGTTAAGTTTGGGGAATTGCGTTGTAAGCGCATTCATTTTCTTAGACAACTTTTTCTTTTTGATTCAGATCTATGTTTTTATTTGAAAATAAAAAGAATTGAAATTTGGTTTTCTATTTGTAGTGTTTACAAGAAACTTTTTGCATTCAGGTGTTTGTTTAAAAAGAGAAAAATGGAAAATTTGATAGCTTTGTTTGTTTGGCATCAAGATCGTTCAAAGATTGAAGGAATTGTTTTTTGCAATTTGTTGTATTCTGGAAAAAGAAAACCTTATCCATTATGTAATTAGAGTTCATCGAACAAAAAGATTGCATATCATCTCTCTTTGCATATTGTTGATTCAAGGTCAAACACTTCATCAGTTTCATCTCCTCTTCCTTTTTGAGTTAAACGACAACCATTAAAATTCAACGTAATTTTAAAATCTATTTAGTAACTTTTATTTTCTAGAACTCTTATACACCAACATTAGCTAGAGATAACACTTTGGAAGAGGTTGTGAGGAATACTCTCCAAAGCATCAAAATGCACAATAGTATCTTGTGATAGGGAGAGTTCAATCCACTTGCTACATTTTGTCCTGGGAAGCCCTTCTAACACAAGGGTCAATCATGAGGTCGCATTAGGACCAACAGAGTTACTCACCCTGCTTTGTTGGTATTAGTGTAGTGAATGCGCATATTATTGTGGGTCACTTGAGAAGAAAATCATGTGCAGACCTTCTCAAGGCGATTTCGGGCTTAGATATCCTGCCCTTGCGCATATATCGAACTGTCGACTTCTTCCCCAGGCATCATTGTCGTAATTGGTAACCTTAGTATCCTATCTCTTTAGGGTCTTCACACGAGGTGACTGTGGAGGGGAAAGTCTTCACAGTACCTGGAATCGACGTTGGCTAAATTCACTCGGGCTACTTGGAAGGTATACCCACGATTATGTGTGGGATCTTGCACCAAGGTGTAAGTCTATTAAGTAGGTCGTCAACGTAACTTTTCCACCCGCTTTATCCCAACCCATTCTTGTATTGATCTCGTGACTTTGGATTTCATCACCAACTAGTGATTTCAAAATAAGAAGGTTTGTTTGCATGATTGATATCTAGATTTTATTAGTGAAGTGTTGTTTGTTTTCTCTATTTGGCCATAGATATTTTTTATTCTTTTTTGGGTGTGGCCAACATCGGCCCTTGCCGTTCATGTAGGATGCAGTAATTTCCTCCGGACGAATATGCCCCCTTGCTTCCTAATTCACCAGAGTGTCCTTCTCCTAAAGGGACATTCAATAATGGTGTTTCCTCTGAGATTAGGATTTCTACTCCATTAGTTGAATCATCACTCCCTATAAATCAGTTATTGAATGTTATACAAGACCCAATTTTTCTCTGAATTAACTCTTTGGGAGACGGTGTTGCTGAAAACTATACTAGAATACCTTTGGGACCTTTCATAGAGTCCAGTGTGGATGATCCACCATTTCACAGTGAATCATTTAGAACTTCAGTTCACACTTCTAGAATTTTTAATCCTAGTTCAATCCCCTTCCATTCTTTTTGGCAGACTTCCTCGGGACACAATATTTTTGATAAACTAGGTATGAGTCCAAACCAACCTATGTCATCACACATACTCGTTACTTCTATTGCTTATACAGTACCTCTAGATCATTTTACTGGCACGAAAAGTAATTTTGTTACGGTTTCAGACCTGTTGTTGGTTGGTACACATACAATTCTTCCTCTCCATCTCACTAGCTCTACCACAGTCCCACAAGTTACACATGTTTATGTCGGAAGTATGGTAACAACTAAAGATCCTATTGGAATGCCACTTATGCTTAGATAAAATCCATCAATTCCTCTTGGGTATAACACTCTTAATAGTTCTATTGCTAATCCTACCCAGGTTCCATCCGGAGGACCTAGTCTTTTGTTCCATCTGGGTATAACGTTGCTAGCGATTTTGTTCCCACACCTACCCAGGTTCTTTTCAACCTCTGCAACCGAATTTGACAGGACCCTCTAAATAGTTACAAACTGCTTATGGCCCTAAAAGTATACCTATGGGATTACCTCCCCAAAATTACCAGTTTCATCAAGTAAACATACAATTTTTGTTTCTTGCTACTTTGGATTTATCGTATTTATCTAGGATTTTGAATTATCCCATCTTGCATTCTCCTTATCGGTCGTTTATCCCTTCTAAATTACCATTGGGAATTCCTAAGTTTGATGGTCGATCAGGAGAATACCCAAACAATCACGTCATGACATTTCACCTTTGGTGTTCATCCAAACCCTTGATGGATGACTCCATCCGATTACGTCTTTTCCAACGCACTCTTATGGGTTTGGCTACCAAATGGTACATCGAGTTTCCACAAGGATTATTCAATGATTTCAACACCTTAGCTATGTATTTATTGACACATTACCAATTACCGATACGATATGAGATAGGAACCAAAATTTTAAGTTCATTTAAACAGTCCTCTTCTATTCACATCTCAGATCATATTCATGAGTAAAAGAGGAGACGATGATTAATTAAAGTTCCCCTTCCTGATCAATTATTGGATAAGTGGTTTACCAAATCACTCATCAGTCCTATAGCCCATGATGTTTCCATGGGAGGTGTCGTCACTGAAGAACAGGTGATAAATCATGCTCAATACTTGGATCTTGTTTATTCTCAAATGGGCATGTTATATGACTTGATCCCTGACGCTCCTCGCCCGTCTACAAATCCAACCGCAACGCCTCCAGTAACTTCTCATGTTGTTGATGGTGTGATTGGATATTTTCATGTTGAGACTCTGTCAAAACAATTTAATCATTCTAATCCCAAATCTACTACTGCTAATGTACAAAATACTACTCCTCATGCTCCCTCTCCCGGTAAAACATCTGAGGTCAATACATTCCAGTCTATGCCTACCGGTAAATCTCAAAATAAAAATAAAGGGAAGGGTAAGAATAAAGAGGATAAAACTAATCATTAGCAACCGGATAAACCCAAAACTCAACCTGTTGATGATAAATAAAAGTGCAAACCTCATTATCCTTATCTTATCTATTGCGAGGACCATTATACGAAATACTGTATGAGACGTGCAGAAGTTACTAAGTTCTTGAAAGGAACCGGGACTCCCCATACACCTGTAATATTTTTACAACCTTTTCCTTCTCAACGGAAAGCTCAATTGGTTAGTCATAACCAACCCTCTCCCTCTACCACATCTTATGTACTTATGTGTACTAGTGACTCCAAGAAAAATGAAGTTGCAGTCGCCACTCAAACCAAAGATTATTCTCCTTCTAAAGAGAAATTTGATGATCCACCTCTTCTGTTGGCTCAACCTCCTCCATAGGATGTGCCTCCCAATGGTCCTCTTCATCTCGAATGACCTATTCCAGATACAATTATTCGTCTGCCTCCTAAGGGCGTCGTTCATAAGTCGTCATTTAACCCACATGCACGTGCTGCTCAGAACTACAGTATTGTAGAAGATCTTGCACAGGCACCTTTTGCGATGTCGGCTCTCGAAGTCCTTCAAAGTTGTCCTACTCAAAGGAAGGCATTGTTAAAGTCTATTGGTGGAATCGATCCTACTCATACAAATTTTCTAATCTTTGACTTGGAAGATCACATTTCAAGACTCCCTCATCAATTAAATTTAGTAATTATGGAAAATAAGAATATTTGTCGAACAATTGTTGATGAAGGAGATTCGACTTGCGTCATGTCTGTCACTTGTTGGGAATTCATTGGCTCTTCTACCCTTACTGAGTCACACAACACGTTAAAATCTTTTAATGTTGCAAGGTTTAAACCTTATGGTTTTCTTCCTGCATTAACTATTTCGTTAGAAGGAAAAGCAGTTACTGTCGAGGTTGAGTTGTTTGATGTACCTATCGATTACAACCTTTTACTTGGTCATAGTTGGATTGATGATATGCAAGTAGTTGTTTCTACCCTTTTCCGTGTGATACATTTCCCTCACCAAGGTAAAGTTGTTACAGTAGATCAGCTTGCCTTTTTTAGTTCTGATTCACGCACTAGTAACGTTCCATTCATAGCAAAAACACCTCTTGGTTATGAGAATGTCGGTGTGGGTATTTTAAAGGATTAATCATTAATGGGTACTTTACCTATTCCACCACCCGATGTTACTCCTCATTTTGTCACTTCTATTAACATGATTTCAACCAGTGTTGGAAAAATCCCTGAGTCTTATAACCCTTGGATAGTACCTAACTTGGAAAAATATCTTCATTATGGCGACCAAATGCCTTTAAGTCCGGTGGAATTGGCCTATCAAGCTATTCAATCGGCATCTCCTTCTCCTCATTCTCTTTTTGATATGTCTCTTGATCCATTTCACACAATATTTCCAACTGATGAAATGATCATGGAAATTATGTCTAGGGAAGAAACACATTGGGATGATGGAGGTCATCGTTCCATCCTCTTCCTCAAACCCGAGACTATCGAGAGTTATCAATGGATTTTGAATCAGTCCATTGTTATTAATATTCCCCCAATTTTTGTACCAACACTTGATATCTTTTATGAAGGGAACTTGGGAAATATTTCACCCACCATCCCTCTAGATATTTCTATTAATCTTGGAATTGTGGAAAATTTTCATATATGTGCCTCATGTTCTCCTGATAAAATCTAAACTTGCAAGGCCCTTTTCGAAGTATTTCATGACGTTTTTACATGGAGTTATGAAGACATGCCTGGAATTGATCCAAATATCGTTGTACATGAAATTAAGACATACTATGATGCTAAACGCATTCGACAATGGCTTCACCCAGTTCATCCACGAAAACCTGTTGTGATCAAACTCGAAGTTGAAAAACTTCTTAAAGTTGGTTTTGTCTACCCTATAGCGTTGACTAATTGGGTGTCCAATCTTGTTCCGGTCACGAAAAAACAAGGAAATATATGTGTTTGTGTTGATTATAGGGATATTAACAAGGCTTGTCCTAAAGATAATTATCTAACCCCTTTCGTTGACCAAATCGTTGATGATTGCGCTGGAAGTGAAATATTCTCTTTGATGGATGGGTTTTTCGGCTATAATCAAATAAATATTTTACCCACGGATCATCATAAGACCACTTGTATTTGCCCTTGGGGTACCTTTGCGTACTGTAAACTCCTTTTCGGTCTCAAGAATGCTGGTGCAACTTTTCAACATGCTATGTCTTATGACTTTCATGATATTAAGAATATTGTAAAACCTTACCTAGATGATTTATCGGCGCATTCCATGCGTTGTCGATCACCCGGCACACTTACGAGCCATTTTTCTTCGATGTTGATATTACAGCATACGATTGAACCCACATAAATGTGTTTTTTGTGTGGAGTCTGGGAGACTTATAGAATTTATTATAGGATTTATTGTGTCCACGCATGGGATCAGGGTGGATCCTTTTAAGATTAAAGTTATTATCAATTTGCCTCCTCCTTCTACCTTACGCCAACTCCAAAGCTTGCAAGGGAAGGAAAATTTTCTAAGATGATTCATTCCCAATTATGTTGAACTAATGAAAGGTTTCAGTCAACTTCTTAAGAAGGGTCATGCTTTTGTGTGGGACGATACTGCCAACAAATCCTTTGACGCTTTGAAACTTGCATTAACCCACACACCATTATTATTTCCCCCCGATTATAGTCGAGATTTTTTCTTATATTTGGTTGCTTTGAATCATATCATCACCATGGTCCTAGTCAAAGAGGATGATTTGTACAATGGACATAGCATTTACCGTTTAAGTCGGAGTCTTACGACCACCAAAATCAAATACATGCATGTGAAGAAATTGGCCTTGGTGGCTATTCAAGTTGTCCAAATTTTTCGTCACTATATCTTATTGCCCAAAACCATGATTATTTCTGATTGCAACCCTATGCAACATATTCTTACGCGACAATTGCTAGGGGGAAAATACTCCAAATGGATTATGATTCTCTAGGAGTTTGATTTGGAATTTGAGAAATCCAATTCAAAGAAATCTTTGGACTTTGTTGATTTGATATGTGACCTTCCCTCCGCTGATACAGAAAATGTGGCAAAAGATTATTTTTCTGATGAATGTCTCTTTCTGATCAGGTCGGACAATATATGGTATGAATACATTATCATTTACCTTTGAACCCAAAAAATTTGGCCCGATATATCTTGTGTAGATCGTCATCATATTAGGTATCAAGCCTATCAATATATTATTCTTGGTGATATCCTTTATCGTCGTGGTATTGACTCCATGTTTCGACAATGTCTGACATATGATGAAGTTGAGAAAGCACTAAATGACTGTCATTCTAGAGCATGTGGTGATCATATGTCTGGGTATTCCACTTCCTAGAAGATCTTACAAGTTGGTTACTTTTGGCCTTCAATTTTCAAAGATTGCATTCTTGCAGTTCATAAATGCCACCCTTGTCAAACCTATAATAATAAGATTTGATCTCATCCTACTCCTCTCTATCATGTAGTTTCCATTGGTCCATTTTCTAAGTGGGGCATTGAATTCATGACATGTAACCCTCACTCAGTCAGAGGGCATGGATACATCATTGTAGTTGTGGATTATTTCACTAAATGGGTTGAGGTGATGCCTACATTTGATAACACCGGGAAAATTGCAGCATTGTTCATATTCAATCTTATCATCGCTAGGTTTGGTGTTTCTCAAGCCATCATCACTGACCATGGCACCCATTTGCACAATTTTATGATGTCTGAGCTTACAGATAAGTTGGGTTTACGGCATGAAAACTCAACCCCTTATTATTCACAGGCCAATGGCCAAGTTGAAGCAATCAACAAACTTGTAACTACTATGATAAGGATTCACAAGTCAAGCTGGAACACAATGTTTTTTTCAGAATTATGGGCCTATCGAACTTCAGTTAAATCTACTACAGGGTTCACGCCTTTCCATTTAGTGTATGGTATCGAAGTTGTTTTGTCAATTGAATGTGAAATCCCATCTTTGAAACTAGTTGTCGAACATCTCCCCAACACCATAGTCGAAGAAGAATGTCTCTTGTATTTAATGAAATTAGACGATATTCATAATGATATTGCATTAATAATAGAAACCCAGAAGAAATGTGTCAAGGCTCAATACGACAAACATATTAAACCTCGTGTTTTTTCGGAAGGCGATTTGGTTCTTCTCTATGACCAAGATCGTGATTTGTTGGGGGCAATTAAATTCGAGCCCATGTGGCCTGGACCTTACATCGTTAAACGAGTGTTGGATAAAGGGGATTATGAGTTGGTTGATTATGATGGAATTCCTTTGGGTGAACCCAGAAATGGGATTTACCTAAAGAAGTACTATGCTTAAAAAAAAAATCATGAGTGCTTTGTACTTTAATGTGTCATACTCTAGTGTGTTTTTTGTCGTTTCTTTTTCTTCCCTCAAGATGCTTACCTTTCCTTGTGCTTGGCTTCCAGATGTCGGTGTTCTCACTACCCTATATTGGATTTTCTGATGGTGCTATTCGCAGTACTCAAAATATAGCGTCTGGTGCATGGGAAATCTATGCACCTACAGACTAGTTGATCAGTCTACACGGTATTTTCCTTGGTCGTGCAACTAATAATATTGCAGAATACAGTGTGGTTATTGAGTTATTAACTGATGCCATTTCATTTTTCATATGTCATCTAATTGTACGTCTTGATTATCAACTCGTGGTGTTGCAATTAAGCAATGTTTATTCCATCTGAAGCCTTACACTATTACGGGTATACTTGAGAATACGCCTCTTGGAAAGAAATTTTGATTACATTGAATATCAACACATTCCTAGATATATAAACACATTAATAAATGCATTGGCAAATTATGTTTTAGATAGACATTTGTGCCATTTATAAATCCAAACACACATGTAAAGACAAGTAAGCCAGTAAAATTTTTGTATTATAACGTCAAAAGTTACAAAAAAGTGTGTCCTGAGACCAAAATGTTGAATCACATGGCTTCATATACATATGTATCATGGATGTTGCTAATGATAACAACCATTTCCCATGCTACATGATGGAGTAGTCCACTATTGGATGTTTAAATACCAATAGTATGGCATTGGTAGCATCGAGGTAACTCATCCATAGTGATATTAGGGATATCCATAGTCAACCCCTCAAGGTTGTGTTCGATCTCCTTGAGATACTCAGTTGCTACCCTTCGACCTACCACTGCACATATCTCTCCAGGTCTCTGGATAGGAGATGATCCTGGAGGCCTGAAAGGTGTCACATCTGCATTATTGAGAGCTCTTGATTAGTCTCGGATACATAACATAAAAAAATTATAATTAAAATTCCAAAAACAACATATAATGAAAAATCATTTTTACCTATCTCTCCCCATTGTGAACCCTTGGGTAGTTCCAAGTCAGGATTACCATGGAAATCTGTCTCGACATATGCATAATCCTCGATCATGACAAGTTGATCTCTCAGCCACTGGAAGAATACATGACCATATGTAACAGTTGGCACGCCACCATGGTGTGCCATCAACTCTACCCACCTCTTCATCTGAGGATCATGTGGATCAAGTACACCCCAATCCACATGTTGTAGGTGAAAAACTGGGACCCTCTCTAGAGAAAAGGATACCAAAATTGATCCATATCTGAATTGTTCCAATCAACCAATCCTACACTTTGTTAATTGTTTCTTCATATTGTTTAGGAGACCCTTGAACCAGTTGAAGACTCAGGGCTCCATGCACTCGATAGCATACTAGAAATGGCTCTGTAAAGCCATATGTGGAGTTGCACTCCCTGCCACATGAGTGATAGTATAGAGAATGGTCATCAATGATAAATCCTCAATATCTTTTAAGGAAACCTTGCCACTATGTTTCTCTGTACAAGTTGTGCAATGATGTGCTACATAATAATCCATAGGTTCACCTCCTCCTCTACTTTCTGATAGTGACACTTGAGACCCACGACGAGATAATCTAGTCAAAAAATAGATGTCATCAATCTCTAGAGTGACTGTATGAACCTCGACATGAAAGTCTTGTTCGTTTACGTCCCACATTCGGACTAAGTTCTCCATTAGAACCAATTGGGATGTCATGCCCTGTACTTTGAAAACATTAAGCAAGCCGCACTCTCGAAGTGCCATGACGGTGGTGGGATCATTCTCGGTAATGCAATATTCCTCTTCATGATCTCTCTCCTGCCATTCAAGCATGATGAACTATGGGAAATCTGTCAAACAACAATAAAAGATGAATTAGTTCATCAAAAATCCAAAATTGGAGGTTTCCCTAGTTATTTCTCTCTTTTTATTTTTTGAGTTGTGGTTGTTGCAGGGGCCAAGGTTACCATAGTGCGGCATCGTCTCACCCCAACACTTAACCCCCTGCGACAATCCTAGATCATCGCAGTTCTTGATATGGAATGCCTGCGACAATCTGGAGGCGCTCTATCCCTTGGAAATTCACCCATAAACTCAAAATTTAACCATTAAAACTAAAAAAAAATGTTATAGAAAGAGAGAGGGGAGGAAGAACACCTATATCACAGAAATGGCTCAAGAAATCATCCACAGAGCGCTCCATAATTGTCACTTGAAGATCGGAGGAAAAAGAGGGTTTTGGGCACTAGTTTGGTGCAAATACAAATGAAATGGTAAAATGAGCTTGTTTTGACCTATTTAACTTATTTTTACCATTTTAACTTAAAATTAAATTATTTTTTGAATCTTTTCACCTATGTTAAAAACCTAATGAACTTTTCAAAGTGTCAATATTGCAAGATAGGGATCTGGTGACTTGACTTTTGATATGTATCACCCCTTTTTGGTCTTTTTTGCGTGTTTTTATGAAGTATATATGCTTTTAGGATTTTTTAGTAAAAAACGCCGGGCATGGTCTTTATTCTTTCTCATGCTCGTAAAACTATGATATTGTAATGGAGTAAACTTTTATCACTTTTTCGAACTCATAATGGAAATACAAAAAAGGAACCCCCCTGGAATCCCCTTTAAGCTCTTTTGAAACTCCCTTAACATGAAAAGATAGTCGAGCGACCTTGTTCTTTTCACGCTCGTAAAAGTATTTGAAGAAACATCTGATGAGCGGTAGATTATCTCTTTTTCGGCCTCATCAGACTAATTTACGAAAAAGAACATTTTGGAGTTTTCTTTAAGTGTTTTTCAAACTCTATAAACATGAAAACCCCTGAGTTTTATTTCTTTGGACTCATAAAACAAGCATCTAAAGGCCCATATGGGATAGAACAACTCCTTCCTAGGGTTCGTTAAAAATACTCTGAGGAACTCATCTGAAAGATGAGCTTACATTACAAGCATATGTTATCCTCCTCAAGATTGCGTAAAAATAAAGAGGTACTCGCCAGAAATGGTGCAGGAAAATTGGGAAATAAATGTATATATGTATCTATGTTGGTGGCAGTAAGTCACTCTTGAACATGGCACCCCTCTTTATTATTGTATTTGGGTTGGGAAATCCATTTGTCTCTCGTTTGATCATACACTAGTATGTATGTTGGGTCCTCCTTGAGTTAATGTTGCCAAGACAATTTTTGTGCCGTTCATATGATCAAGAGAAGTTCAACCTAAACAAGCCTTCTATAAAGTCGACCATCTACAGTCCTCAAACTCTTACCATGTCAGCCTTCCCTGAGTCAGTTATGAATCACTTTATAATCTGATCCACTTCAAATCTGTTACATATTTCATGTCATTGATGGGGGATACATTAAGGCCCTCCTATGACGAGTCTTTTCCTATTGAATTCAATTCATTATCTAGGAATTAGACTTAGAAATCATTTAGTACCTTGGAACATGCATGCCTCAATGGCAGGTTTCCTCATTTTCAACAGTGGTTTCACATCAATGGCCCCTGATTGAAAATTTCCATCGAGTGTTTGACTTCATCTCATTAATTCACATTCATTGGATTGTACTATAGTACCTTGGGGTTCATTGACATCAATGATGATTTCCCTCGCACTTCTTAACAGTATCCATTAATGACTGGTTATCAATTGGTTTCTACCATGTTCAACTTTGACACATGTAATCACACAAATAGATTCATACTTCAGGACGATGGAAATGAAGACCCTGGATACTGTCACATAAATCTAGGTTTTGATGGAGTAATCATAAGTATGTACTGACACATAGATCCACTGTGTATTTATCATGGCTATTGTTAGAATATAATGGATGTGCTCATTTTACCATTGACAATATCGTTATTGTCACCCAACCATAGGCCAAAGCCACCCTCCGAGCACCTTAACCTTGACAGAGAATAACTCCGGAAGAAAACCCTAGGGTAGATATCCAAACAAGGGGTAGTGCATATTTCCCCAAGGATATCGCACCAACAAGAGCTTATCAAATAGTCCAAACCCTAACCAAGAGATAGTCTGAGCCAAACATGATCTGCTAGTTGCAGCAGCTACAATGGAAGCTCTCCTCCAAACCTGCGCACAAAACTAGGCACTGCAGTGCGCACAAGTGTTGCTCTGCAATTCTGAGATTGCCTACCAGAATGAAGACTGGCCTCCTGTATTTATAATAATTCTGGCTAACTGCCTAGGCTGAATTCTCATTCTAGGTATATGTCTGTTCAATATATATTATTTCTTTTGGCCGACTTCTTCTCTTGGAGGCTAATAAAATAATACAAGTTATCTTCTTGAGCCGACATGTATTCGAGGGTTATTAGCCAACTCATTAGGGTTTCTTCTTTCTTCCCAAAATATTCTAATCTCGTCAAGTTTACACGTGGTGGTAAACACCTCCCGCAACTATAATAATATCGAATGTTATGTCCAAATTTGAGTCATTATAGCATATATCCACAACGTATTTCTCATGGCTATGTTGAATCCTGATGACATGTATCCATAGTGTATGATTGGTGGCCATGACTCACTTGACACTTATTCTTAGAGTCACTTGTAGTCTGAGTATGTGAATGTCTACCTTAGTAAATGGTATATTATTATGCAGATGTTTGATTGTTTGCAAGTTTCCAACCGATGTGCTCCTTATTCTCGACACACACATTCTACAAAGTATTTCAGTTGTCACATGTTCCAACTTCATACTTTGGGGGGGATTTTGTTACACATTGTTTTGGTCACCCCTGTGTCACCGGCGATATGTGTATTTCTTACTCCTGTGTTCCCTGAAGCTACTGAAGAAATAATACTTTCTCCCTCGGAAATAGAATCATCTCTCCTTTCTTAAAAACCCTACCAAAAAAGATCATCGCACCTTGCCAAATTATAAGGGTGCGACTATCCCTTATCATTACATGTTGCACCACAATGGACTGCGGTGTCATCGCAGGATGTGTGTGTTTAGGGTGAAATGATGCTAAAGCAAAGGAAAAAGGTGAAATTCTCGAAGGTTCTAGAATGGAATCTCCGAAAAATATGAGGTGGCCTCCGATCGGTTTGGATCTTGTTCGCTTCTTTGATTTAATGGCATCATCCTCATCTCTTCATCTATCCCTCTTTACTCTATATAAAGAGGGATCTCTCATGGGAAAAGTTAGGCTGGCTTATGTATGAAGAATTTTGTTGAAGATTGTACTTGTGATAGATTTTCTTTAGCTTTCCAAATCAGGTTGTGAATACTCTTCATCAAAATCATTGGAGCAAAGGTGTGTGTATTGAAGCAAAGGGCCATTGGAAGGGACCTTGCAACATCAAGGCATAGTTTGTATTCTCCACTTTCATTAATATAATGTAGAGATACATTTCTTCCCTATAAAAGTGTCTCCATTTTTATTGTATAATTCCTTGATATTATGCATAGGTTTCATTGGAATATATATATCATTGTATTCTCTCTTTGTTGGTTTGTGCTTCTTAACAGGATCAACATCCCACAAATCCAAAGATGGAGCAAGGATGATACTAGTGAGGATAAAACGGCGTTTAAACGGTATGTCATTTGTCCCTCATTGAACTAGTTTACATTACAACGAAATCTAAGGAGAATCTTGTATTCTGCTATGTTTTGTTCTAACTTATTTTTAAAGTTAGGGAGATTAGTTTGTGTAGGCACTTACTGATTTGTCCGATAAAAATAGGGTATTGAAGGTAGTGATAAATATTGCAGTCTCTTTAATCTCCATGAAGTAGTGTAGAAATGTGGTATCTCAGACCGTGAGATTTGTCATCTTTATAGTTCGTTCGAAAGGTGAACGGAAGGTCACTACAACCACCAAAATGTTTGAACGGGATCTCTCTACACAACAGCAACAGGTGGACAAGATATTATAAGAGCACAAAGACATATTCACCTCACCTATTGGGTTGCATGTGCAGTATCAGTTCAAGCACTCAATTGATCTGAAATTTGATCTTCCTCTGCCTAATGGCCCTATGTACATGCATTTTTTTATGTAGAATGAAGAAATCAAATTTCAGATCCAAGAACTATTTTTGAAGGGCCACATAAGACCAAGATTCTCACCTTGCGGGAGTCCAATTGTTATGGTATAGAAGAAGTACGATGCACGGTGACTTTTTATTGATTACAAAGCCTTGAAAAATATCACAATCAAGAACCAATACCCAATTCCCTGTATTGACGATCTTATCGATCATCTCAAGGGAGTAACATTTTTTAATAAGATTGATCTGAAGTGAGGCTACCACCAAGTGTCAATTGAGAAAACTGGTGTATGGAAGACAACCTTCAAGTCTAAATAAAGTCTCTTTGAGTGGCTAATCATGCCTTTCAGCTTGACTAATGCCCTAGACACATTCATGCAGATGTTGGATGACATATTACAGCCATTCACAAAATCCTTTGTGGTTGTATATCTGGATAACATCCTCATCTTTAGCAAAAATTGGGGGGAACATTTGGAGCATATTTAGTAGGTCTTGGTCACCCTGCGATAGCACAATTTATATGCATGTTACCCTCTAATATTGGGGGTAACTAAGTAGATCATGTCTCAATTCACACAGGTAGCAGACATGGAGTGTCGAGAACCAGATTGACGAGAATAGCCCCATAGGGCCCCTCCTATTCATTTGTGCACCACCATACATCACTAGCAACAGATTAAGAATCCATCACATTGGCCCATCCCCAGAGGACAGCAGGTCTTGCTTAATGAGGTAATAATTCTGATATCATGGTAAGTGTCACTCTAATAATTGAAGCATTTGAACCTGTTACAAAGAATTACTTCTTGATTACAGAACGTTTGCTTGGAAATTATGCTCATTGCCTTATTTAACCTTGGTGGGTGTCATTATGTCCTAGTAAGTTGGTCACCCTTGGTAATGGGGTGTTATTGGGGGTTCCTTCACAAATCATCGTACCATTCCCAATCATACTTATCACTTTCCACACCTCTTCCATTTCGTTTCCTCGTGTTTTTGGTTTTTGGGTGCACTGACTTGAGAAGGGATTGTACCTCATTTCATGGGAAGAAGGGGCTAAAGGCCCAAATGGAATGTAGTTGGAAAAAGATAAAATCCAATCATGAACCTTCCAAATGTTCACTTAGGGATCCTGAGAAAAATGAAATGCTTCTCGAAAAAATTGACGGACCCATGAAAAAATAAATAATAAATCATAATTGATTATTCCAACCAAGGTAGAGCATATGTGGGCTTCGTTTTTAATGCTTAGTTTAGTGCTCCATAGTCTTCATCTTGAGAAATCATGACCAAGTGTAACCAAGGTAGAGCATGTGTGGCCTTTGTTTTTATTACTTATTTTAGTGCCCCTGCATGTCTTCAACTTGGAAACACTCTAATAAATTAATGGCAAATGGACTTGGAAAAAAATTGCATTGAAAACGAAGGTGAAACACACCCTCTACGAAGGCACCCATAAATGAGACAATACAAACCCTTATATGTCATGAACCCCATGCCCATATGTCCTTCCCCACTCCACCTCGTATTTTCATATGATTTAGATGTGTTTCCCTTGGGAAACACCTTTGACTTGGGGATTGACTGGTCCAATAGGATTCCTTGACACCCCTCCCACACCTAAATTTGACAAATTGTATAAGGCATTTGAGCATTTGTTTAGTTTGGAAAGGGAGGGTTTGATGCACATGTTTGGGTGGTTTTATTATTATATGTAGCTTACTTGGCATGATTATTGTGAATTATGGACCCTTGGAGGGTGTATTTTTTTGTCTTTACAGGACCTTGCCTGATGGACAGGTATTCGTGAGGAGATGACTTTGTTCAGATCTTCATGGGGCTTTGGAACCCAAGGATGGGTGCAGGAACCCCACGTCTGGAGCAAGCTTCTGATCACCATTACACATTGAAGAAGGAGGTTGTTACCTTTTAAGGCACTCTAGCAAGGCTATATGATGAGCTCCCACCTTCTCCCACCAAGACGTTGGCCTTTTAAGGCTTGGACATCAACTACTTAGATCTTGAAATCATGGAGGAGGTTGGGGTTTGATGGATGAGAGTTTAGATGAGACATTTTGGCACGTGTGGCATGATGGGTGGTATTTGAGGCCTAAAATGCACCTTTTCCATCCTAGAATCCCACTTGGGGGCTCAATGTCACCCTAGAAGGGCATGGCATCACCCTTTAGGATTTCATTTGTGTTAAACAAATCAAATTTTCTAAAATTAAATTTTAAGGGAAATTTTGTAAGGTTGACCCTTCTATTTTTACATTGACATTTTAGGCCAAGAGAGGTGATATAAATACACCTCTTGGAGATTCATTTTTATCATAACTCTTCCTCGCACAAGAGGACAAGTCTAAAAATTTTACCCTAGTGGCATACATGGCTGAAATTACTAGTGCACACCTCTTAGAGTACTTGTTGTGGATGCTTCTTGAAGATTTTTGGTGGAAATTTCTACAACTAGGTGTTTTATGCTTAATTATTCTTGGTGAAGTAAGTAAAATATGCAATTTATTTACATGCCTTGAATGGTTATGGTAAATTTTATTTGTTCATGTTGAATATTATGAAATTTCTTGCTTGAAACCCTGGGAGAGGAACATAAGGTGTTTCTTCCTCTCTCTAGTTCTTTCCACTTATTGAATTGTCAAGAAGATCTTGTCTAGATTAGGCTCCTAAAGCCCTAAAGTGCTAGCACTTTAGGAGTCTTATTCTAGTGGTTTGTTGCAAAATAAAGTGTTAATTGATCTATTGAATGAATGCTAAGTTTTCACTACACTGTCATGTTATTCTGAGTTGAATTTCTCATGATTGTTACAAAAGATTAATTGTTGTTGTAAATTGATAACTTGTTGCATTTTTAATTCAGCCACCACATATTTTGGATGTTTATTGTTTGTTGAGGTTTTACTATCATATTGGTACTTGGAATTGCTATATACATGTTGTATTGTCTTTGTTCCAAGAAGATACATAAACACTCTTCCCTTACCTCAATTTCACAGACATAGACTTCTGACTTAGGTAACCAGTGAGAGTGGGGTACATCTTTGATCATATCACTTGTTGTCTCATCCCTTTAGGTTACTAGGGATGCCTCCCTTGGGTTGGACCCTTTTCCCATCCCTAAAACATGGGAATTTCCTACTAAGGTGACAGTGGTAGGTTATCCTCTAGTTACACCAATTTGGATTACTTACCTTGGACTTGGCAAGTATAAATTGCACGATAAAATTTGGGCACCATTGCCAAGGACAATCGATTCAGTTTTCCTCAATGACACATCTTTGGTAAGATTTTCCCGAAGCCCTTATCTTACAAGCTTACCTGGTGACTCCATTGAGGGTGATACCCTCACTTCCTTTGATAATCCTGGAGGGATTATCTAGCAACTCTGTTGATTACGACCCATAATGGGCATCAATATACACCTTTTTCCCCTAAGGCTCCTCCAAAATGAGGCCTGATGAAATTTTTGGACCTTTGGATATGAGTAAGGTCCATAGTGGTTCTCATGACTTTACAAAATCCAATTCCTAGTTGCCTAAGTTCTCCAGTAAATATGGTGCCATAGGTAATTTTCATTTGACAAGGTTTTATGAAGGTTTTGAATTTCACAAAAGCTGGAAATAAGCATTCAGGTGTGATTGTGAAAGTCTTCTCAGCCTCATTGACAGGCAATGTCAGGGCGTCATACAATAACCTTTCAATTAAGAGTATTAATACCTGGGACAACCTTGAAAATTCCTTCATAAAAAAGGTGGGGTGATGTAAGGAATCAAACCCTCATTTTCTCCCAGTACTAGGAAACACATAAGTGCGAAGGGGAATTTGTAAGGGAGTTCAATGATAGATTCAGCGTATTACTTAATCAAATCCCTTCTGACTCATTTCTAGGGATTACTACATTGATTCAGTTGTCAATTTTCACATGCAACTCTATGTGACTAATTTTCAGATCTGAAAATTGCTTCCTAGTGATCTAACAGTAAAACCCTAGTTGTTTTCATTGAACAATTTTACACTGAAAATTATTGACTCAAAACATATGCAACGGAAACACAAAAGATTGGAGATGAATCGTCAACACATATGAGACATAATATTTATGTTCTTTAATCTTGTTAACTTTATAAATTTTGAGGGAAAAAACATCCCTCCCAACCAGTACAATATCACCAAATCTGATGACAACCTTGTCCTCTCAGAAAACACAAATATCACCAAAATATGAGGACAACCTTGTCCTCCGATAACCATAAAAATTAGAAAACCAAACCTCAACATTATTTCTAGAAATATCCTCTGCCCACAAATCTGATGTAGACCACCTATACGACCTACTAAGGTTACCTAACGTCAGCTTGTATGGACCTGCTCCTACCCAGAAAAACTTGTATGGATGTATGCAATTGTTCCCACAGCAACCCCCGTACTGACGTGACTATTCCCACATCTTGTGTACGTACATGATTGTTCCCACTGCAACCCACATACATGTATAAAAAATTGTGCATACACTTCATATGCCTTGCTCCACTCGTATAGTTTATTCCTTCTATGGTTGCCTCTCTGTCCTATGTGTGTGGTGTTCTTTTCCCTGCCAAGACAGAATATAAAGAGTCCTCAACCATAGGCCAAATTTTTCACCCTAGCAAAATTTCACTTTGCAAAAATCACCAAGCCTCTTAGCAAAAGTTCAGACTCACTTATGCTAACTCCATTCTTCCACAATGATGATCTCATGTCACAATGACATATCTCCTTTATATAGGATTCCAATGAGTGAATTTAGGAACCCTTCCTAAATCAACAATTAATTAGAATATTTTAATCCTCTTTGTGGGTGTGGCACCCCCACACAAACCTGCAAATCCCACCAACTTGCCCATGAGGCCCTAGCCTCATTTCTAGGTCGATTTCATTGAAACAAAAGTCAAAAATTGTGTCAACGAAAATTCCCACATGCCTGGGACCTTGACCTCTAGTGGGAATACCTCTCGAAGCTACAAAAAATAACACTCCATCTTAGAGAGAGAGGTATCCCATCCTCCAACACCTAGATGAACCACTATTGCACATAGTAGATATAGATTTGGGTCTACCACCTCATTTGTACTCCAATAGTCCAAACTGGCTACTCCCTCTATCACTATGGAAAATGGGTCTGTCAACTCTGGCTCTAGCATAAGATATGTTACCACAGTTTCACTCCACTCATCCCCATCTCTTATTTTCCAATCAGTCTCACTAATTCCATCCTTGGTCACTGGAGCACAACCTATTGTCTAGTTTGTCTGAATAGCCACATCCTCGATCACTGAGGTAAAATCTAACTAATTGGTAGAATCCTCGGTCACTGGAATACATCCTATTGTTTAGTCTATCTGACTGGCCACATCCTCATTCACTAAAGCAAATCCAGTTGTGTAATCTGCCTCACTAGTTTCTCACTCTATGACTGAAGCAATTGCTACCTCCTTTATCACTGTAGAAAAACATATTGAATCAATTAGATCCTCCATGGAAGGTACGCAACTCTCAAAATCCTCCTACTCCTACATCTCCTATATAACCTCCTCAACCCATGAAACATGTATGTCAGTCCTGGAAGATGTCTCTCTCCCAGGTGAACCTAAGGGTGAACTCCCTATGGATGACCATCTCTCCCTTTGAGCCATGTGACTCTCCCTGAGATCGTGCTCACTCTAATATCGCATGCTCCATCTGAAACCTGACTCCCTCTGAGTCTGCATAACTTATGGGGCTATTTTTTCTCTTTCCATTGTCCTCTGCACAATCCTGGGAGGTTTCTCCTCCCTCTTGGATCATGAGGGTCATCTCCCTCTGAAATATAGATCCCTCTAAACATGTACTATTGGTGGGGTTGTCTGCCTCATATATGGTGGAGCTACCTACTCCTCCTCCTCTATCTCTTTGCCCATGCTGGCCATAGAACCCATAAGCTAGTACCTCATCCTATATAGGTTTCCCTACCTAAATCCAAGAACCATTGTTGATTTGAAGCTAGTTTGTTTGGGTACAACCACTAGTTGTCCGTATCAAAATATTACATGATATCCCTTCCTCTAAATATTCAATACTGAGAGGACACTCCTCCTAAGTTATGGCACCCACAACACATTCGATACCCTCAATGTCTCCTCTAAATCCAACCAGAATGACATTGTACAAGATCCTCATAATGAATGCTTGGATCCCATACCAAGCTCCACACATAAGTCTGAGCCAATCTCTGTGAGAGTGTCAAACAAATCTCATGCACTTGTCATATGGAAAGATGCTCCATTGTCTACCAACCAAGACTCCCTACTAGATATTATACCTGAAAGGTTGAAGACCAACAAGATCTCCCTCTCGAATCTATCTGCAACCTCATCAACCTTTGTTGTTGATGCTTGTTTCCTTCTTCCTCTTCCCCTTCGGAGTGGATGTAGAAATTTCGATACACTTAATGTATTCCTGCGATTCTCCTGATCTAACAATTTTCGCCACTGTTAAATACAGAATAGCTTCTACTATTATTCTTGCAGAAAATTAAACCATGACCACAACCATGAGCACAAAGTGAAATATCAATAACACATAACACATTAGTTTTACCAGGAAAGCGTAAAGCTAAAAACCCCACTATCATATATTATGTATATCATGAATCATGAAACAATCTCATACAAAACTCTAATCCAAGAGCTCTCAGTACAATACAATCATCTCACACTGTCATACACAAATTAGCAAATACATGTGCCAATTCTTGCATCCAGACAACTTGCCTCCTCTGCACAATCTCTGCAATTCGAATTCTCACAATGATCGAATCTAATTGCCTAGTTTGCACATTCTCATAAGCATATCCACTGCATGTGTGATCAAATCACAACTGATAGCCAAACTATCCCTTTCACCCGTTATCTCAACTAGGTCTCCACTGGATCTGACATGCATGTAGTTAACCATGGAGAATCTTCAGTTGCATGTGAGTTCACTGATTAACTGAACTCTCACTAGTGCATGTTTAGTTACAACTAGTACAACTGATCTTAACTCACTTAACTACACTTAT
>ML776995.1:963988-990651 GCA_009831015.1 Picea engelmannii
CTTCCACATTGCATATGGTGTGGTTTTCCCATGGAGACTTGAGACAATGTGGTCTCGTACTCCCTCCAACAGAATCCTCCTCGCCTTTGCTACTTTCTTTTGCCATGCATCAATATTTGCAGTATCTGTCGCATCCGGCTTAGAAACATCTGTGTCAGTGTAACCCTTCAAGCCATTGTCTTCGAGCACTGCTTCCATCATGTCCTTCCAAGCAATTTAGTTAGAGTTTCCTTCGAGTGCATACTCCAACCTCAAGCCATTGAAAGACATTTTTTATCTTGAATCAAGTGTCGCACCAAGAAAATATTGCAAATTCGAGTGTTATCCAACCCAAAACTCAACTCCTGCACTTTCCTCTTGCCCTGGGAGGTTTTCACCCCACCTGAGAGAAACCTGAGGGAAGTTCGCACCCTGCCTGTGTGTAGCCTGCGAACTTGCCTGGGAAGTTCGCACCCTGCTAGTGTATTTGCCTGGGAACTTGCCTATGAAGTTCGCACTGTACTCCACTGTAGAGTGAGGGGAGTTCGCACCCTGCTAGTGTATTTTCTTGCGAGAATGCCTTATGAAGTTTTCACCCTGCCTTTGTCTAGGGTGCGAAAATTACTGTTCCTGAAAACGATGGAAGTTTTCAGTACTAGGGTTCGCACCCGGCTAGAGACGGGACCTACGAGAATGAAATAATGTTTGCACCTCACTTCCATGACTCCGTGGCCTTCCGTGGCTCTGATACCATGTAGAAATTTCGATACACTTAATGTATTCCTGTGATTCTCCTGATCTAACAATTTCCGCCACTGTTAAATATAGAATCGCTTATACTATTATTCTTGCAGAAAATTAAACCACGACCACAACCATGAGCACAAAGTGAAATATCAATAACACATAACACATAAGTTTTACCGAGAAAGCGTAAAGCTAAAAACCCCACTATCATATATTATGTATATCATGAATCATGAAACAATCTCATACAAAACTCTAATCCAAGAGCTCTCAGTACAATACAATCATCTCACATTGTCATACACAAATTAGTAAATACATTTGCCAATTCATGTGTCCAGACAGCTTGCCTCCTCTACGCAATCTCTGCAATTCGAATTCTCACAATGATCGAATCTAATTGCCTAGTTTGCACATTCTCATAAGCATATCCACTGCATGTGTGATCAAATCACAACTGATAGCCAAACTGTCCCTTTCACCTGTTATCTCAACTGGGTCTCCACTAGATCTGACATGCATGTAGTTAACCGTGGAGAATCTTCAGTTGCATGTGAGTTCACTGATTAACTGAACTCTCACTAGTGCATGTTTAGTTACAACTAGTACAACTGATCTTAACTCACTTAACTACACTTATAATTCTGTTACAAATCCAACTCACTCAGTTATGAATGAAATAATAGATTAATATTTATAGTCCAATTTATTTAAGGGAAAAGTAAATTAGACACATGTTTCTAGTTTACTTTTCAACAGTGGAAACTGTGAAACATAGTGTCCAAGGTCATGGCACTCAAAGCATCTGATCCTGCTAAGATCTTTCTTTCATCTTGGCTCAGGGGATGCTTCTCTCTTGGGAGAATCTCTATTTCTAGGTGGAACTCTTATGTTTGGAGAACCCCTTCTGGCCTTCCTAGTGCGGGATGCAAGGGCTTGGTTTTCATCACTACTTCTCTTTACCACACCATCCATATCATTACTGGATACTAACCATGTCTCCTCCTAGATGCAATCTGTCCATAATCTGTCAAAGTCTGGCAAATTGTCTCGTGCACAGATCCCCTACACAAATGGTTCCCAAGACTTGGGAAGACCTCTAAATGCTACATTTACCAGCTCATCTGATCCAGGAGGATCTTGGCAGCCACCCACCTTTCCAACTAATTCAAAACAATTTTTTGGAAACTTACTATTTTTAACATTTTTTTGGGTCCCAAACTTCTAGGGCCATTTTGAGGGCCTAAACAACATTTTTTTCATGATCAAGCACCTGAATAAGTACATATGCTCTGATTGAGACACCTAAATGAAGCTCCTCATCGATACCTTTCCAATGAGCTATCATGCGCCCTAAATGAATATCGTATGCAAAAGTTACAACACCGAAAAGTTGATGTACTAACTTACCCTAATGGGGACCACATGGCTTTTGGTGCTTCATCTCCTAGGGTTATGTTTTTGGATGTCTAGGGTTTTGAAATTCATGTTTATTGTAAAAAATTCCTTCAAAGCCTCATTGTACTCATCTTCTTGCGAGTGAGTGTAGTCGTCACATCTCTTCTCAGAGATAAGTTTCCACCATTCAAGCAATCTTGTTTTCAATCTGCATTTTACAGTTTTCAATGTATTTCTTATTTAATAGAAGTAAAGTTTTATTCTGTCTATGTTATTGTTCACTGTGTCTCTGTGTTAATATTATAAATCTATGGTTTCACTTTGTTCCGTTCATAAATATGTATCAGTCGTATCAAAGCGGTTTGCTCCTTGTCGTGTTTTTAATGAAAGTCCTTGATGCGGTCAAGGTATAGAGAGTTGGGTCTCGAGATTGTTTCTCTTGAGGAAAATTGCTCTTGCATGCCTAAGAAACCATCAATGGTGAGTGAAAATAAATATGAAGGGATAGGAGATCCTTTCAAAATGTTTCTCAAGGAAGCCCTTGAGCGACAGAGGAACGATATGATGGACAACTTTGCACAAATCGTTCGACAGTTGTCGACAAGTGACACATCCACATCAAGCGAAGGCACTGCCCCCTTCAAGGTATAGATCAATTTTGATATTCCTATATTTAAAGTTCAAATAGATTTGGGTGTCGTAGATAAATGGTTGAACCTTCTAGAAGGGTATTTTTTTTCCACAACTTTTCCAATAGAGAAGAGATTACATTTGGGTTCCTCAAGCTCGTCCCCTATGTCAAATATTGGTGGGAGACTTTCTATGAGTAAAAAGAAATAGAATGATCCACATTATTTGTAGTTTCACCCACTTTGGGTTCCTTCAGGGATGTTATTAAGGAACAAGACTACCTTATTGGAAGTTATGACGACTTGTATACAATATGGACCACATTGCGGCAGGAAAGAGACCAAACAGTGCTAGAGTTCACCAATGTCTTCCATACCTTGCGCACCAAGACAGGTATCAAATATTATGCCCCGACATCTGGTGCTCAAGTACCACAATGTTCTGCATAGATACATCTAGACAGACATGGATTTTTTGGACATCTCATCCTTAGGCGCGGCCTATCGATATGTCATCAAAATCAAGTAGAAGCTTAAACAAAAGACGCAACAGTTTGGGCTGGGAACCCCTAAAAATAGAAGTAGAGCAAGGGTAGCCCCAACCCACAAAAAAAAGGATAGGGAAAAGATGAGAAACCTCACAGAAACCATTCCAAGCCATAATCAAAGAAGGACAATGGGAAGACGAAGAAATATACCAAGAAGTGGTGCAACTTCCATAAGATCCCTTGGCATAACATTGTTGATTGTCGCACAAAGAAGTCATTGGTGGCTGAGGTAAAATCCTCTAAATCATATATGTGGGTTCTGAATCTGAGTCAAAACTAGAAAAAGGGATATAGATCATTGACGTGGAACCAAGTGCCACCATTTCTACCACCAAGATCCATCCTGGTGAACCTGATGAGCCAGAGGAAGGCGAGCACTTCTTTCGTTCACATATGTGGGTGAAAGGAATTTAGTTGCACTTCATCGTTTATAATGGTAGCGAGAAGTACCTCATATCATCTAAGGTCATCAAGCGGCTAGCCCTGCCTAAAACATCGCTTCCGCATCCCTACACCATCATATGGCTCCGTCAAGGAATTTATCTTTGCGTTAGCCAACAGTCTCGCCTGTCATGCGACATCAAGCCATTCAAAGATGAGGTATATTGTGTGATGTTTGTCCCCTTGAAGTTTGTGATTTTGTTTTGGGCCAACCTTATTTATGGAAATTTCATGTTGTATATGAATCTATGCCTCGCAGTGTTATTATTACTTTGAACGTGAAATTGTAAAGGATACCTGAGGTAGTCCCACCTAATATTATTTCCTTGATCTCTGCCAAGAAATGCAGGAAGGTAATTTCTCAAAGAAGGAAGTTTGTATTCTTCGTGATTCACTCTTAGAATGAGAGAAAGGTTGCAGCCACATCCATGGCCTCCATGGTCGACCTCTCCACACAGCAAAAGTAAGTGGATAAGGTCATGGAAGAATGCAAAGACATCTTCTCATCACCTTTGGGGTACCTCTGCACTGTCAGGTCAATCATCCCCTCGATATGACCCTCGATGCATCACTACCCAATGGGTCAGTCTATCATTTCTCTCTGCTATAAAATGAGGATATCAAGTGTCAGATCCAATAACTTCTCAACAAGGGGCACATCTAACCCACCTCATCACCTTGTGGAAGTCCAATCGTGTTGGTGTAGAAGAAAGACGAGACCTGGCGACTCTACATTGATTATCGGGCCCTAAATAAAATCATGGTCAAGAATCGATACTCAATTCCATGAATTGATGATATCCTTGATCACATCAAGGGGGAAAATAATTTAGCAAGATTGATCTGAATTTTGGCTACCATCACGTTCCAATAGAGTAGACAGATGTATGGAAAATTGCCTTCAAGCCAAAATAAGGTCTTTTTTAATGGTTGGTCATGCCCTTTGGTTTGAAAAATTCCCTAGCAAATTTCATGAGGATTATGGATGATATCTTACATCCTTTCACTAATTATTTTGTGCCGGTATATTTGGATGACATCCTCATCTACAGCAAGACTTGGGCAGAACACTTGCAGCATATTCAACAGGTTTTGCACACTCTGCGGTAGCACAAGCTATATGCCAACTTGGAAAAATGCTCCTTAGGCATGGACAGGGTCCAGTACCAAGGCTACATTGTTGATGTGCATGGTGTGCATGTTGATCCAACCAAGATCCAAGTAATTCTTGACTGGCCAGCCCCAACCACACTCACTGCGCTTCAGAGCTTCTTAGGCCTTGCCAATTTCTATCGCAGTTTCGTGTTGGGATTCAACCATATTGCATGGGCCCTCATCCAAATAACCAAGGGTGTTGGTAAGGAAAAATTTGTGTGGGGTGTGTCCCAACAGAAATCATACGATGATCTAAAGCAGTGTTTGTGCCCATCTCCATTTCTTTCATTACCTGACCTACAATATCCCTTTGAGATCGATACAGATGCTTCATACTATGTTGTGGGCGCAATCCTCACTCAACACGTCCACCATGTGGCCTATCATAGTGAGACACTATCAGATGTCGTCCGTAAGTACCCTACTTATGACAAAGAAATGTATTTCATTTTACAAGCATGTCGCTAGTGGAGGCATTACATTCTCGGGAAGGAGACAATCATCCACACTGATCATAAGTCATTGCAGTTCATGCAGACACAAGGAAAATTGCAGAATGACCACCATCAGAAGTGGTCCATATATTTACAATATTTACACCTCAAAAGAAAGTATAAAATAGGAAGTACCAACCGATTCATTGATTTTCTCAACTGACCTCCAGTCATGACACTCACCACAGTGGTAGACTCTTGCGGCCACGAGACCTCCAGATGGACCCACCTCTATGAGACAGATCCTGACTTCGCCAACACCTACCAAATGTTGGGTACAAACACAGTTGTCACTAATTTCCATCTTCAATATGGTTTGTTGTGACATAGTTCCAACTCTGCGTCCATCAAGCGAGCGAGTGAAGTTGATTTGGGAATCCCACGACAATCGGTTGGTAGGACAGTTTGGCGTGGAAAATATAGTTGTAGTGTTGTAACGATATTTCTACTGGCTGAAACTTCGACAGGATGTTAGCAAGTATATCTAGTCATGCACTGGATGTGCTATAGAAAAATTGACCACTAAGAAAAAATGCATGTACACTCCTCTGCCTACTCCTGACAGGCCCTAGGAATCCATCTCAATGGACTACATGTTGGGCCTTCCATCCACCAAGCGGGGAAATGACTGTGTTTTTGTGGTTGTTGATTATTTTTCCAAGATGGCGTTTATGGTTTCTTGCAAGAAGAGCACCACAATGGAGGCCACTTCTAAGCTCTTCTTTGAATGAGTGTGGGTAAACTTTGGGATCCCAAAAACCATTGTCTCGGATCAGGACAGTCGGTTACTCAACACATTCTAGCGGAGCCTCTGGTCACTACTGGAAAACAAGCTCACCAAATACGTTTCCTTCCACCCACAGACAGATGGCTAAACTGAGGTCGTCAACTAGATGATAGTGCACATACTGTGCATGTACAATTCCAAGCACCTTGCACCTAGGATGAGAGTCTTCCCTATTTTCAGCACATCTACAGTAGAGCCATACATAGCTCAATCGGCGACAACCCCCTTTCAGGTGGGATTGGGATTTTAACCATTGGGTCCCATGGATGTTGCACTACCCCTTATAGCCACCCAGGAAGACTTGTCACATGCTCCAACTGAATTTGACAAATCCACTTGCTTCATTGATTGGATCCAGCACATTCACCAATAAGTTCAGGATATTTTACAAAATTTAATGCCAAGTACAAGCAGCACCATGATCAACACCAGGTGCCACACCAGTTTCAATTGGGAGACAAAGTTTGGTTGCACTTACAGAAAGAACACCTTACAAGACCTCATCGGAAGATTCTTCCACTCTGTTATGGACTTTACACCATCACCAAGGTTTCGGGTGATAATTCTTTTGAGCTCAACCTTTCCCCCTTCTTTGGCTTGCACCCAGTGTTAAATGTTGACCTCCTTCGGCCTTATTTTCCACCATTATTGGACACCTTGGAGATAGCATAAAAGTGGATACCAACAAATCTCAACCCTGACTACATGGAAAAATAATCCACTGATCATATCGTGGACACACAAGTCAAGGGACTCGCCAGCAGAGGATCCAGCTTTATTGGGTTGTCGAAGCAGGGCAACTCCTGCACTAAGGCAAGTGGCTCACCCAGGGTGAAATTCAATAGAAATTTCCTCTTCTGATGGGGGAACTCAACACAATGGATACCATTTATTCCTAGGGGGGGTTTATACAGGAGGATCTCGGTGGCCACCCAACTATTCCAATTGGCTCAAAACAGTTTTTTGGAAACTTACTATTTTTAGCAGTTTTTTGGGTCCCAAACTTCCAGGACCATTTTGAGGGCCTAAATGACGTCCAATTTCAAGGGTAAAATTTGGATTTTCTGAAAACAGACTGCACCAACCTACTTGCCTCATCCCAACGCACCTCTTGGCAAGTTCAAATTGAATTTCTAATCACTTTCAATTTTTGGTCATTTTTCCAGCTCCAGGTCAAGATGTCTGCAAACACCAAGATTGTTGAAATGTTAGAAGGTGTGGAAAACGTATGTGCCTAGAAGTATAGGATTTCACTCATTCTTGAAGAGAATGAACTTGCAAAATTCATAAAGGAAGATCTACCAAAATCCGAAGAAGATGCAGCTAAAGCAAAGTACAAGAAGGATATGGTTAGGGCCAAAAGAATCATTGCAGACTCTATTAAATATCACTTGAACCCTCAAGAGGATTCTAAGAATACTCAAAAATATATGTTTGATTCCCTAACCAAAATGTATTAAGGAAAGAACATTAATCGGAAGATGAACTTGAGAACCCAACTCAAGAATACAAAGATGTTGAAAGGAGAAATTGTTCAAGACTATTTCTCTATGATTACTCATTTCAAAGAATAGTTAGAAGAAATTGGAGATAACTTGGATGAATATGAACTCATCATGATAACTCTAAATGGTCTCATAAGCCCTTGGGATGCCTTCATCCAAACTATTTGTGCCAGAAAGGAAAAACTACAATTTGACAGTCTTTGGGAAGAATGTGTTCAAGAAGAAGCAAGAGTAGCTAACTGAGAAGCAATACTATTAAGTGATGAATAAAAAGCCCTAGATTCTCATGCTAAAGGAGTAAGAAAAGGTCTCATTTCCAAAAGGATACCCACCTCCATAAGGAATCCCATTCCCCAAAGAGATTCACCCACTTCCATAAAGAATCTCACCCTCCCAGAAGATTCCAGAAATATCAAAAGGGTCAAAGAAGAGAAAAAGATTTCTCCTCTTATCAATATTATCATTGTGATAAGATGGGACATATTGCTAAGAATTTTCCTGCCAGAAGAGAAGAATAAAAGAAGAGAAATGACAAAAGACATCATGCCCATGCAATTGAAGATGATGAGCCACCCACAAAGATGACTAAAGAAGAGATTGAATACTATGTCTTATTTTTCGCCCTCCCAGGATCTGTGGCACCTGGAGAGGATACTTGGATCATAGACAGTGGTGCCTTTAAGCACATGACAAGTCAAATAGAAATTCTCTCCAGCCTTACAGAAAATAACTTTCCCTAGAAAGTTACACTTGGAGATGATTACCAGTACCCTATCAACGGAGTGGGAGAATCCACCTACAAACTTGACTCAGGGACCCCGATGAAGATGAAGGATGTACTATATATATCAGGTTTGAAAAAGAACTTAATTTCTATCTCAGCTTTAGATAATAAAGGTTTCAAGGTTGCATTCATAGATGGTGAAGTTCTCATGTGATCTAAAGAAAAAACCATAGAAGATGCAACTGTCATTGAAATAGAAGAAGGTGGCTTGTATAAGTTAAAAGGTCACTCAGATGCAGCCTTGACTCACTCAACTGAGAGTCCATGTGAACTTTAGCATAGAATACTATCTCACATAAACTACAAAGTCTTACTGTATGTAAGCCAAGTAGTTACAGGTGTACCAAAATTCAAGGTTGATCATGAAGGTGTGTGCAAGGGATGTGCACAAGGAAAGAACATAAAGAATCCTTTCCCGAAGAGCGACAGTAAAGCATAAGGAATATTGGAGCTCATCCACTCAGATGTATGTGGCCCAATGCCATCAACCTCTCTTAATGGGTGTGTATAGTATGTGTCATTTATTGATGATTATTCTCGCAGTACTTGAGTTTATTTCTTGAAATCAAAAGATGAATCATTCGGAAAGTTCAAGGAATTCAAAGCCTTGATAGAAAATCTCTCCTCGGGTCAGATAATGGAGGAGAATACACCTCAAAAGAATTTGTAAACTTTTGCAAATATGTCGGGATTAAGAGGGAGCTCACCACTCCCTATAACCCTCGAGAAGATGGTGTAACAGAAAGAAATAATAGAACAATAATGGAAGAAATGAAGACTATGATCCATGATAAAGATCTTCCAATGCACTTATGGGATGAAGTAGCAAGAACAACAGTTTATGTCGAAAACATATTATACCATAGTGCACTTGGATTCAAAACCCCTGAAGAAATGTTCTCTAGAAAGAATCTAGAAGTAATCAATCTCAAGATATTTGGTTGTCCAGTGTTTGTACACATTCCGCAGGAAAGGAGAACTAAGTTACCCTTCAGGAAAGAAAGGAATATTTGTTGGATATTGGGAGGTCTCTAAATCCTTCAGAATTTATATACCAGGTTACCATCGTATTGAAATCAACAGAGATGTAACCTTTGATGAAGATGCATCACTCAAGAAATCAAGAAGATGCCATCTTGAAGAAGAACATGTAGCTCTCAGAGGTGCAGAACCTATGAAGGAAGTTACAATTAACCCTGATGATGAGATTCCATAAGATCATGATATGATAGAATCTCAAGAACCTCCCCAGATGACGATCTCTCACAAGAGAAATCCATCTTGGGAAAGGAAAATTATTCAAGATGGAGAGAAGTATGGTGCCCCAGAAGGAACCATGAGACAAGTCAAGAAACCTAAGCCATTCTCTAGTTATATGGATTTGATGTGTGATCTCATAGACAAGGAACCCACTTTATTTGAAGAAGCCATTCATAAGAAATAATAGATGGATGCCATGATAGAAGAATACCAATCCATTATAAATAATGATGTATGGGAAATAGTTCCCAAACCGAAGAACAAAGATGTGATATCTTCCAAATGGTTATACAAGATAAAACATGGTGCAGATGGAAGCATTGAAAAACATAAAGCAATATTTGTAACTCATGGATTTTCTCAAAAGGAAGGCATTGATTATGAAGATATGTTTGGTCTTGTGGCCAGATACACTTCTATCAGAACCGTCATAGCTCTTACAGTCAAGATAAAGTGGAAGTTACACCAGATGGATGTGAAAACAACCTTCTTAAATGGTGTTATTGAAGAAGAAGTGTATATAGAACAACCTCAAGGGTTTGAAGTTGAAGACAAAAAGACTCATGTATGCAGATTGAAGAAGGCTCTGTATAGGTTGAATCAAGCTCCTAGAGCTTGGTATGGAAAAATTGTCAGTTTCCTAACGAGCTTGGGATTTACCAAGAGGAAAGTTAATTCTAACCTCTACTTCAAGGTTATGAATGATGAGCAAGTTGTATTGTTATTGTATGTGGATAACTTATTCTTAACTGGAGAATAAAAGCTCATCACAGATTGTAAGAAGAATCTCGTTGTAGAATTTGAGATGAAATACCTAGGCCTAATGCATTGTTTCTTAGGTCTTGATGTTTGGCAGAGCCCAAAGAAGATCTTTCTTAACCAAGGGAAGTATGCAGTTGAAATATTGAAGAGTTTTGATATGTTGGAATGTAAAGCCATGAATGCACCCATGGAAACAAAGTTGAAGCTCATGGTTGATACTTCATCAGAATTGGTTTATGCTACTATGTATAGATAGATTATTGGTTCGTTGACGTATTTGACGAATACCAGGATCGATATATGCTTTGTTGTGAACACCTTGAGTCAGTATCTGGTAGATCCCATACATGTTCACCTTGTAGTTGCAAATCGTGTGATGAGATACCTTAAGGGTACATTGGGCTTTGGTCTCTGTTATACGAAAGATCATAACTTCAAACTGATTGGTTATACTGATTCAGATTGGGCTGGAATTGTTTCCAATAGAAATATCACTTTAGGATGTTGTTTCAGTCTGGGATCAACCATGACTTCATGGAAGAGCAGAAAGCAATCCAATATTTCTATTAGCATGGCAGAAGCGAAATACATTGCAGCATGTTCCACCAATTGTGAATCCATATGGCTTCGAAAGCTATTGACAGGTCTATTTGATCTGGAGATGGAAACAATTATGATTCTATGTGATAACCAGAGTTGCATAAAGATGATGGAGAACCTTGTGTTCCATGATAAGTCAAAGCACATAGAAATCCGGTATCACTACATTCGTGATATGGTGCAAAGGGGAGTTGTTAATCTCCAATATGTTGGCATATATGAGTAGGTTGTAGATGTGTTGACCAAGCCTATATCTCGTGTAAAGTTTGAATACTTTCGAGACAAGCTTGGTATAGTCTGAAAGGACCTCCCTCGAAAGGGGGAGTGATGTTGATGATACTATGGTATCCTGACCAACAATGGGTAGCTCCGTTAGGATTTTATATCCTTGGGGACTGATCATCCCTGGACAGATCCCGAGGGTCTAGTAAGGATGGTCTATCAGAGTACATGTGCATGTATATGTCATTTCTGGTCAGTAGTGGTAGCTCCGTTAGGATTTTATATCCTAGGGAATCTTTTGATTCCTGGGCAGATCCCGAAGGTCCGATAAGGATGGTTTGTCAGAGTACCACGTGGTAGCTCCATTAGGATTTTATATCCTAGGGAATCTTATGATTCTTGGGTATCTCCCTAGGGTCTGTCAGAGTACCACAAAATGTTGTTGTTGCACCTACCTCATTTTGTTGTTATATGATGATGATGTTATTATCTCAACCTCGTGTTGATGATGTTGGTCCAGCCTCGTTTTGTTGATGATGTTGTTTCTCCAGCCTAGTTTTGTTGATGATGTTGTTTCTACAGCCACGTGTTGTTGATGATGTTGTTGTATCAGCCTTGTGTTGTTGATGATGTTGTATCATCCTAGTGTTGTTGATGTTGTTGTTATATTTTTATACTAATTGATGTTGATGTTTCAGATTCCAGCTCCATGTTGTGAACGATGATGATGATGATATTCCACTCCATGCTGTGAATGATGATGATATTGATGATGAGAAAAAATTCCAATGATTTATAGATATGCTATTCAGTGTTCTAGATGTTGATAATGTTGATGCTCTCTCTCTCTCCTGATGATGTTGTATTGTAGAATACCCTTCTTGTTAAGGGGGTGTGTTGAAATATTGTAACTATGAAGAATATTCTAATTATAATTAAGTTATTATTATATAGATCAATCCCCTTTTGTGGATTGATCATGTCGAGACTTATGTATGACCAAATCCCCTATTGTGGAGTGGTCAAACCATGTTTATATGGTGCTAATTGAGGATTCGGCCCCTAGGGATAATAAAAGTGGTTTTAACCACTAGTTGAAGAAGTCGGCCCTACCTAATGAAGAGACACAACCCTAGTGCTCCTCAACTAGTATAAATAAGAGAGGATGGTGCCTTATTCACTCACTCACTCAAGTCACTCATCTAGTGTGCAAGTTTTGGAGGTAGCTGCAGTTGGAAGAAGAAGGAGAGAGAAGTGCATTTCTCAGTATTGTATATTCTCTAGTGTTTGGTCTTTTATCTTGGCATTGTATTGGCAATCTATATTGAGGAATATTTTGTTGGGTTTTCTCCCCTGTGAGGGTTTCCCATGATAAAATGTTGTGTACCTTGTGATTGCGTTTCTCTCAGTGATCCTGCTTATGTTGTTATTGTCTAGTAAATTGAAAATAACTTAATAGTTACTCTAAATTTAACAGTATGAACATGTTTCAGGAAATGAAGCGCTCCATGGATAGGACATAGTTTGATTTACAGCACCAAATGCAAGAAACTCAAGAACACTTGTCAAGGAAATAGGATGAGGCCAAGATAGCTTTGACACATATAAACACCACTCTCAAGGAAGGACAAGAGAATACTACATATCTTCTCATGCACATGGCTCATGGTAGAGAGCCTCAAATAAATGGGGGTAACAATGGGTCTAGTAGATCCCATGGAGGAGAAGGGAATTACACAGAGACCAGTCACTGGAACCCCTATGAAGGACAAATCTTATTTGGAGTCGCTCATAACAGGATGCCAGATAATAGCATGGATACAGCAAGACCTTACACGCCTAGCTTATTGGATACACATAAGCAAGGATTGTAGGGTCATAGGGATATTGAAGACAAATCTGATCAGTACAAGAGAGAGTATGCAGCACTGAGCGCAATTTTTAGGAGGCATGTCACACTTTTGGAATATTGTGGAATCAAATTCAGAGGAAGGCCCAGGGAGTTTCACAAGGGGAATTATGACCTAGGGCGCAGGGAAAGAAAGATGGAGATTCCACCATTTGATGGGATAGCCAAATTATCTGCCAAGGCGTGGGTGAAAAATTTAGATGCTTACCTGCAACTGAATCCCATGATGGAGTTGGATGCCATAAAATTTTCTACATTGTATTTGGAGGGTAAATCCCATGAGTGGTTGTTTCATGTGATGACTACCCTAGGGCATGAGCATATCATCTCTTACATGGATTTTACACAGAGGCTCATGGACAGGTTTGACTAGGATGACCCAGAACTTCACTTCAAAGAGATCACTCAACTTAGACAAACATATTCAGCTGAGGAATTCATAGAAGAATTTCAGAGAATATCAGTGATGGTTCCTGATGTGTCAGAGGCTAGATTATTGATGTTTTTTTCTGAGGGGATAACAGAGCCCTTGTGTGGGTGGGTCAAGGATTTCAAGCCTACCCACTTACACAATGCGATTTGGAAGACCGGGGATTTGGCAAGGGCATCTTAGAAACACAAGTTCACCCCACAGCCACCGATTGTTCCTAAAGGAAAGAAGTCAATATTTGCAGATAAATGTAAGGGAAAGTTAGATGAGGCCACTAGGAGAGAGTTGAGGAGAAAACAACTATGTTTTACTTACAAATAACCTTGGGATCCAAGGCACAGATGTATGGGAAAGGGAAATATACACTTCATTGAGGTACTCTCGGATATTGAGGAGGAGGAAAATGAGGTCGGGCACATTCAGAACATGGAAGTAACTCCAACCAATGAAGAGCATATATAAGAGGAAGGTGAAGAGGAGACAGTACTCAAGCAACGAGGGATTAACAAGGCAGTCATAGCATCCATCAGTGGGGTGCAAAGATTTAGTACCTTCAGAATAAGAGGAGTTCTCCAAGGGCAGAGGGTTACAGTGTTGATTGATGGTGGAGCTTCCCATAACTTCATTGATGTGGCCTTAGTGAGCAAAAGACATCTACCCACTGTTGATTTTGATGGATTCATGGTGGATCTAGCAGGAGGGCGCACCATGCCTTGTGACAGGTATATCCCTCAAATGAATATCACCTTGGGAAGGTATAGTTTAACTTAGGACTTCTATGTGATGGATCTTCCAGACACTAATGCAATACTGGGATTTTAGTGGCTTAGCACCTTGGGACCCATTACTACCAATTACAAGACAATGGAGATGTCCTTCAACTCTAAAGAAGGAAATAGGGTGACATTGAAGGGAATGACAGAAAATTCACCCAAGGTAGTTTCAGAAAAGTGCATGGAAGCAGTTTTCATACATGGGGACGTGGCTTATGCAACAAAGTGTCCGGTGGTCACTCAAAGCGCTCAAGAAAAAAACCATTCCTATTTAGGAGACATGCATAGGATAATTGATAAACATTGGAAGGCTTTTTGGGCCTATTCCCCCAAGGTAGCCTTTGGATAGGGGATTTGAGCATATCATAGAATTGGGGGAAGAGGCGAAACCAGTTATCACTACACCATATAGATATCCCAAGAAATTCAAGGATGAATTGAAAAAGGCATTAAGGAGTTATTAGATATGGGCCACATTAGACAAAGTTCCATCCCTTTTGCATCTTCAATAGTATTGGTCAAAAATAAAGATTGGACCATGTGCATGTGTATTGACTACAGGGCTCTAAATAAGAAAACCATCAAAAAAGAGGTATCCCATCCCCAGGATAGATGATCCATTAGACGAGCTGCATAGCACAGTATACTTTACCAAAATTGATTTGCGCTTTGGATACCATCAATTCATAATGACGGAGAAGTATGTGTACAAAACAGCTTTCATATGCCATTATGGGAATTATGAGTTCCTTATCATGCCTTTTGGGTTGGCCAATGTGCCAGCCACCTTTCAATCTTGCATGAACCATGTATTTAACAAATGGTTGAGGAAATTTCTACTAGTGGTCTTTGATGACTTTTTGATTTATAGTAGGACATGGGAATATCACCTCGGGCATGTGAATGAGGTCTTAAACATCATAGAGGAGCAATCATTGTATGCTAAAAAATCAAATTGGGACAATTGGGACAATTGGAGTTCTTTATTTGGGACACGTCATTGGGAAAAAGGGGGTACATGTCCATCACAAAAAGATCCAAGCTATAATGGATTGGCCCACACCTAAAACACTTACAGAGCTCAAGGGATTTCTTGGTATTTGCAGCTACTACAGAAGGTTTGTTAAAGGTTTCTCTCAGTTATGCACACCATTGATTGATTTGACCAAAAAGGGCATTCAAGTGGAGTACCGAGGCATAGTTGACTTTTGACAAAATGAAGAAGGTAATGAGCACGTGTCTTGTGCTATCATTCCCAAATTTCTCTCAACCATTCATTTTGGAGTGTGATGCATCAATGGAGTGGATTGGATTCGTACTCATGCAGAATAGGCATCCCATTGCATATGAGAGCCAAAAATTGAGAGGGAATGAGTTTCTATATACAATTTATGATGAGGAAATTCTAGCTATAATGCATGCACTTGCTAAATTCGGGCAAATTTGGTGGGGGCGAAATTTTTGGTCAGGACTAATCATAATAGCCTCAAGTACTTCCTAGAGCAAAAGGACCTCAATGAGAGGCAGCAAAAGTGGGTGAGCAATATCCAGACCTATAACTTTGACATAAAAAAATTCAAAGGAAAAAACAATGTGGTAGCAGATGCTTTGTCTAGAAGACCCTCAGCCTACTCCATGTCAAAGATATCAGTTGATTGGAAATATCATATGATGGTAGAGTACTCAAAAAATAATTTTGCATGTGATTTGATGGATGGACAGTTACATGATGATGGGTACAAGATTATAGATGACCGCAAATATTATAAGGGGAGGATTTATTTGGTTATTGAATCCTTGTTCAAGAAGAAGGTGCTTCAATCATTTCATAAGTCATCACTAGCAGGGAATCAAGGATTCCTTAAAGCATATAGATAGATAGGTGAAATATTTGCTTGGAAAGGTCTCAAGGAATATTTCATGTGTCACATCAAGGAGTGTGTCACTTGCAAAGAAAATAAGGATGAACAAACCCACCCAACAGGTCTATTGCAGCCTCTTCCTATTCCAGAGCATAAGTGGGAAAGTGTATCTATGGATTTCATTATAGGGCTCCCCGAGGCATAGGGTAGGGACTACATCTTTGTGGAAATAGATCATTTGACCAAGTTTTCTCATTTGTTTTCCATCCCCATGGACTATAGAACATCTCAAGTAGAAGATCTATTTTTCACAAAAATCTTCAGTTTGCATGGGTTGCCCAAGACGATTGTAAGTGGTAGGGATAGTAGATTTATGAGCACCTTTTGGCAGGAGTAATTTCGACTTGTGGGTACAGAATTAACCCCCAGTACTAGCTATCATCCACAAACAGATGGTCAAACCAATATAGTAAACAAGTGGGTGGAAGGATAACTCTGAAATTATGTGACAGGGCAATAGAAGGCATGGGTCAAGTGGATACACTTGTGTGAATACTACTACAACACCACTTACCACATGTCCATTGGCATGTCTCATTTTAGAGCTTTATATAGTTATGATCCCCTCACTTTTTTGGAGATTGTGTTTGGAGATAGTAGAGATCATATGGCTAAGGAGTGGATTCAGGAAATCCAATACATCCTTAAAGAACTCAAACATCATCTGCAAAGGGCACAAAACTAGCAGAAATTATATGCAGATAAGCACAGAGTGGAGTGTACTTTTGAGGTAGGGGACTTGGTCTATTTGAGGCCACAACCATACATGCATGCATCCCTTAAGAAAAATGGCACTGAAAAACTCAAACCCCACTTTTATGGGCCTTACAGGGTGAAAAGGAAGGTGGGGAAAGTTGCATATGAATTAGAACTACCACAAGGAAGTAAAATCCATAATGTCTTCCATGTATCATGCCTAAAAGGGGAATAAGGGAAGCTTGTTGTTGCTAATGAGGAATTACCACCAGTAGATGAAGAAGGACATCCGATGTTGATTCCAGAAGAAGTCTTGGAGGTGAGGGTGAAAAATATAAGGAACAGGGACATCAAGGAATACTTGATCAAATGGGAAAAAATTCCTATAGAAGATGCCACTTGGGAAAGTGAACAGGGTCTATAGCAAACAGATTTAGGATTGCTTGTGGGAAAGCAATTTCCAGTAGGAGAGACTGTAATGTCCCCCTCTTCTTGACAGGGGTCTTGAGAGACTGAGTATTCTAGTTTCCCTTCTAGACTATAGTCTCATGGGAAAACATGGGCTAATAGGCGCAAAAGTGGTCACTAAGGAATAAAGGTTATATTATTAAAGTAACTTTGGTAAAAAGAAAATGAAAAAGCTAATTGGATAAGATGAGGACATAAAGTAATAACCTTAGAAGTCAATTAATTAATTTAAGTGAAAATTAGAGGATAGAGGTAGAAAATGGAGAGGAGGGTGCCTCACTCCTCATTAATGACATTTTCTCACTTGCATATTAAGCTCTGCAGCTTAGACATTTTGAGGGTTTTGAGTAAACAAACCCTAGATATCAGTAAGGAGGTGAAAGATTATTTTTTTCCTAATCCAATATTGGTCAAGGTGGTGAAATATCCCACCCTCGCCATTCTACTCAGTTTCATATTAGTCTTAGAAGGGTTTTGTGGAAGCAGGGTGCAGTTTTGGAGGTTTTTTGTAGGTAGGGTGCACAGATGGAGGAGGAAGTGTTTGATTTGCCTAGGAGAAGGTATATTTGAAGCCAAACACTATCTAGAAGGATTTTCCATCACCAAAGCACCATTTCTCATCAGTTCTTGAGGGATTTTCTCTGCATATTTATCATTTCTCTTGGTTGGGCGAATTTCTAAAGGAGGGCGCATCTTGTCTTGGAGGTTCGGTTAGTTGGAGGATTAGATCTCACAGTTTCACTGGAGGATCTCATCATATGTGCTCTACATCATCATATCTATAGATCTACAATATTTTTTTGTGATTTGGAGGTTAGAAGAAAGGAGGCCGAAATACCTAGGGTCCCTACAGCCAGGCAATGCGCAACTCAGCCAGTTTGGAGAGCCAGATCGAAGAAGGGAAAGAAATGACCTTGTTTACACTTGCATGCAATCATTAGGGTTTTTTGGAGCACTCACAAATCTTTGTATTGCACCCGAGAGGCATCTTTATCCATAACTTCTATATTTCTACTATATTCTTCCATATCTGTATATCTCTTGTATGGAGGTTGGATTACTAAATAAATAAAGGTCAAATATGAAGTTTTTGGCTATTCCATTGTTTTATTCTCTTGTATCTTGTTGTTTTCATCTATTATTGTCCATATCTATTTTCTATATGCTATGAAACTCTGGGAAACAAATCCAGCACAACCCTGGGGGAAACAATCTTCAAAACACTCACAAAAACAAGCAAAAATTCCTTTATGTTTCTGGCAAATCTGCTTGGGAACATTACAATTGATGATGGGTGGAAAGGAAGTCAATGGCAATTTTTTTTACTCAATGGTCGTAAAACCTTGCGTTAAGGGATTTCAAAGACCTTCCTCTAATCCTTGGGTATATGTTTGTCAAAGAACGTAACAAACTTTGAAGATAAATACATGCCTTCTTCCCAATGTGTCTTACAAGTTATATCTTTGCAAACTTCAAATATGTGCCAAAATCTACCCCTCAAAGGAAATCATTCATCCTCCCATACATACCTTTAGATCATGGCGTTATTTTTATGGTCGAAGTCAAGGAACCCCATCCATTTTTTTTCTCAAGTAATATATTCCAAGGGAAACCTTTCGAGCACTTTCCCTTATTCTAAGGATGGTACCCAAGGTAAACCTTAGTTTCCTCGAGGCATAAGATCAGGTCAACAATTCATGAATAGATTATATATAAGTTATCAACCATCGACTCACTAAGAGAAAACATGTCATAAATTGGCATTTAAATGCAAGTGTGGAGGGTAATGACTTTTCCTCACAACCGCTTGAGCTACAACCAATTGAGGGAAACCCCATCCATTTGTGGGGCAAGTGGCATCCTTTTTCCAAGTGATTATCATTATATAATCTTTAAGGTAGATTTGGTGGGGGGGGACAAAAGGGCTCTAACAATTTTGTTAAACTCCTCATTCAAGAGTTACTCATTAAATTTTCTACTAGGAGAGGTATTTCCAATCTACAGGGCTTTGGGGATTCTATGGTAGTTAGTAAATGGTTAAAGGAATCTTTCAAAATGGGGAATTTGCTTCCTATCCCTACCTTGGGGAAGTGAAATGGATCTTTATCAATATTTAACTTAATTTCATTTGCTCAAGTGCAAAAAGAATTTGATTCTAAAATTGATTCCTTATCAAAGGAAGGCCTCTGGAAGCTGGTCGAAGGTTCCTAATTTTGAAAAGAATATAGGGATAGTGTTATAGTTCAAGAGAACTTCTCTATTTATGATTGAGAGGTGGTTTTTCTATTTAGGGTTCTCGCTTGTCAACCGTGTTGGGCTCTCTTTCTTGGGAGGATTATGTATAAGTTTCATGAACAAACAAACCTTTAGGAATAACATTTTTGTTGCTTTAGATTTTATCTAAGAGCATGGATGAGCTTCAATTTTTTAGGCCTATGTATGGGAATTTATAAGATTCTCTAAAAAAATCATTGCTATTATGAAAACCTATCCAATGGTATCTAATGCAATTCTCCAGTCATTTATAGGATGTATTTTTTTCATCTCAAAATGGATATTTACCAAGGATATAGAAAATAGTTTTTACAAATACAACATCTTCCACACAATGGGTTACATCCCTCTTTCGTGTTCATCTCAAAGCATGTTAAATTAGTTTTAGAGAATTTATACATAGTGGTTAAAATGCACTAAAGACATTTTCATTATGCCAATGTGAATTTTATTTTCACTATGGGTCATTTTCCAACATTTCAAAATTTCAATAATTGGAAAACAATCTTGATATAAGGCTTGGCTTTATAAACAAGTCTATAACAATCAAAAAATTCAAATATAAATAGTTGTCCTAACTATCTAGAGAAGAAGGAATAAAGATAGTAGCATATATCTTATCAAGGGAAGCAAGGAAAATTAAAATAATTGGCATCATTATTATCAAGGAGTAGCATCCTTATTGTCAAGCTTTAATCCCTAACTAGTAGGCTACCAAACCTATAAACACTTACCACAATGGGCACAATGATCAATCGTTGAGATAGGGTTTAAGAGAAACCGACAGAGGCTAATTTTTTCAACAAAACTCATTGGAGAATGTGTTTATGCTATATAGCATATATAATGAATGTAGGTTTATCTATCAATTTGGAAGTATCTCCTTGACAAGATACGTTATTGAGTTTTTCATTCTTAAGTTAGCGAGCAACAAACACTATCACACTCTACACATGTTTGCGAGCAACAAAACTTGTCAAGCTTTTAAGCAATAAACTTAAGCAGGAATTGTTGAAAAAAATGGTCAACAAAAAGATGCATTATCCATTGCACTTTCTATTGAAGAAACTGAATACCTCACAAACCCTTTCAATTACAGTGACAAAATAGAGGTGCGGAGAGGTCAACTCTGCAGTTGTTGCTCTCTCCAAAGAACTTCAGCTAGATTATGGGATCCAGTCAGTGTTGGATTCCAAGTGTTAGCACATAAAGTTGGCATGGGTAATATGTAGTTATTGCTAAAACCTAGGTCTACACCTCTGTCCTATATCTCTCTTTTATGCATACCTTCCTATAAGTTTTTCCTCTTCTGGTTGATAAAGTGAGGCCGGTCAAGTATGTTGTATGCACATGGAAAAAATATGAGAAAGATGCAGCATTTAGAGCAGTCTGTTTCGAGCTTGAAATAGAAGCAAGCAGACGGGTTCAATTTTCAACAGCAGAGATCCCATGTGCAGTGCATATTAACGACTCTCATGCATTCGGAGTTTCAAAGTTGCGCAAAGATTAATAACTAGATAGAAGTGTCAGATTCATGAAGTGTCGAAGTAACGAGAGGTTTCCATGTCAACCGGGAGAAAGTCACTTCGGGAAATATTCATGCCCGCGTTCAAAACCTCTCGAAGCCTGAAGTCCCAAAGTAACGAGAGACTGCCACGTCAACCGGGAGAAAGTCACTTCGGGAGATATTCATGCCCGCATTCAAAAGCTTCTGAAGCCCAAAGTCCTGAAGTAACAAAAGGTTGCCATGTCAATCAGGAGAAAGTTACTTCGGGAGTTTTCCATCCAAACATCCTGAAGTCCCAAAGAGTCGAAGTCTCGAAGTGACGTCGGGCTGACACGTCGCTTTAGGCCCTACCACTCCACAGGTGTAGGGTTACCCGGATCGTAGATTACAACAGATCGATGACCATAGTTCATTGCGGGAACAGAACATGCTCGAACGTTAAAATTCTAGAGCGGTCCCGTAATCGAAACCATGGTATAGCGGAAGAAGTATGTGGCAGTTGGTGGTGAATTGTGGGGATCGAAGCGGTGTGGACCCAAACCGCCCTTGGAAGATTTTGCAATCACGTGCTGGTGTAGGGTCCATCCAAGAGCAACACGTGGCAAAAAAAGCAGGGCGTTCCCAGATCACTAGTTGCAACAAGATCGAAAGCCACACTTCATTGCGGGGACAAAAAGTGATCGAATGCTAAAATATTAGAGGTCGGAGCGGTGTGGATCCAAACTTCCCTTGACATCTTCTACAATCACGTGCTTTTATAGGGTCAAATCTGAGAGCAACGCATGGCAACAAACTAGGTGTTAAGCCTCATCCTGATCCCAAGGAGAAATCAGTTAATAAAGGAAGGACCGGTGGTTGAACAGTCGAATACCCCCTTAAATGGAAGCATGGAGGGTCTGACCGAGGAGACAGAAAATTTTCAACCCAAAGTACCACAGAGGGTAGTTTTTCCTCCAAGCCCATACTGATCAGAGTTTCCTTCTGACAAAAGGAACAGGACAAACAAGAGAAGACACACGGCATTGGGAAGAGGCACCCAAGAAGCAAGACATGTCTATTGTTTTGATTATAAATACATCATATGAATGACATGGAGGAAAAAGGGGAGGGGGGGTTCGGCCCAAGACCTGAGGAATTTTTGAGAAATGTTTATGATTGTATATTTCAGTTTGTAAGTTGGAGGGGCATGTAGTTGTAAATTGTATTGTTATTGAAGACTTATATGATTTGTTTCATCATATTTTTCTTCTATGTTCTATGTTTTATTCTTCATCTTGTTTGAACATATTGTTGATTTTAAGGATTAATATTTGCCTTTCATTGATAGATTCTTGATGCGGTAGAGGATCTGTTGTAAGCTTGCCTATTTATCATTGTTTATTGTTCAAACACATCTAAATTCTCTTTGCAGAGAGTATCTCTACTAAGTGAATATCCGTCTTTATGTTATTCTCTTATTCTTCTCTTCATCACTGTACAAATATTTTGTCTGATAGGGAGCTTAAATGCTTTCAATGAGGAGATTGTTTATGACTCCATAGCCCAATGGTCCATCACTGATCTGCAGTGATATCTATTGTCTTTTCCTTTCTTTAAAGTCTTGTTGATCCATCTACTTAAACCATTTTAATTCATTTACATTTTGATGGGTACTGGGCTTATCCTCTAGTAGTCTGATGGTGACTCTCAATGCTAACATTAATGGCGCCACTATCGGGGACGAAAGTGAAGATATATTCCCTGGGAGAACGACAATGAAGAGATCCAATTTTAGATGGTGAATTGAAGTTGGACACATTGTTATGACTACTCATCTTTCACCATGGCAACTCCATTGTTCGAAAATCTATTGGCGACTCCACTGGTTTGAAATGGACAAGATTTTAGCTCAGAGGTATGTTTTCTGTGATTTTTCAAAAATAGTTGGTTTCCCTAATCCAGAGCCTAGTAGAGATGAATGGGAAAGTAGACTTCCTAAATTTCGAGGAGAAGAGTGGGAGGTACCAGTTGGACATTTGTTGGATTTTCATGATTTTTTTCATCAACTTCATATCGTGCATGAAGATGTTAAGATTAATCTTTTCATGTATTCATTAGAGGGAATTGCTCGTGATTGGTGTCAGTCTCTTCCCATTGCAAACATCATCTCTTTGACAGTTTTTCATGTAGCTTTCAATTTGTTTTGTAAAGAGTATTTTTCAGCTGAGTATCTTTATGAAAACTGTTGTGATGAGTTTTCTTTGCTTCACAAAGATTCTTCTAGTCACGAAAACCAAATTTGTGATGAAGCTTTTGTTGTGGAAGAAATCATTTGTCATGAAGATCAAGAGGTGTTGAATGATATTCATTATGATAGAAATAACATAGAAACATTTGGCATCATATCAGATGTATTTGTTGTTTTAAATATTTATGAAGATCAACATGTCTCTTTTGAATATTCTGATGTTGAAGAGCAAGTGTATACATCAGTAGATATTTCTCCTGACTATGAAGCTGAGATAAATGATAAGTTAGTTAAAAAAACTAGGGAAGATTCCTCTCTGTTTTTTCCTAGCTTTTCAGAATTGAAGGCAAATTTTATTTGTTGCTCTTATGAAGAAAGTGTCGAGGATATTTTTGTTTTTGAAACAGAGGTCTTTAGCAGCCCTGCTTATGATGAAGAAGTTGTTTCAAATACTGACCAAGAGCAGCCAATTTTTTATGAATATCCCAGCGAAGATGATGAAGAGCAGAGTTTTTTCATGTCTTCTTTGGAACCTCGTAGCATGGTTCATGTATATGATAATTATGAATCTGATCCTTGGGAGAGCCATGGAGGAGAAAAGGAAGAGCTAAATGTGAAGCTTATCTCATGTCCAACACTTATAAATGAGCAGACATCACTTGGGATTAACAAACCTGCATCAATCCCTTATCCACATGTATATGTTGAGAACATCAAACAACATGTGAGCAATGATGAAATAAAGGAGGTAATTGTTTACCAATTTAGCATGCCTTATTATAAATTTTATGACCCTATGAGGTTATATATGGAGTTGAACTTTCCAAAAGCATTGGAACCTTCAAAATTAATCATTTTATCATCATTTGGAGGTATTGTCAGTGTTCCAAAACATGTTTTTATTTTGTTTTCATACTTCCTGTTAAGAACCTGAATAGATCTACAAATATAATCACCACAAATATTGAATACACAATAGATCCACAGATCAATATAGAAGAACAATATGCAAAATCTCATTTATTATTATCAAACCCTTGGGGTAGGGAAACACCATACAATGGATCCTATTATGGAAGAGATCATGTCATGTTCACTTGCCTCTTTGAGGGGGATTCCTCCTATTGAGCTACCACTCCAATACAACAATTATCTTCATGTCCCATTACATTGTTTGAACCCCATTATATAGTGATACCATCACCTAAGAACATTCTAGAGGAGGAATCTTCTAGAAGTAGAACCTTCTAAGAAGTCCTCTTACATTTATTATATCTAATTACCCATTTATTATATCTAACTACCATAGTGGGCCTTATTTAATAATATAGTGGACCTAGTCCACCTTACATTGAATGGCCTCCACTATTATCACTATGGGCCCTCTGGGCCCCCCACTACCTCTCTAGCTATCTTACACTTCCCTTACCTTTTATGGATCATTTGCAGTGAAAAGGAGAATTATGTTACCAAACAGTTTGGGTGGCTATGGTGGAATTGTTTCTTCACCTGAGCATTGTAAAGGTCAATTAGAGTAGGGTCTTGTATATAAATAAGCACGTGTGCAAGATTTTTAGTTTCAGTTTGCTTTTAGCATTTGAATAAGTGACCCCATAGCCCTAGGATAAGACACTGAAGTTGTTTGTTCTTGGTAGCTCACAGGGAGCATGCCATCCCCTGTGGAGCCAAATGTTAGAACATAAAGTTGTCATGGGTCATATGTAGTTATTGCTAAAACCTAGGTCTACACTTTTGCCCTGTCTCTCTCTTTTCCGCATACCTTCCTATAAGTTTTTCCTCTTCTGGTTGATAAAGTTAGGGCATTCAAGTATGGTGTATGCATAGGGAAAAACTATGAGCAAGATGCAACATTTAAAGCAGTCCATTTTGAGATTTAAATAGAAGCAAACAGACAAGTTCAATTTTCAACGGCGAAGATCCCATGTGCAATTCAGATTAATGGCTCTCATGCATTTAGAGTTTCAAAGTCGCGCAAGGATTAACGACTAGACAAAAGTGTCGAAGTCCTGAAGCGTCGAAGTAATGAGAGGTTGCCACGTCAACCAGGAGAAAGTCAATTCAGGAGACATTCATGCCTACGTTCAAAAGCTCCCGAAGTAACGAGATACTACCATGTCAACCGGGGGAAACTCACTTCGAGAGATATCCATGCCCGCATTCAAAAGCTTCTGAAGCCCGAAGTCCCAAAGTAACGAGAGGTTGCCACGTCAATTGGGAAAAAGTTACTTCGAGAGTTTTCCATCCAAACATCTCGAAGTCCCGAAGAGTCGAAGTCTCGAAGTGATGTCAGGCTGACACATCGCTTCAGGCCCTACCACTCCACGAGTGTAGGGTTACTTGGATCAAAAATTGCAGTAGATCGACGGCCACAGTTCCTTGTGGGGATGAAACATGCTAGAACGTTAAAATTCTAGATTGGTCTCGCAATCGAAACCATGGTATAGTGGAAGAAGTATGTGGCAGTTGGTGGAGAATTGTGGGGATCAGAGCAGTGTAGACCAAAACCTCCCTTGGCAACTTCCGCAATCACGCGCTGATGTAGAGTCCATCAGAGAGCAATGTGTGGCAGCAAAAGCAGGGTGTTTCCAGATCGAGAGTTGCGACAAGATCAACGGCCACACTTCATTGCGGGGACAGAAAGTGCTCGAACACTAAAATCTTAGAGTGGTACCGCAATCGAAACCACGGTATCGCTAAATAGGTACGTGGTAGTTAGTGATGGATTGCAGGGGTCGGAGTGGTGTGGATCCAAACTGCCCTTGACAACTTCTACAATCACGTGCTTTTATAGGTTCCAATCCAAGAGTAGTACGTAGCAACAAACTAGGCGTTAAGCCTCATCCTGATCCCAAGGAGAAATCAGTTAATGAAGGAAGGACCGGTGGTTGAACAGTTGACTACTCCTTTAAATGGAAGCATGGAGCATCTGGCTGAGGAGAAAGAAAATTGTCAGCCCGAAGTATCACAGAGGGTAGTTTTTCCTGTAGGCCCATACTGATCAGAGTTTCCTTCTGACAAAAGGAACATGACAGACAAGAGAAGACACACGGCACTGGGAAGAGGCTCCCAAGCAGCAAGACATGTCTATTGTTTTTTATTATAAATACATCAAATGAATGGAATGG
>ML776995.1:990894-1014053 GCA_009831015.1 Picea engelmannii
GGAGGGGCATGTAGTTGTAAATTGTATTGTTATTGAAGACTCATATGATTTGTTTCATCAAAATTTTCTTTTATGTTATGTGTTCTATTCTTCATCTTGTTTGAATGTATTGTTGATTTTAAGGATTAAAATTTGCCTTTGATTGATAGATTCTTGATACAGTAGAGGATTTGTTGTAAGCTTGCCTATTTATCATTGTTTATTGTTCAGACACATCTAAAATATCTTTCCAGAGAGGTTCTCTGCTAAGTGAATATTCGTCTTTATTTTATTCTCTTATTCTTCCCTTCATCATTATACAAATCTTTTGTCTGATAGGGAGCTTCAATGCCTTCAATGAGCAGATTGTTTATGACTCTATAGCCCAATGGTCAATCATTGATCTACAGTGATATATGTTATTTTTTTCTTTCTTTAAAGTCTTGTATATCCACCTACTCAAACCATTTTAATCCATTTACATTTTGATGGGTATTGGGCTTATCCTCTAGCGGTAGGAGGGTGACTCTCATTGCTAACACCAAGGATGGGCAAATTCAGGAGCTATCATTACCATTTACAGGTTGATCAACACTATCTCCATCTTATTTTCATTTGCTTTTCTCTAATTATGGTTCATACATGGGTTCATATTTGTTTTTCTTTGATTATGATGATGGTCATAAATAAACAACCACACTATTTCATCCCAATAAATTCCAAGAAAAGTAGTCATTAAATGAAGCACGAGAAAGGAATGTCCCATTAGCTCCAACCGTGTTTTCATACTATACATCCAGTAGCTCCAACTGTCAATGTCTTTGTAGCACCAATGTCCAGTTCTAAACTTCCATCCAACACTCAGGCACCCCTGAAATTATTTTCTGGTGGCTAATGGGGCGAAGGGTCTTCGTATGTGTTGTTGGGAATGGACTAGGGGTTTAATGCACTCGAAGTTTCCACAAGAAACAGTCATTTCCTTCAATGATGACTCAATTGTAACTGGATCCAAGGTCAACTATACACTGGAAACGTACCATAAAATTTGAATCCATTTTGGGAAAGATGTGAAATGGTTGCAGATTTGATCCACAGATCCAGCACCCACAACTGTCGGATCTGGTAATTTTGTATTTGGGTCGAGAATGCAAATGTTGAAAGTGATCCCCGAGTGCTATATGAGACTCGGCAACACCACCATCCAACCAATCTGTATGTACAACATACCAATCAATTCAACCATTCCAGATTATTCCTCCCCTCTTTATTTTTGTTGTCCTTCTACACAGAGTCTTTTCTCATTCCTGATTTTCCCCGTGAGTTGTGTTGTGAATACATTGTTGCAGGTCTGAAAGGCTGGGAAACAATAGCAGATTTTAGTAAGAATAGAAAGCGAAATAAAAGAGCCAGAGTGAATATCGCAGATGTGAAATGTTTGCGAAAAGAGAAGGATCTGATATTTTCTCTGCATTTTAGGTGCTGGAATTTCTTTCTCGGATTCAGGGTGATTATTGAGCATTAACCTCTTTAGAATAGGAAAATAATAAATAGATATGTAGGCCAAATGGTATATCATATATAGAGACTCAAACAAATGGTGGTAATATCATATATTATCTGTATAACTATTTATCATATAATCAAATTTAACAAAAGTGATGTTCAATTGGTATCTGATTACATCAACAAGTTTTAAATATAACTCTATTATGATATTGCAACTTGTTTGTATATGCCAAAGCAGCAAATAAAATATACAGCTTTTTCTATCTGCAAACAATATGGCTTTTAATGTCACATTTTGTTTAAAGTCTTAGGAGTTAGATACGAAATTACAAAGAACGATGAATATCATTGTTTCTATTAAAATAAAACTGTTGTGATAAGTTTTCTTTGCTTCATAAAGATTCTGCTAGTCACGAAAACCAGATTTGTTTTGAAGATTTTATTGTGGAAGAAATCATTTGTCATGAAGATCAAAAGGTGTTGAATGATATTCATTATGATAGAAATAACATAGAAACATCTAGCATCATATCAGATGTCCCTGTTGTTTTAAATATTTATGAAGATCAACATGTCTCTTTTGAATATTATGATGTCGAAGATAAAGTGTATACATCAATAGATATTTCTCCTGACTATGAAGCTGAGATAAATGATAAGTTAGTTAAAAAAAACTAGGGAAGATTCCTCTCTGTTTTTTCTTAGCTTTTCAAAATTGAAGGCAGATTTTGTTTGATGCTCTTATGAAGAAAGTGTCGAGGATATTTGTGTTTTTAAAACAAATGTCTTTAGAAGCCCTACTTATGATAAAGAATTTGTTTCAAATATTGACCAAGAGTAGCCAATTTTTTATGAATATCCCAACGAAGATGATGAAGAGCAGAGTTTTTTCATGGCTTCTTTGGAACCTCGTAGCATGGTTCATGTATATGATAATTATGAATCTGATCCTTGGGAGAGCCATGGAGAAGAAAAGGAAGAGCTAAATGTGCAGCTTATCTCATGTCCAACACTTATAAATGAGCAGATATCACTTGGGATTAGCAAGCCTGCATCAATCCTTTATCCACATGTACATGCTGAGAACATCAAACAACATGTGAGCAATGATGAAATAAAGGAGGTAAGTGTTTACCAGTTTAGCATGTCTTATTATAAATTTATATGACCCTATGAGGTTATATATGGAGTTGAAATTTACAAAAGCATTGGAGCCTACAAAATTAATCATCTTATCATCATTTGGAGGTATTGTCAATGTTCTAAAACATGTTTTCATTCTGTTATCGTACTTCCCTTACCTTTTATGGATCATTTGCAGTGAAAAGAATAATTATGTTACCAAATTGTTTGGGTGGCCATGGTGGAATTTTGTCTTCACTTGAGCATTATAAAGATCAGTTAGAGTAGGGTCTTGTATATAAATAAACACGTGTGCAAGATTTTCAGTTTCAGTTTGTTTTTAGTATTTGAATAAGTGACCACATAGCCCTAGGATAAGACATTGAAGTTTTTTGTTCTTGGCAACTCACAAGGAGCATGCCATCCCTTGTGGAGCCAAATGTTAGCACATAAAGTTGTCATGGGTCATATGTAGTTATTGTTAAAACCTAGGTCTACACTTCTGCCATGTCTCTCTCTTTTCTGCATACCTTCCTATAAGTTTTTCCTCTTCTGGTTGATAAAGTCGAGTCAGTCAAGTATGTTGTATGCACAGGGAAAAACTATGTGCAAGATGGAGCATTTAGAGCAGTCCATTTCGGACTTGAAATACAAGCAAATAGATGGGTTCAATTTTCAATGGCGAAGATGAAATGTGTACTTCAGATTAATGGCTCTCATGCAATCGGAGTTTCAAAGTCGCGCAAGGATTAACGACTAGACAGAAGTGTCGAAGTCCTGAAGCGTCGAAGTAACGAGAGGTTGGCACGTCAACCGGGAGAAAGTCACTTCGGGAGATATTCATGGCCGCGTTCAAAAGATCCCGAAGTCCCAAAGTAACGAGAGACTGTCATGTCAACCGGGAGAAAGTCACTTCGATAGTTATCCATGCCCGCGTTCAAAATCTTCTAAAGCCCAAAGCCCGAAGTAACGAGAGGTTGCCACGTCAATCGGGAGAAAGTTGCTTGGAGAGTTTTCCATCCAAACATCTTGGAGTCCTGAAGAGTCGAAGTCCCGAAGTGACATCAAGCTGACATGTCTCTTCGGGCCCTACCACTCCACGGGTGTAGGGTTACCTGGATTGCAGATCGATGGCCATAGTTCATTGTGGGGATGGAACATGTTCGAACGTTAAAATTCTAGATTAGTCTCGCAATCGAAACCATGGTATAGTGGAAGAAGTATGTGGCAGTGGGTGGAGAATTGTGGGGATCGAAGCGGTGTGGACCCAAACTGCCCTTGACAACTTCCGCAATCACATGCTGATGTAGGGTCCATCCGAGGGAAACGCATGGCGGCAAAAGCAGGGCATTCCCAGATCGCAAGTTGCAACAAGATCGACGACCACACTTCATTGCAGGGACAGAAAGTGCTCGAACGTTAAAATCTTAGAGTGGTCCCGTAATCGAAACCATGGCATAGCTAAAGAGGTACGTGGAAGTTGGTGATGGATTGCGGGGGTCGGAGCGTGTGGATCCAACCCGCCCTTGACAGCTTCTGCAATCACGTGCTTGTATAGGTTCCAATCCAAGAGCAGCGTGTAGCAACAAACTAGGCATTAAGCCTCGACCTGATCCCAAGGAGAAATCGGTTAATGAAGGAAGGACCGATGGTTGAACAGTGGACTACTCATTTAAATGGAAGCATGGAAGGTCTAGCCGAGGAGACAGAAAACTGTCAACCCGAAGTACCACAGAGGTCAGTTTTTCCTATAGGCCCACAATGATCAGAGTTTCCTTCTAACAGAAGGAACGGGATAGACAAGATTAGACACACGTCGTTGGGAAGAGGTGCCCAAGCAGCAAGACATGTCTATTGTTTTGATTATAAATACATCAGATGAATGACATGGAGGAAAAAAGGGGGGGTTCGTCCCAAGACCGGAGGAAATTTTGAGAAATGTTTATGACTATATATTTCAGTTTGTAAGCCGGAGGGGCATATAGTTGTAAATTGTATTGTTATTGAAGACTCATATGAGTTGTTTCATCAGATTTGTCTTCTATGTTCTCTGTTCTATTCTTCATCTTGTTTGAACGTATTGTGGATTTTAAGGATTAAAATTTGTCTTTGATTGATAGATTCCTGATGTGATAGAGGATCTGTTGTAAGATTGCCTATTTATCATTGTTTATTGTTAAGACACATCTAAATTCTCTTTGCATAGAGGATCTATGCTAAGTGAATATCCGCCTTTATGTTATTCTTTTAGTCTTCTCTTCATCATTATACAAATCTTTTCTCTGATAGGGAGCTTAAATGCCTTCAATGAGCGGATTGTTTATGACTTCATAGCCCAATGGTCCATCATTGATTTGTAGTGATATATGTTGTCTTTTCCTTTCTTTAAAGTCTTGTTGATCCACCTACTCAAACCATTTTAATCCATTTACATTTTGATGGGTATTAGGCTTATCCTCTAACAGTCTGAGGGTGACTCTCAGTGCTAACACCAAGGATGGGCAAAGTCAGGAGCTCTCATTACCATTTACAAGCTTATCAACACTATCTCCATCTTATTTTCATTTGCTTTTCTTTGATTATGGTTCATATGTGGGTTCATATTTGCTTTTGTCTGATTATGATGATGGTCGTAAATAAAGGCTCTGATATTTTTGCGAAAAGAGAAGGATTTGATATTTTCTCTGCATTTTAGGAGCTGGAATTTCTTTCTCAGATTCAGGGTGATTATTGAGCATTAACCTCTTTAGAATAGGCAAATAATAAATAGATATGTAGGCCAAATGGTTATCATATATAGAGACTCAAACAAATGGTGGTAATATCATATATTATCCATATAACTATTTTATCATATAATCGAATTTAACAAAATTGATGTTCAATTGGCATCAACAAGTTTTAAATACAACTCTATTATGATATTGCAACTTGTTTGTATATGCCAAAGCGGCAAATAAAATATACAACTTTTGCTATCTGCAAACAATATGGCTTTTAATGTCACATTTTGTTTGAAGTCCTGGGAGTGAGTTACGAAATTACAAAGAATGATGAATATCATTGTTTCTACTAAAATAAAACACATATGTAATGACATCTTTTACAAAAAAAAGACTCTTTCAACTATTTGTCAAATCAAGTGCTATGTACAGTTTTTCAATAAAACAGGGGTTTATATTGAAAAAGGGTTGTGGTTGCACGAACTGTTCAATTGTGACAACAAATTCTCATAACTGTGTAAACATTTCCAAGAGTTGTGACAGCAAATTAAAAGAAATTGTATATACTAAAATTTATCTATGTAAATATTTAGTGGTGTTGGTTTACCAAACAGCGAGGAGGAGGAGCAAAGTAGAAACCTTAGTCGTCGAGCGAGAAGGAAACTAGAACTATCACGAAACTATCACACAGAGCGGAGGGCACGTAGATCAAAGTTTTCTTGTTCGTTTTTTGGAGTTTTCTTGTTTGTTTTTTGGTGGAGAACCTTGTCCACGTGCAAAAGGAAAACAAACCGACGCACAGTGCAAGAGACACTGCAGAGGGTGGGTTTTCTTTATTCACATGCAAGAGAAGAGAGAGCCAACCAAAATCTTGTGGAGAGAGCCTAAGGAGAAGAAAATTCAGGTCGGTTTAAGAGTAAAAAGTCTGCCCATTTTTTGTTTAAGAGGCAAAATATGTTTTTGAAAGAAACATATATATATATTTGAAATATATATCTTTTAAAAAAAAGGTGTTGAAAAATATATTTTTTGAAAGGAAAATATATATTTTCTTTTAAACCTTATCGTCGTGGAAATATATTTTTCAAAAAAAACAAACTAACTTTTGAAATGAAAAATCAGATTGATATTTGAAGAGGGAGCTTGTGTAGAGAACTAATGACAAAGAACAAAAATGAAAAATTTAATGATAATAATAATTTTGAATTGTGGAAACTTAAAATGTGAGATTTGTTAGCAACAACAAACAAGAGTGATGATGGTGGAGTCACCATGAAAGTGAAAGAAAAAAAAATTATTTACTTTGGAGTTGTAAAATTATTTATTGCATGTCAATGGACATACAACCGAAGACCTGGATAGGCATACCCCTGGTTTATTGTTTAGCTTGTGGTATTGTGTCCATCGATCGCATGTAATGAAGCCTATAAAAGGCTTGGTGAACTCCATTGTGAATGGGTCTGGAGGTAAGCGGTGAAAGCTTACTTAGTTGGCTTGACCGAATTGGGTCAAGGGAATGTTCATGTCAAGTTGAAGCATTGAGACTCCATCATAAGGTACCAGCAGCAAAGGTTCACTTGGGCTTGGCTGGATTTGGTCAAGGTTTCAAATGCAAAGTTTGAGGTGGAACATAAGGTGTCTAGGTTAGAAAGGTGGGTCTCTAGAATGGCTTATGAGCTTTGTAATGAAAATGAACATTGGCATGTCAATCAAATGTTTGAGAATATATAATGGAGGCAGGTTCATATTCATGGAATTTCAAGGAAGCTGGGATTCAAGCAGCATGCTCATTAATGTGAAGTTGTGTCAAGAGTTGTGTGCAGAAGCGATTGTGTATCTAGTAAATCAGTCACCCTCGATTGCAAAAGAGTGAAAGATTTTGAAAGAGGTATGAACAGGTCATCCAGTGATTACTCAAATGTGAAATTATTTGGTTGTGATGCTTATGCTTTTATCAACATTCTAAATAGGACTCTGATCAAACAAGTACATCTTTGTTGATTATGGTTATGGTGCTAAGGAAGGCAAATTGTGGGATCCTACTGCCCACAAAAACATCATGGACAAAAATACATTGTTTGATGAATCTCCTTTTGTAAAATCAACCATAGTAAAAGATGAAAGGTACAAAACATCATTGATAACATAAGGGTATTTGGAAGGTATTGATTTCCATGAAAGTTTCTCACTAGTGGTTAAGTTTGTTTCTATTCATATTACGCCAGCACTAGTTGTGTTACTTGATCTTGACTTAGTGCAACTAGATGTTAAAATTGTTTTACATGGAGTTTTGGATAAAGAGATGTATATGGAACAGCGAAAATGGTTAGTTCAAGATCACAACCGAAGATTTGTTTTGCAAACTCAGGGAAGTGATTGTATGACATGAAACATGTTAGGGAAATGGTACAAGAAATTGATTTCTTCATGGTAAGCAAAATTTTACAAGTGAGTATAACTATTGTGTTTATGGTATATTCATTATCTTGGTATCATGTGTTATGCTTGTTGCAAGCACAAGCATGTTTGAAAACATCAAGTTGGTTCAGTTAGTTGGGACATTTGAAATGAAGGATCTAGGAGTATCAAAACAAATCTTGGACATGAAAATAAACAGAGACAATAAAGGTGGTATACTTTGGTCATCACAACATAAGTATGTGGTGAAGATAATCAAAAAATTCGGTACGAATAATGTAAAACCAATAAATATCACTTTGGCTTTCCATTGTAAGTTTTCTTCATGTTTATGTCCTAATAATGAAGAAGAAAATGATTATACGTCATGCTTAACGTATGCTAGTAGGAAGTTCCATGTCTGTGATGAATTGGTCAGTATTTCACATGCAATTGGTGTTGTCAATAGACATGTGGCAAAATCAAGAGAAGAGCATGGAAATGGGTGCTCCAATGTCTTAGAAGCACAAAAGCACAAGTATCACCTACAATGGTTGCAGTGATTTAGTATGTGGTTATGATTTAGGAGATTTGGACAATATGAGACCTACGTGAGGTTATGTCTTGCAAAAATGCAAAGATCTATTGGATAAATTTGGAGAAGTATAGGATAAAGCGTTGTGTGTCAGTCCAAGCGTTGTGCATTTGACCAATGGTCCAACGTATCAAAATGGGACAATGCATCATTTTGTAAGACAGGTTATTGATGGAGGTGGAATGGTCCATACTGGAGCAAATCGTGAAAACATGTTCACGTAACCAATGTTGTTAGAGAAGCTACAGAGTTGCGTTGGTGTTTGGCTTCTTTTGACTTGTAAAAAAGGTGATGAATGGGCTTGGACAAAGTATTACGTAAATTGATGTCAATGTGGAGATTGTTAAATTGTGACAACAAATTAAAAGAAATTGTAAATACTAAAATTTACTTGTATAAATATTTAGTGGTGTTGGTTTACAAAACCAGTGGAAGTTTATATAACAAGTGGTAGATCTCATAGAAGTTTATATAACAAGTGGTAGATCTTATAGAAGTTTATATAACAAGTGGTAGATCTCATAATTATGTAAACAGTTCCAAGATAGATATAAATCTATGAAGCCAAAGAGATGTATTGGGGGCTGGTGGGTAAACTTGATTGTAAGCATATTTTGAATAATAGAGAAACTGATACCTTGCCCCGTGGATATTTCCTAGACACATTGTTAGGTTTTTACCACGTAAATGTCATGTGTTATTTGAGTGATTGTTGTCTCTATTGTCACATTTCTTGCATTTAATTATTGTTTCAAGCTCTAAATTCCAACATGGACAGCATGATAATACAAAGTTGTGAATTATGACTTGCAGTTCTTTCCTCTTCCCATTGAAAAAAAGCTGGGGGAAGAGAAAGGGAACTTTCTTGTAGAGACTTTTCCTGTAATATTCCAGAGTAGAAAGATAAATTCATACAAATTGATTACATAGTAGAATGGAGAAACAAAACATAATTATCAATTGTGGACTACAATTCCCCCCTTTAACAAGGAGAATCCAAAGTTAACTGATGGCCCAAGAGGATATTTGATTCTACACCATAATCTCTCCAATGCTAGCTAAATTTCCCTACCTTAAGAAAGGGAAGGGATTTGGAGCTTTCTTTCAGGACTCTGACAAAAGATAAAGATTTAGATGACTCAAAACAAATGGAAATGTGGCAGACAAAAGATAAAGATCTAGATGACTCATAACAGATGGACATGTGGCAGTACCTCTGGCTCCACAAGTGTTGTCTAAACATTCTACCTTTTAGCATTTTTCAATGGAATCTGCCATTATAAATCTGAGAAAAATCACGATTTTATGTTGTTTATTACATTTTTGAATGCATAAATGATTTCAGCGTCTTGAAAAACCCCTAAACCCTTGGGGTACTCAGGGTATGGAAACTCAACCACTCAAATATGCAGTTCCACGATTTCTAATCAGATTTCGGGCAAAATTGATCGGAAAATATGCTCGGAAAAAGGACAAAAAATAGACCATTTAGACTACATGGCTCCACCTCATTCTCCTCTTCCAGATCTGCTTCCTCTTCTCCCTTCTTCTCCCTCCTCTGTTTCCACCTCATTCTCCTCTTCCAGATCTGCTTCCTCTTCTCCCTTCTTCTCCCTCCTCTGTTTCCTCTGCTTCCTCTTTTTCCTCCTCTCCCACTCTGCTTTCTTCTACTAATGGGCATTTGCTTCTGGATCCTCTTGGGATGGACTCACACCACCATCAAGATGACTTGTTCTAAAGTTGGGATCTTTCATCAATTCCTCTTCCCTTTTGACTTCCTTGTCTATTTTCTAGATTTCCAAGAACTTCAAATTTATCATTGCTTGAATCGGACGGTCCCTCTTGTGATGGCTTTGATTGTTGTGGCCCCTTACGCTGGAAACTTCAAATTTATCATTGCTTGAATCGGACGGTCCCTCTTGTGATGGCTTTGATTGTTGTGGCCCCTTACGCTGGAAATTTGTGCACCTGTTATGGACCATCTTGAAGTCAGATTCTCTTTTTGACCACTGTTTTGGAGGAGGCTGCTCCTCTTGAATTTTTGAACAGTTTTTGGCAAAAATACCCATAAACATGATATACATTGCACTCAAAAGAATCTGCTCGTAATCTAGGATTTGCTAATGGCTCCACCCATCTAGATTAGAATCCCTTCTCACCAGATCCACCTCCACACATTCTGACACAAGAGAACAAGTTTCCTTTTGGCTCTGCATCGGCCCAGGTTGTTCCTAATATCTCTACAAGAACTTTCATCCCACAAAATCAAAGGGAGGTGTGGCAGCCTAACCCACACGGGCTGTTGTAATTTCCTCCTTCAGGTTGTAATCAACGGACCACGAAGACATACATTCTCCTAGATCCCATGAAAGTAGGGTCCAAAGCAAAAAATCAGATCACTCTTGTTGAAAAAGATAAAAACCTCGACTAGATGGAAATGATAATACATGTCCTTGAATCTTGGGAGTCCAATGCTTTGCTACCCAAGTTTTTACAGCTCTTGGATTATAGGCCAGAGGCCTATAAACTTTCCAATCAAAGCACACTCGAACAGAATAAGGGTATTTCTTCTTGGCTCCAAAGACAATCCAACTGAGGGATGGCTTCCAACCGTTTTACAAATCTCCTTTGTTGAGAGACTGGTTTCTTTTGGTTGAATTTCGGAACCACAATAAATAGTTAAACACCTCTCTTAGCAATTGGCATCTCCCATTGTTCCTTGAGCTAACAGATTCAGCCGATCTTGAAATCTACCTCTCTCTTGCACTGGGAATGAAGAAAACCCTCCAATCAGCACCCTGTGAACAAAACCTGCAGGTAACTCTGGTGGCGGCCAAGGATTAGCAGTTCATGAGCAGACTCTCAATCGATGCTTTGCAAATAGATCCAACAGTAAAACTTGGCAACTACTAGGGTAAACCCTAGCCACAGAAGGAGAGCTGCCTCAAAGGAGAGCTCAGCACCTTCCATCCGATTTTTCTCCTAGTGTCTTGAAAGAAATCACTGCACAGTTTTACACAACTGCCAAATTTTCATTCCATTTGAAAAGCTTTTGAAAGTTTCATTTCTGTCCACAGATGCACTTGAGTAGTTTAACATGACCAGGCTATTTCAGATGCACTTGAGTAGTTTAAGGTGACCAGGTTATCTGTTCTAGATTCCCACCCAACATCTTCCAGTATTTGGTATTCAAATACAGCTTTAGCAATCGCATCCTCCATCCTTTCCTTGCAATGCTTGTTAGTGGCAACCAAGCCTCACACAACCAAAAAATTACATTCAAGAGTCATTGTCGTCAAAGCTCCAAATTGTTTACATTGTTCACAGCATTACGATTCACCTCCCATAAAGTCCAACGAGCAAAACCACCAAAGCCAAATTTGAAAAAATTCGAAGAGCAAAACCAAATGATGTTTTGGCCTTCATATAAAGGAGCATGCCCATCTAAAAAGCAAATTTCGTAAGTTCTGGACAAAAGATTCAAACTGCCTCCTGATCCATTCGTTCATCAGTATAATTCATGAACAGATTGGCTGTTCCAGCATTGATGCAATTGTTAATTATTTGTAAAAACATTTCAGGAAAATTCCTAGTAGCAGAAATTAGGAATTGTCAAGCTTGGTGTGCACATTGTCAAGATTGGTGTCAACATAGTCAAGCTTGCATAGCCAGTTTCCCCACACCTAACAGAAATATTCTGCTCTCGCAGGCCACCGTGCCAAAGGTCTCTCTACCTGTTCCCACCCCATCCTCTATTCCTAAAAAATTCATACCAATGTTTTAAAACTCGGACTCTGCCTCAGAATCGGCCGAGGGTCAACTCGGACTGAGATCCAGCCATGACTTGGACCAGTTTGAATTTAATGACTCACTCAAATGAAAAATAAATAAAATATTTAAATTTTAATGTAAAACATACATTTATGATTCCAAACTCCAAATACATAAAACATACATTTATGATTCCAAACTCCAAATGCTCAAAAAGGCTCATTAAGGTGCGAGGAGTTTGTTTTTCGGGTTAAGTGCTAGGATTTAGAGTTTAGATAGAATTTTTTTTAAGTTGACTTTTCCTAAGTATAGGTGGGTGGGGGTCCTCTATAGAGTTTGTTTTTAGGGTTAAGTGCTAGGATTTAGAGTTTAGGTAGAATTTTTTTTTAAATTAACTTTTCCTTCAAACTCCACCATTCAGGGTTTAGATAGAATATTTTTTAAACCAACTTTTACTTCAAACAAGTCCAAGTCCGCTGAGTTCAAAAACATTGGCTGTTACACCTAGGCTACATTTTTTTAACGAGACCATAGCCTTCAAAATTTTTGCTCCCGAACTGGTCTCATTTTAAAACATGTAGATGAGGCCATAAGCCTGAAAAAAATTCCTCCCCAAACAGGTCTCATTTTCACCACTAGTTTCAAAAACCACTTAATAACTGTCTTACACTAGCAAAATAAACGCAGTTCACTTTTGATGGACAGTTGCCCTTTGGAAGAGGTACGAGGATGGAGTGTCAATAGTGCAGAGACTTTGAAAGAGCAGCATCTGGGAATGGAAGCAGAAAAGATTGCCACCTTTCTTGGTGTGGTAGGTGTTCCCTTCATGCTAGTGATGATACACAGACGAGTTGCTCTCTCCTGTGACTTCGATGAGTGTTTCCTTGACTTATATGAAGGTTAGAGATGGAAGAATAATCCCAACAGGTTTTGTCAAGTCCAAGCACAAATTTTCTTCAGGTAAGCTCTGAATTTATCAATCTCTCTATATTTTAGAAATTTCTGTTATTTTTTAGGTTTTACCGTCTGTGGCAAGACCATATACTGCAAGGTCAGGACATTGCCATAGGGTCTTTCTGCATTTGATGGTGAGTTATAACTAAACCTACTCGTCTGTTGAATATATGCTGGGTATGAAGTGCATGGCTTCAGGATTTAGCCATGTACTTTAGGATTAGTAATTTGAACGATCTGTTTAAGAATAAAAAAAACAACGTCAACTCACAAAGCAAAGCTAATATGACCATCTACAATTCCTAACCTGATAAATAGCTAGCCCTCCCACTACAACTGCTTTGCTTTTGATGTAAGCGATTAGTAAACCCCCTAGACTAAAATGAAAACAAAGTACACCTTCATCTTGGATAACAACCAATTATCCACCAAGTCTAATGTCCTCCATTCCTGTCATACGACTAAAGTGCCCATACTGGTGGAGTCTGCCCCCCCTTTTTCAGAGAATGCAAAGGCACGCTAATGGTCATTGCCACTCACCCAGCTTAAAAGGGAGGTGATTTGGAGCGAGCCCCTGACCAAAGCCCATATGGGTAGGGCTGACCTCTCTTTAGGGCACATAGAGGTGAGTGAGGCCCTGGCCAACACACATATGGGTAGGGCCTACCCTCTTTAGGGTACATAGAGGAGGAGTGAGCCCCTGGCCAACACCCATATGGGTAGCGCCTGCCCTCTCTTTAGGGCACATAGAGGCAAGCTAATGGTTTTTACTGCTCAGCCATACAGAGGCAAGGACACCAGGACCACTACAAAAGAAATCATGAACATGTGAACTGCAAACTAGAAAAACGTATAAGCAGGGCAAACGTCCCAAGCCATAGTTCTAAACCTGGGTGCCAAACTAATAAGCATGGAATTTGCCAAACTAATAAGCAAAGCCAATATGACCATCTACAATTGCTAACCTTATAAATAGCTAGCCCTCCCACTACAACTGTTTTGCTTTTGATGTAATCGATTAGTAAACTCACTAGACTGAAATGAAAACAAAGTACACCTTCATCTTGTTTACCAACCAATTATGCACCAAGTCTAATGTCCTCCATTCCTGTCATACGACTAAAGGGCCCACACTGGTGGAGCCTGCCCCCCTTCTTCAGGGGATGCATAAGCCATCCCCACCCTCCTCTCATGTAAACCTACAAGCTACTAATAAATGATGGGGGACACGGCCATTGCCACTCACCCAGCTTAAAAGAGAGGTGATTTGGAGTGAGCCCCTGACCAACACACCCATATGGGTAAGGCCTGACCTCTCTTTAGGGCACATAGAGGTGTAGTGAGCCCCTGGCCAACACCCATATGGGTAGGGCCTGCCCTCTCTTTAGGGCACATAGAGGTGGAGTGAGCCCCTGGCCAACACCAATATGGGTAGGGCCTGCCCTCTCTTTAGGGCACATAGAGGCAAGCTAATGGTTTTTACTTCTCAGCCATACAGAGGCAAGGACACCAGGACCAGTACAAAAGAAATCATGAACATGTAAACTGCAAAGTAGGAAAATGTATAAGCAGTGCAAACATCCCAATCCATAGTTCAAAACCTGGGTGCCAAACTAATAAGCATGGAATTTGCAGTCCGCCCTGCTCTTTACAATGCCAAAATCAAAATCATCTCAATCACCATGGCTTACCCCAAAAATTTAAAGAAACAAATAATTAACAAAGAAAGCACCAAATATGGCGGAGGGTATTCTCTTTTATAGTTGGAAAGCATCCAATACAAATTTGAAATGTGCAATATATTTTCTACACTGATGCATCATGGATAGAAGTTTCATCTGTTATCAGAATTTCAATTAAAAGAAATGTAACCGGTGATCAGATGTAAAGGCACCCCATACAAGCATACAATATGATATATCCAAATTATAAAGGAATCTGGCAGAGATGTTCAAATAGGGAAGCGCCCACATCCAATATCATGTCATTCAAATTACACGAATCCTCCATATATCAATGCATCTTATCCATATTCAGCAGAGACAATATTGGCAACGAAATAAGGTGCAGGAGGAATTCAAAATTATACGTCTTATACAATAAAATGAACTTCTGTAAACTTTGAATGGAGGTGGGGCACTTGAAGAATAAAAGCATTTTGTTTTCTCAATAAATTTCACAGGGAAGAAGGCATCTCAATACATAAGCTTTGAGTATAACACTTTCTACTAGGAATCATCACATACAAGAATCAAAGCTGTGGACTGATCCACAAATCTCTGCTCTCAGTGATAATAGAATGCCCGTGTATACTGAATCAATTGGTTGCTAAAAGTACTATCATTTACAGGCATGAAAAACAACATAAAAAACAAAATAAAATGTCTCCATGAATAGCACCTAGGTACCTCATATAAAATTGACAAACTATAAACCATCAAACAATAAAACCAAGGACTAAAATAAATAACCAATCATAACAGTATGGCGCCATCAAAATTACCAACATTTTCTCTAAATATACAAGAACGTATTTATATGATTGTCTATACATTTCGTATATCAAAATATTAAACATAAGGACCAACAAATAAAATGAACTTACAATGAATCTTGTAACATGCATTTGCAAACATGTAAATCATTAACAAGCAGCTAGTATGATATATTTGAGTGCACTAGATAGCATGCCATATCAAAATATCAAACATTAAGGACCAACAAACAAAATGCACTTGCATTTAATCCTGTAACAAGCATTTGCAAACATGTAAAACATTAACAAGAAGCTAGAATGATATATTTGAAGGCACCAGATAACATGTCATACTAAAAATGCAAACATAGTTCTAGTGACTATTTAAAAATATGAAGCACTCAAGACAATAAATAACATCACCTAGACAAGCTCAAAAATTTTCGCCCCGTGTTAGAACCAAAGGGCAAAAATAAGTCAAATATAGGATCCGCTTTCAATATACTCGTAAAAGTCATAAGAAACAATGGTAACTAAGATGTACTTCAAGTGTGTAACTCTTAAGTTGATGTAAAACATCAACCAATAATTCAAAGGAATTGACATGCAAAACTCTTACTGGAGGAAAAACACAATCTTCTACGAAAATAAGTCTGCATCCTTGCAGAACATTGCCTTACATAAATAGGTTAGGTCTTGATGCCTTGAAGGTTGTTTTCAACTTCCTCGTTGGGGGCCTGACCTTGCGATAGACCAAAGGAAACTTGATTTTGGAATCCTGAAATTGCTTGGTATTCTCACGCTTGCAAAGCTCATTAGGAATGGTGGCTGTCTTGATAATCTGGATGCAGGGATAACGCACCCTGTGGCGAGAAGCCATCTCATCATACATTTGTTGAACAGCACCATTCAGAGTGGTGTCTCGGTATTCTTTGTACATATTGTGGTAACCAGTTCTACTCTGGTACCGAAGCCAGATGCCAAAATTCTTGATCGTTGTGGGATTTTTCTCAAAGATCTATATATAGAACATGACCAAAGCAATAAGTCTCCCATTGCAAAATTGAAAGGCATGTTTCATGGAACAAGTCACAACAATAGTATGTAAAAATGCATACCTCATTAATAGCAAGTATTTGACCATTACTCTTCTTCACCTTCTTCAGCTTTCTCAGAAAATACCTTGAAAAAATCAAGTCATTAGCCAAATAAGAGTTAAAAGCCACTTAAGAAAAGAGGGCAGAATTTCATCCTTTTAAGTAGATTAATAAATATTTAACAAAATGTCCAATGTCAATACAAGACCAGTACAATAAACCCGGTAAGGAAAACGGATAGTATTACTAACAAACAAAAACACTGCTCTTCGAATTTACAATCCACTAGTGCTGGGAGATGTGATGTTTGGGCACAAAAGCTACTGTCTATGCTCGGTATGCCAGTATAATGGAATAATACTCACCAAAACTTGGACTTGGCTCGTACTTCATTTGTAGCCCATAGTTTCATTCGAAAGATCTTAGGATGTTCATCAGTTGGCGTTGGAAGAGACCGTCCAACAACCTGGTATTGATGGAACTGTAGATAACAACACATAAAACAGAGATACTTCAAGATAAAGCATATAGATGAGAAAGCAAACTTGAATATATATTAGCGTAGTAGTAACAACTATAAACACTGATCATGATGGCATTGTGAGCTAATAACAAATCAACTATCAAATCGTCTTCCATTGACAAGCACAAGCGCGATTTCCGACAATGAATAGGTGCATGTGTTAGTGTTACAGAAGCTAACATAGAAATGTTGATGAAGGATAGTATCACAATATGCTGGACGACATTCCCTACGAGTTAACTAGAAGACCTGTTCGCTTTTTCCAGAAAATGGTATTGGAGGGGGCTGTCCGGTTGTCCGGTGGTCCTCTACGGGCAAAATTATCCGGTGGACCCATGGATCACGGCAAGAACCTTCGCAAGGGGGCAAACGGGTGTATGGAGATATCCAGCTCTTTACCTCTGGATAAATAGATAACCCGCATCCATCCGCCCCCTAATACCTACGTTTGCTTGTTCGGAACCAGTAGCTGGATATAACTATTTAGAAAGCCTCCCCGTAGTAAGCAAGTAGTTAGACACCGACGAGCGACCAGAGTCGTAACGGGATGGAAACAGTGTTTCATTACGAATAAGGACCATACTTAAAAATCACTTTGAACTAAACATTATACCCAGTTAAACCAATAAGCCCTGGTCAAATAAACCCCAGCATATTTTTGATTCAGAGAACAAATAAACCCAACAAAAGCCCTGGTTGAATAAACCCTAACACATTTTCTGTCGAGAGAACAAATAAAACACAACAAAAGCACTGTATGTACAGAAGCCCTCGGCCCTCGCTGCCATTGTATAAGAAATAAGCATAAGCAGATCTATCGAACAGGAAATCAAGGGAAGAGGTAAAGAATGAACTAACCCTGAAATTCACCATTTTGCCCCTCTTGCCTCCTCTGCCGCCTTCTCCTTCCTTGCTTCCTGTCTCTGCTGCCGCTCCTCTTCGTCGTCTGCGAAAGGACTAAACCTTAGTTCCGTCGCGGATTTTATATAAACCTAGGGTTTTAGATCCGACGGCTCACAATAAAAACAATTCGATTTCGCGTAATTATGGAGGAAAAAATAAAAAAATTAAGTTTGTCTTAGGGTTTCAAATGGGGCAATATTTTAAGGAGTGAGCTTCCCATGAGTCTATGTTTTCTAGGTGATGTAGAGTTCCTCCTTTGATTTATCTATTTTTTAAATTATGATGATGTGGGTAACTATTAAATTAATCAAATCTTTATTAACAAGATAAATTAAAATTTCTACTAAAATTTAATAGTTAAATTTTTAAAAATAAAGTTAAATTTGTTTACTAATTAACTCACTCAAGATGAGTATATTTTTATAAGTCTATTATTATATTGCAAAGAGATTAGTTAGATCTTTGATTATTAATGAATGTAAATATACAAACCTTCTTATTATGTTGATATTACGATGAAATTAGACACGAGTCTTTAACTTCTTTGTTACGTCTGTGTCATAGTAGGGACATAATGTTTTGAGCTATTTTCATTAGTTAGCGACATGGTTTTCAAGGCGTTATTATCCGGTTTAACCTATAGTTTTTTACTCTGACATTTGCATCGGATATGGGAGTAAGGGGGTGGCGGCAGCCCTCATTAATGCTCTGCATTGTGATGTGTTCAAGTCTGTCTGCAGTGCGATGTGTTCAAGTTTGCATGAGTTTGCAGGGAGCAGGGGGTGGTCTGAACAGGTGGTTGGGCTTGTCAGACCAGCTTAGGTAGGTGGAGTCTCTATCGTGTCATTCATGCCTGGGTGGGAGTCTCTATCGTGTCGTTCATGTGTGGGTGGGAAAGTTTAATAAAAAGGGGCCTATGTATAGTTTTCGATTTTATGACTTTTTTCATCTCCGGGATGGTTGTGCAGGCGGAGTATCTGTGTGATGTGTTGTTGCTGGAAACGTCGTGAACCAGGTTCGTTCCCAGTGCTCTGAGTTTAGAAAGTTAACGCTTGTCTTGAATTTGTTCCGTGCAGAATCCGCCACGCTGGGTGCAGAATTTTGATGTGTTTGAAGAAATTTTGTTTTAGGAAAAAAGATCAGGCGAGAGCCTTTAAAGATTTTAGGAAGAGTTTTTGGTTCTTTCAAATGGTTCTATCTACGATCTTTATTGAAACTTATAGGACTAACGATACAGTGTTGATGTGTCATAGAAGGAGGAATTTGCTTCCAGGAGACGATAGGTCTCTGATTTCATCTGTTGTGGTTAACAATACGACACCAGATTTCAAAATGCAGGTTGTTGCCGTGGGCGGGGTTTGTAATCAACTTTTTCCATAGGTTCCATGTAAATATCTTTGAAATTTGTTCTTCAACCTGCAATTTAAGTTGATATAGAGCCTTTATACGACATAATTTCTAAATAACACATCGCTCCAATAATTCTTGTAGACATAAGTTTTATTTTCTAAAGAAACCTTCAAATTTTATGGAGGAAGCCGGTACATAACCCAAGCTTATTTTCATTGAGTCGTATAATATCCCTTGGTATAATCAGTATTATACTAAGTCATATTGATTTAATGCCAGCGTCCATATATAAGCACTATAGAAAATATGTACGCACTATTGATTATCCGCGTGATTTACGTTGTTTTTGCTTCCTAACCCTCAAGCAATCTGCGTGAATACAGTGTTAGAGTTTAAGTCGATGACAAAAATTATGTGATTTCCAATTGCAAAAATTATTCAATGAACTGTATCGTATATGATAAAAGGCTATATTGAATCACCATTTTTTAGGCATACAACATTATCTAAAGAGAGATTCATTGACATCTTCCATGTTTGTATGCAAGGCGAAGAACATTGCCAATTTTCTTCAAAAACAATCCTTACAAAAAGAGTTCAGCATTATGCCATTTATGTGGGAACATAATTTACAGAAACTATTTTAGGGGATAAATTCCTTTTCATGGAAATTTCTGACAAGACTTCTCTTTAACGAAAGTAAATAAACTAACCTAAAGCGCAAATGGGCTCTCATGCGAGTAGTCTTCTAATGTTTGCATAAAATCCATTTTAGATGATGTTAGAGGTTTCAGGGGTCGAGCGAAGCCCCAAGTCATACATGGCCTGTAGCGACCTTAACATGGTCTGGAGCAGAGCTAATAATCATGGCATAATAATTTAACCCTTCCCTTTCATTAAATAATACAGGATACTCAATCGATTGCATTACATTATGGGATGGGCCTCTTTGTCCAAGAAGTGAAAAACTCAGGTCCGTCCGACCAAAATGTAATCTCTTATCGGGAGCCTGCTTATTGGATTATGTATTGTTGGTCTGAGACCAGTTTGTCTTATCTGATCTTATCTTAATTTTATTGGGGTTGTTTCCTGCACATTCTTGGTTTGGTTAATCGCGAAAGGATAACATCGTAAGCAAAGCGAAGATGAACAGAGTCAATCTCATTGTGGTTGATACTAGTTCGGGTAACTTTAATTTCATCTCCTTTCTACTTGTACAACTATTTCTAATACCCGTTGCTAAATTATATATCTACTGCACCAACTATATTCATCATGTAGCTTTTGTTTACCAAATATAGATGATCGACGCTTATGCCAATCGGCTATTATGCTTTTCCAATTTAAAATTTTAGTGTTTTTGTTTTTTATTTTTTTGGTGTTTGTCTATTTTTAACAAGGCGAACCTTTGCTTTCTAATTATATGGATGATAAGACGCTTTTTCCAATTTTACATGGACAAATCATGATAACAGTGACATTTGATCTTGATGCTTTTGTTATTTTTAACTTAAAATACTGTTAGGGATGCTTATAAAACCAATTACTATTTTAAATGCACCAGCTAGAAGACAACAAGCGTGAGCACTCTGAATATATTGCAATTTTAGAAAATAACACAAAATGTTGGCACTATGCAAAGTAAAATCAGATTTACAGGTTTGCAGACATTAGCATGATGCCATCATGCCAACGTCTCAAACCGGGATGGGAGGAACCAACTTTGCATGGTATGTAGAGGTTTATCGGTAACTACATGCACACAGCCTTTGATTGTCCCTCCTAATCGGCTTAATCAGTGGGCATACTTGCCATGCTTCCGGCTACTGCAGCGAATGATAAACGTAAAGACCTCAAGTGATCAGGGGTTCCCGGAAAGCCCTGTATTCACAGTTCTCTCTTACAATCTATTAGCAGACATCTATGCTACCCAAGATCGACACCCTCTTTGTCCTTTGTAAGCACTTGAGTGGGGATATCGCAGTCAGAACTTGGTACAATAAATATTGGGATATCGGGTTGATATCATGTGTGTGCAATCCAACCATTACATGGAGTTTTTCTTGCCAAAATTTGCCAACTCTGCATTTCTTTATCGTTCTGCTAGGTTATTCGAATTTCATTTTCCTCTTTATATTTAACAATTTCACTGTATCCTTGATATTTAACAATTTCTTAGTTTATCGTTCTCCTAGTTTACTAGAATTTCTAATTTCACTGTATCCTTGATATTTAACAATTTCTTAGTTTATCGTTCTCCTAGTTTACTAGAATTTCTTTAGTTTCTTTCCAAGCTTGACATATAAGGATTGTTTTATATTTGCTTACATGAATTTCTTTATCTTCTCTAGATATAATAATTTCTCTACGTTTTTTCTATCGTGCAGTTCCCGGTTTGATCCACGGGATGACATCGTGCAGGGCGGTTTGATCCACAGGATGACATCATGTGAGGCGTGTCATGCAGCGGAGACAGAGCTCAATGCGAACATGTGGATTTGCAATAATAACAACAATCTCACTCCCAAAAAAAGGTTTAGAAAATCGGTTCATGATCAACTCGAGAATTTTGTTTCTTTTGAAGGCACCAATGCGAAACGCCTTGCTAAACATGCTGCAATCCAACTGCTAAGTGGGTCTTATAAACATGTTGTAGTCCAACTGCTATTCTTTCAAAGGAGCCAATGTGAATGCCTTGCTAAACATGTGGCAGTCCAAATGCTAACCGAGTCATCTAAACTGTCGCAAACTGGGTCCTCAACTTTCTGGGTTAGAAGAATTCTAGTCTGAGATACCAGTCTGTTTTGTTTGTTCTGCAGAGAGTTCAAAGTTGTATGGTATCTGGCAAGGACATTGCCACATGTGGCTTGTTTGCTATTGCTATGTAGGTTATTATAGTTTATCCCAATAAATCAAGATGAGTATATTTGTATAAGTCTATTATTATATTGCAAAGAGATCAGTTAGATCTTCAATTAATAATGAGTGTAAATGTACAAACCTTCTTATGGTGATATTACGATGAAATTAGACACGAGTCTTTGACTCCTTTGTTTGTTATGGCTATGTAGGTTATTATAGTTTATCCCAATAAATCATGTTAGTAATATGGTTCTAGCTAATTAGGGTTAATTAATATATTACCTATAGTTATATTAATCATTAGCCCAAGGGGTTCACCAAGTTAGTTCAACATGTTGTCGATAGTGTTGTTGGGCATTTCGCTAGTTCCATGTCAGTGAATGTCAAGTTTGAATCCCCTGGGTGAGGCACACTAGTCTACACCAACAAGTTTAATAAGGATGTTGTCCATGAATATGGGGAAGCATCACTTGGGTTTCCTCGAGAAAAAAAGAATCCTACATATATTTAGCACAACAAAATTCCCCCCTTTTCAACAATGGATTTTGGTGTGATTCTAGTGGAAATCATGGTTATGCTCATGTTAGTTGTGGAGCCTGATTATCTTCCTGATGCAGATGTCCTTGCTTTCAGCCGTGTTTATATCCCATGAAGTATTTACACCCTAGAAGTATGTACACTCTTCCACGCGGGGGAGTGCAGAGGGGGGGTACCCCCTCTGCGGGGTCCGGGGGGGCTATCCCCCCGACTGGGGGGTCTGGGGGCAGCGTCCCCCGATGGGGGTTCGGGGGCGAAGCCCCCGAAGCAAAAATTGCCTTATAAAAGTATATTGTAATTTCATTGTAAATCTGGACCGTTCATTATAAGGTCGCAGATCTAACGGTAGAGATTATGTTAGGGT
>ML776995.1:1022176-1032780 GCA_009831015.1 Picea engelmannii
ACGTCTTGGGAAGACCATTGAGTACTATGTTTACCAACTCCTTTTCTGAGATGATCTCTTCAATAGCTTGTAGTTGATCTCTTAACTGAGATATTCTCACAAAATATGATGTTATGCTATCCTCATCATTCATCTTCATGTCATGGAGCTCATTCTTCAGACTCATAACTTGTCCAATGTTTCTGATCGAGAAGAGATTTGTTAGGGCATCGTACATATTCTTCGATGAGTTAAGATGGGAGATGTAGGGTATCAAGAGGTCTTTTATAGATTCCACTATGATACTCATAGCATTGATATCACTGTCTTTGAACTTCTCCATAGCTGCAACGTTTTGTGGTTCCTTCTCTTTTCCTTCTTCAAACTCTGGCTTCACGATCTTTCCTTTCACGATATCCATCATTTTATTCTTGGCAAGGATGAGGTCAATCCTTGTCTTCCATGCTCTGAAGTTAGAGGCTCCATCTAACTTGTTCTCTGACTTCATAGAATAAGTCATGGCTGCTTTGACTTGGTCAAACCCAAGATTTGACCATAAACTCAAACTTTACGTCTTTGCTTGCTAAGAGTATCAGGAGATGCACTAGGCTAGAGCGCATTGATCTATTCAGAGATTAGGTCAATCCATTCACTTAAGGTGCCGCAACAAGAGGATTAGGGTTTCTACAACTGCTCCTGCTAGTAACCCTAGCGACAATGTCTTGGAAGCTGCTTCTGCTAGTAACCCTAGCGATAGTTCCTCAGCGAGCTCAATATCCTAGCGACTATGTTTCCTTCCAGCGTTTAGACTAAATGAAGGAGGTGTGGGCCCATAACCTATTAGAATATGAAGGATGTGTGCTCATTTTACCATTGACAATACCCTTGTCACCCAACCATAGGCCAAAGCCACCCTCTGAGCACCTTAACCTTGACGGAAAATCATTCCGGAAGTAAACCCTAGGCTAGATAGCCATATAAAGGGTAGCACACCTTTCTCCAAGGATAGCGCATCAACAAAGGCTGATCAGATGTTCCAAACCCTAGCTAAGAGATAGTCCAAGCCAAAATGTAACTGCTAGTTGCAGCAGCTGCACCAACAACTCTCCTCCAAACCTGTGCACAAGACTGCAATTGCACTGCGCAGAACTAGCTCTCTGCAACTGCTGAGATGTGTCAAATGAGAGACTGGCACCCTGTATTTATAGTGGTTCTGGCAGACTTACTGGGGCTGACTTATCCTTCTAGGTACCTGTCTGTTCAGTATATATTAATTCTTCTGGTCGACTTCTTCTCTTGGAGGCTAATAAGCTAATATAAATTATCCTCTTGAGCCGACAAGTCTTCTAGGGTTATTAGCCAACTCATTAGGGTTTCTCTTGCTTCCCAGAGTCTTCTATTCTCGTCAGGTTCACACGTGGAGGTAAATACCTCCCACAACTACCATAATATCAACAACTGCCACCATGCTTGTCAAGGACAACCCAGAGTTATCAAGGTGTTAGATGCACAAAGACTACCCTTGTTCTTAGATGCTTAAGCAATTGATCAATGCACTAACATATAATCATTCCCACTGATTATGGTGCAAACATAATTGATATTAACTAGCAAGCTTACTTAGCCACTTCAATCAAACGACACCATATTTGTGCATTAAAGCATAACATTATCAACAAACAACCCCAACACTTAATAGTTATTCTACTTTAAATAAGCACATGAAATAGAAAGAAAATCAATAATAGACCACACAAGACACAAAATTAGATACTTGTCAAATAGTCGATGGAGAAATTTCCCTAGGTATGATATAGAGAAGTAGATATAAATCTCTTGCATTATTGTCCAACAACTCATGTTAATGAGATATAAATAGCTATGTATTGCCTAAATTTGTGATACTTAGTTCCACAAGTTGACCCCAAGCCAATGTGTTATCTACTAGTATACATTAGTTTACATTTACATCAATCTACACGAAGCATGATACAAGCACCGATCTAGTGTGTTAAGCACAATACAATCAAAGTACATACAAAAAACAAGGGTGTGTGGGGCTTCTACTCAAGCACACAAACCAAGCTCAAAATTATTCAACCCTAAATGTGTGTTTCATCCTTGAGCATGTTGGGATTGACATTATCTCGATGAAGTGCACGTGATTTCTAAAGTAGAGCTATGTTGAAGAATTATGTATGTTGGAAGTTATATTTCAAGCATGGCTTTTGTTGCTTTATATATATAAGTAAGATGTAGCAAATCCAATATTGAGCAAGCAAGGAACTATGGACAAAGCACGCTCAACGCATCCATTGATCAAAGGAGTCAAATTGTCGTTGTTACTAAATGGAGCTCGAGTTGATTGCCAAAAATGATAACAGTTGAACTTGTAATTCACTGTGACATTGAAAAAACTGACCAGGAGTAGTGGATAATTGTTGATTCCATAAACCACATCAAAGCAAAGCAAAAACGAATGCAAGTAATTGAGATATTTAGATGGCATTGAATGTATCTTGATATAATTTATAAAAAATACCATAGTTGTAAGATAATTCTTCAGAACTTGTAAATTAAAACAAAGGTGGGCAAAATTCATGGTTAAAGCAATCTCAAATTGAAGCATTAGGAAAGAAGGAAAAAATATTATTTTAAGAGGAAATCTCCATCTGTCGATCAACTAGTGGAAGTTTCATCCAGTTGTGGGTATGAACTCACTTTATTGACCTTCATGCAAAACATCTAGCTATGTTGGAGGCAAAGAATCACAAGCATGGGTGCATCCAACATGAGTTGAGATCTTCTACAAGTTAGAAATATTGGCTGCATATATATGAAGTCATCTCTTGATTGAGGACAAATTTGTGAGGGCTTGGATGATGTTTTAAGAATATTATAACTCATTGAAAAAGGTGGCTCATTTGGCATGAAAAATAGTGATTTATGTAGGAAAATCCACATTAGAGGCATAACAGTGAGGCAGGGTAATTTGTTGCCATGTAGCCTCAAGGTCATTCATCATGCTATTGAACTAAGTTGTCTATGATTCCTTCTACTACAACTAATCTTCGACCATATCGCGTGCTACTTTCACATCAAGTTATCCAAAAGGTGAAGCTTCTTTGGCAAATTCTTCATTTGTTGGTCAAATGGTTGTATGCAGACATATGATTGCCAACGACAAGAATTGAGAACACTAGGGTTTTTGGTGAGGATTTTGGCAAAGGTATGATGGTAGTTCGGGCTGGAGACAGTGCCTCAAATTTTTCTAGTGGCACACCTTTTGTTCCTGAGTCCCGATCCAAACATTGCCTTTATGTTTGGGATGGTGGCAAGACGATTTAGCTCCCTTTTGATTGGATTTTAGAAGGCTTTAAGTTGTTGTAGGATCGTGCTTTGTATGGGTATTTCTATGCTAGAAAATCCTCTCTTCCAAAGACGTGGCTATGGCTTATAGATGTTTTGGGTTGTCTTTTTCATGGAAGGGTTAAAATCTCTCATTTGAAACAAGGATTTTTCTCATTCATCTTCAAGAGTATGGAAAATCGGGATTTGGTTTTATAGAAGGATCCCCAATGCTTTGGGGACGTGTGTCTAGTTTTCATTCCTTGAATAGAACACTTTGATTCCTCAGTGGCTTTTTGAGATTTGCGGCTTTTATGGTTGCATTTGATTGGCCTCCTTCCTCATCTTGTATGTGCAAAGGTTTTGCAAGCAATTGGGAAGTCTATTGGGGAGTTTCAATTAGCTTCTCTAAAAACCCTTAATAGGGATGGTGTGCCTTAGATTCTTCTTCTTATGCATACAAATGGGGGTTTTCTAGATCAATTTATTCGAGGTGTGGGGGTTTACAATGATCTATAGATCTCGTTCCATTATTGTTTTGTCATTATACATGACATATTTTCTGTGATTTCCCATCTAGGTTGTTGAATTCAAGAATCGAATAGATGATGTTTTTATTTCTTCTTCTCTGGTGCCTCTAGTATGTCCTTGGGAATGTTGTGGGTTCAAGTTCTTCAAAGGAGGAAGTCATTGTGTTGTGAATACTTATGTTGCTCATCTTGGTGGTGTGTCTTTTGATAAGGACTTTTGTTCACCTAAACAAGTGAGCTCCCCTCTTAGGGTTGTTGATTTTGGTTTACTTCTTATAGGTGATAATGTGTCAATGTTCAATGGGTTAGGTGACCTACCACAAACTGTCTCTTTCATTCTTCCCTTACTAGTGGATAGTATGGTTGTGGTGGTCCCAATTGCACTCCATGTGATGTGTTCTAATTTCGAGGCACAAGTTGATGTGGGAGTTATGTATGTTACTTTTTGACCTCGACACTTTTTATCTCTATTGTTTGCTGAGAGTTGTCAGACGGTTCAACCCCTGTTGGTTTCATCGCTATTTTCTTTCGTGGTGACATGTATGAACCTGTAGACAAGATAAATTTGGAGCATGTTATTTGAAAACAATTAAATGATCAAAGCAATCATAAGAATTAATGAAAACCAGGCATGGCCTGTTGTTTCTCATAAATGTAAGTTAATAACAGTCAATGCCCGGTGAGATTGTAGAGTGAAAAAGCTTAGGCATCAACCTCAAAAAGTAAAATCAGAGCAAAACAGAAAAACGCTTTAGATGCAGATCGAAGGAAATATGAGTAACTCCTTCGAGCATATCAGAGGAGTTAATAACAATTCCTTCGAGCATATCAGTGGAGTTAATAACAACTCCTCCGAGCATATCATAGAAGTTGTTAGTAACTTCTCCAATAAGTATTTGGAAGGGGTTAGCCAAAGTTTTGGGATGTTCAGAGGACTTACAAGGAACTCCTCCAATTGCATCAGAGGAGTTAATATTAACTCCTCCAATACGATCAAAGGAGTTGTTTCCAATTACTCTGAAGGTGTGCATAGGAGTTGAGTTCAACTCTCCTGAGCATACCAGAGAAGTTAGTAGTAACTTCTCTGACATGCTCGGAGAGTCACCAAACAAGTTTTTGAACTACGTTTTTTCGTGAACACAAAGGGCATGATGGGAAAAACTTCGACCAATGTTTAGGGTTCACTATCTAGGTCAAGCTTATGCATTTAGATGATCTTGGAGGAGGTTTGCAAGTGGTTATAACAAGCGAAGATAGTAATAAGTCAATTGTAGTTTTTCAAAGAAGGGGGAAATGATTAATCGTTTGTCTATTCTATAGCCAGGAGTGGGTTGAGTATCAGTGTAAGAGTGGTGACAAATGTTAGGGCCTGGTGATGGTGAAGTGGGGAATAATCGACAAGTGATAGTTATGGTCTAGGGAAAATTGGTGAGTGGAAAAAAAAACCTAACCCTAAATTAAAGAATAGGAGAGAGAGAGGGGTAGACTTACCCGGTTAACGTTGCCACGTGTTGGGAAAGGGTAGGGGTATGTTCGAACGAAGTTTAGCGTAGCTCTCTTGTTTTTCGATTTCTTGTCAATTGCAAGTAGTCGAGCAACAATATATTTAACCAGGTTTCATTTTATAACCTACTGATTAATAAATAGCTTTAAATGTGGTAGTTAGGTCGAAGGCTTTTAAAACAAGTTTTCTGAATTTGTTCGAAAGAGATAAGAGTAACTCATCTGAACATATCGGAGGAGTTAGAATTAACTCCTCCGATAGGATCATAGGGGTTCTTCTCAACTCTCGCGATAATATTTGCTTATTGGAATGATTGAGAAGAACTTCTCTGAGCTACTCGGAGGAGTTTGAAGTAACTCGTTTTACGATCAACTTTTAAACTTCCACTTTAAATGTTTTTCTCATTTTCTCAAGTGAATCATGAATTACCAGAAGAAGCCTTTGATTGAAGAAGGGGCTTATGAGGTTTTCTCTTGGGTTCAATAAATAAGGAAGCTCCATTTTTAGGGAAGTGTCAAAAGAGAAGGTAAAATGGAGAGTTGACCATTTACAGGGAGAGAGTCGATTTCTCCTTGAAGGTTTTGTAATCGAAAAGTGTCTTGCCCAATTTTTTCTTTGATGAGGCAGGGACCAAGCTAAAGTTGTTGAAAATTTGAATGTTTCCCTTTATCTTCACGTGGCATGTCCCATTTTAGGACTAAGTCCCTAACTTGGAATTCTTTCTCACTCGCAGATTCTTATCAAGCCAACCTTTTACTGTTTGTTAGTGAACTTCAAACTTGGTTTTGGTCTTGTCACATATTTCCTCAAGGTTCAAAAAGGTATTGATACGACTTTGGATGACAGGGAATTCTCTGCCTCGAGATTGTTGTGTAAGTCTGAGGGAAGGTAGGTAAATGTTCTAGGGTAACACAACTTCTTTTGCATATACAAGAATGTAAGGTGAAGTTCCGATGGAAGCTTTGCGAGTGACACAATCATCCTAGAGAGCATTTTTTAATGGATTATCCCAATTTCTCTAGTGATCAACCACGGTTCTCTTAAGGATACATATGATGGTTTTGTTTGTGGATTCTGCTAGGCCATTTCCTCGAGGGAAGTAATTGGATGAATACTTTAAAATAATCCCCTTTTCTAATGCATACTCAGATAATTTCAAAGATGAAAAGTAAGTAGAATTATCAAATACTAAAGAGTTACAAATACCAAACCTCGTGATAATGTGTTGCTCAAGAAAATTTATCACTATTTCCTCATTCACTTTGACTAAAGGTATTACTTCAATCCAACGCGTGAAATAATTAGTTGTGGTCAAAATATACCTGTGTTGTTTGGATTAATGAGGTTTTTTCTCACCAATGATATCTAGGCCCCACTACTTGAAGGTTTCCTCCACTGCTATAGGTTGGAGAGGAAAAATGACTTTACGCTCCCTCCTCGCGGATTTTTGACATGCTTAGCAGCTTCTCGAGTACACTTGAGCATCCTTGAAGAGGGTGGGCCAGTAGTATCCTGCTCTTAGCACCTTGTGAGTTGTTGTGTCTCTTGAGAAATGGCCACCAACCGGTCCATCGTGCATATATTTTAGTACCTTATCAACATCTTGTCTTTCAAGGAATCTGAGTAACACTCCGTCATAATTATTTCTGAACAAGATGCCATGTAATAATTGATACTACAAATATTTCAGCCGCAACGCTCTTTTTTTATTAGCATTGAGATGGTCTGGAGTGGTGCCATGTTGTAGATAATACTTGAGATTATTGTAACATGATCCTTCAATGGATGGAACATATGGAACTTGTTGAGTATACATTATCGATTCATCTTGCCAACCATCTTCCTCTTGTTCTTCAACATCAACTCCTTGTGTCATTAATTTACACAATCCTTGACCTTTCATGATATTGGTTGGTTTGAATTCGAGGTCATACTCTTGTAGAGATGTCATCCAATTTCCTCGTCTTTCACCCAATTCCTTTTGAACGAACATGGATCTCACTTTTGGGTGTGGGACGATGACTTTAGTGCGATTTTTTAGGATATACGATCTAAACTGCTTGATTTCTTTATGGATGAAAAATGCTTGCTTGTCCACCAGAGGATAATTCAGTTCATCACCTTGTAACCTAGTGCTCATAAAAGAAACAATGTATTCATCTCCTTGTTGATCCTTTTGTGTGGGTACTGCTGCTAGCGAATGCTTGGATGCGAATGTATATAGCAGGAAATATTTTGAAAAATTAGGACTCTGAAGAGAGGTGCATGGGATATAGCGGTTTTAATATTTTCAAATGCTCCCTTCTCCAATGGTGTCCATTTGAATTGCACATCCTTTTTAATCATCTTTCGTAAAGGTTTTACAATTTCAGCAAAATCTGGAACGAATATTCTGACGAAATTGATTATGCCAAAAAAAACATTGCATGGACCTCTTGCTGTGCGGTGGAGCAATTTGTAAAATGGATTTGATTCTCTTTGGATCCGCCAAAATCCCTTCTTTAGAAACAACGTGTCCCAATAAAATTACTTCTGAAACATCGAATACATTTTTCTTGGGATTAAGCGAAATTCCATATTTTCTGCAACATTTGAAAATCTGCTTTAGATGTTTTGGGTGGTCTTCTCTTTTTTCAGACTAAATGATGACATCATCAAGGTAAACCACCATGCTTTGACCAATTAATCCTTTGAAATCAATGTCCATTTCCCTTTGAAAGGTAGCTCATGCGTTCATATGAACAAAAGGCATTCTTCAATAAGCATAAGTTCCCCATTTAGTTCGAAAAGTGGTCTTTAATCGGTCTGGTTCTACCATGAGAACTTGATTGTATCCCGAAAATTCATCTAATAGGGAGAATAGTTGAGATCCAAAGATGAGTTACGGGATTTGTTCCATTGGGGGAACTAGATAGTTATCTTTGTCGGAAGCACAATTTAGATTTCAAAAATCTATACAAATTCTTATTTCTCCCGATGTTTTCCTTATGGGCACCATATTAGATACCCAAGTCAGATGTCTTACTTTAAAAAATATTCAGGCATCTAACAACTTCTTGAGTTCCTTTTGTATCAGAGGTTCGAGAGTAGGATGTATATTTCTGAGCTCCTGTTGAAATGGCTTGATCCCTTCTTTGATGGGAATTACATAATGTATTATTTGTGTATCATAAGTCTTCAAGTCGTCATATGTCTAGGAAAAAACATCTCGGTACTTCTTGAATAATTCCATGAATGTGCACTTTTCTAAATCTGAACAACAAGTGCCCAGGTTAACATACTTAGGATTTTCAAATGTTCCAAGATTGACCAAGAAATGCATCATCGTGGAGGTGTTGGTCTTCATATTAGATGGCCTCTTGAACTTGGATTGTAACTCAAATAACTTTTCAAGAGTCAAAACATTCTTTGGAACACAATTTGTCTTGACCTTATTAGTTTCTTCTCGATAAGCTTGCAACTCTTGTTGATGTATCTCATCATCGATCACTGAGTCCTGGAATGTGTCTGAACTATTAAGAAAGTTGAAAATTTGATAATCATCGTCGAACACTCTCCAACTCGTGACATTGTCAGGTATGAATGGACTAAACATCAGTTCAACCGAAAAGCCATTGTCAGTAGGCATAAACCTAGATGTTGCATTGGCCAAAATATCAACATCTACATTTTGATCACAAGGTATAAAATTAATATTAAATGCATCAAATGGATCAAGCAGATTCCATTCCTCTTGCTGATAGGATTTCAGATGTGGGGACAGGGAATGAATAATATTTCTTACATGTCGAACAATGATCTCAGAATCACCAAATACCTTAAGGTATTTTACCTTGAGTTCAATGGCCTTTTTGAGGCCATGAACTAAGGAATCATATTCAACTGTTTTTTTGGTGCATTCGAACTCTAAACGAAATGATATGAGTTTTTTTCCTTGGCTGGGGTTGATCAATACACATCATATGTCGAATCCATCATGTGTTTTAGAAATGTCAAAGAACATGGTCCACGTGTCAGGAATGTTGGTTTTGTTCGTCAAACTAAATCCTAAGTTAGTAAGTATAGGACATGCGCCATTATGTATTCATGGATGGAGGCCTGATTGTAGTTCCAATGTTATTTCAAAAATTTGAGCTTCGTAACAACCATAATCATTCTAAAAAAAATAATTTCCCAAGACGGAATGGGAAAAGCTAATGGGCTCATTTTTACTCTCCAATTTTGTCACCGTGTGCTTCAAGTGTGCTTCGCTGTTAACCTAGATTTGATTTGCTTTGCCCTTATAAGAAAGCCACATATGAGACCAATCAGTAGCGAAATAACCCTAAAGTTTGGCTGACCAATCTCTACTCAAGAGGAAACCATAACTTCCTGGAATGTCTACCACAACTATGTCTATAGTCTGATGAACCCTTGAATCAGATGACAGTCCAATTAACACATCCCTGAGTTCCCCTTTCAATTTAACATTTGTTCTTTCTAACTGGATAATCCTGGTTTTTGTTATTTGTGGAACATCATTTATTTTTGGCAAAAAAAAATGCATGATGTTGGAAAAGGCACTAGAATATGCTAAACAATTATGTACGTTGAAATTAAAATTTTTGTAAGTAATCAGAAAAGGTGGTACCTAAGATTTTGAAAAATTGCCTATGCTTGTTGCGTTTATAACTGATGTTATTTATACCTTGTGTATTTCTGGTGTATTGAATCCAGAGGCTAAGCTTTCAGTAGCTGCAATATTTTATGTTTGAGTCTCATGGGGTTTGAAAGCATCGTGTAGAAGTTCACGTTGTTGTGGGAGAGAGAAAATATCAAACATGGAAATATTAGCTTTGATATTCTTCATGTCTTTGATTACATTATAATCTAGGGCGTGTAATTTGAATCATCTTTAGCTTGTCCAAGTTTTTCTTGAATTACCTTTTCATAATTTCCAATAGTGCTAGACGTGCTTTGTTTATCTTTATTTGCTACAACATTTTTGCAAGTTTTATTGTTAGTTTTTTCTAGAACTGTGTTGCTTTGTTCCAAGAAAATAGGGGGAGGTGTTATTTTCCTAAGGGGAATGTTTTCTTCTTTGGAGGACGGGGTTTTAGATGGTGGACCTTTACTGCACAAGTTATAACCTTTCGAGGTAGTGGCTTTAACAACTTGTGTATCTCCGGTAAGGATTTCTTCAATTTGTTCATCATCGAATTCTACACACCAATCCTAAAAGGGCATAGTTGATTCTGAGGGTG
>ML776996.1:0-18456 GCA_009831015.1 Picea engelmannii
CTCACAATTATTACATCTAACTACCATAGTGGACATTTATTAATATAGTGGACATAGTCCATCTTACATTTAATGACCACATTCTCTATATTAAATGATTTTCACTAATAATACATAACCACATTCCCATCGGGTACCTCCCTAGGTACCCCATATTATCTCTCTAGGTATACTACATTTGTTAAATACCTCAATAGATCTGAAGATAAATCTCAAAATAAACCCACAATATCAACAAGAATAATCCAAACCATTCACCAAAACACTCAACACAAGAATGTAGAAAAAACCCTTGAGGTAGGGTAACACCATATATTAATTCTTAAGGAAGGATAACACTCCTCAATAAATTCTTGATACATTCACAATATTCTTCACTATGTTTCATTACATTGCTTACACTTCTTTATATAGCTCTATCTATCTCCTAGGAACCTTCCAGAGAGCCTTCTCATATTTATTACATCTAACTACCATAGTGGGTCTTTATTAATATAATGTACCTAGTCCACCTTACATTGAATGACCACATTATCATATATTAAATGATTTCCACTAATAATACATAACCACATTCCCATTAGGTACCCCATATTACCTCCCTAGGTATACTACATTTCGTCCCCCTTCACATGTTTCGTCCTCGAAACACAAGAAGAAACCATACAATATGACCGGCTAAGCAATGTAGCCAACTGGTACCAAGTATGACCATCCATCTATCCTAATGAAAGTTGAACATGATGTCCATTTGTTGCCTTGCCACCCTAATCTTTCTCTACATCATGTCGAGGTTGCCATGCGATTGTTTTTGTAGCCCGATCTCTTCTCGTAGTGCTAGTAGTCTTCCATGCACCTTCTTTTGATTAGTTTCCTTTCTGGTTCCCTGCTGGTGCATAATTGTGTTGATTGTCACTCCCTTTCCTGGATGGCTGTTGTTTTTCGATATGATTTGGATGGCGATATACAACAACTGTATGAATCTTTTCTTTTTCTTCAAATCTGCAACACATTGTTCCTTTGAGTCAATGACCTCCTTATATTCCTGATGGTGTCCTTCCTGTGGTTTTGCTTCATCTCCTTCTGTAGACTCTGCCTCTGATTCAACTTCAGATTCGACAATAACTTATTTGCTAGCCTCTATGGGCCCATCGTTTTTTACTAAGAGACACATCCTGCAATGTGATTTTCTTTTTCTTGTACCACAACTTCAAAAACTTCTTTTGCACATTAATATTAATGTTACCCACTAATTCTATCCAAGAATACCCCAAAACAATATCCACTTCATCCATATCCATAGCATAAAAATATGAATGCAAGACATATTTATCCATATTGAGCATCAAATCCTTAAAAATTTTAATATTTTCACCCTCAACTTGTGTTCACTGAATATTCTTTGCATAATAATTAACCAACTAAACATTGATAAAATTATGCATGCAACTAGGGTTAATAGAAACAATAATCTTCTTCTTATGAATACAACCATAAACCTGCAATATAGAGTTTCCATATGAAAATAAACCCTTGATTCTCTCTTCATCCTTACACTTTGTATGAGACCACTTGTCTAAAATTAATTTTACATATGCTTCATCATAAAGTGTCATCAACTCATTATAATTAAATGAGTTCCACCATATCCAAGCATCTTCTTGGAAACCATAGTGTAGACATATTCTCCAGTGATCTTTCCATGTGGACTTTTGATATGGTATATATTCTTCAATACTAGGGTCATCATCCTTTCCAGTCAAAATCATATTGCTTAGAGAAATATTCAACAAAAACTAGGGTTTATTAAATAACTTACTATGCAAATTGCGTGACTTTTTTGGGAAAACCCCTGAAAAATGGCCGAATTTAAATGCTCATAACTTCACCTTCTAGACTCCATTTTGGCTGATTTTTTATTTGAAATTGGGCAACTTTCCAAGAGGAATTCAAATATCCAATTTGTTTGGCCAAATTATGCTAAAAAAGTTTAAGATATGAACCTGATGTGGATCGCCCTCTTTTTTCCTAGAAACAATCTGTAAAAAGAGCAAAACATTTCTCCCCTTCTTTGGCTAAGGAAAGTGATCTGATACCACTTGTTAAGTACCAAAGATATGAATACAAAATACACCAGAATAGATCCAAGAATAATATATGAAAACCACACTTTTTTATAAGAAAATCTTTGAGGTAGGGAAACACTATACAATGGATCCTATTATGGAAGGGATCCTCTCCTGTTCACTTTCCTCTTCGAGGAGGAATACTCCTATTGAGTTACCACTCACAATACACAAATTTTCTTCATATCCCATTACATTTCTTGAACCCCTTTATATAGTGCTATCATCACCTAAGAACATTCTAGAGGAGGAATCTTCTAGTAGCAGAACTTTCTAAGAAGTCCTCTTAAATTTATTATATCTAACTACCCATTTATTATATCTAACTACCATAGTGGGCCTTATTTAATAATATAGTGGACCTAGTCCACCTTACATTGAACGACCTCCACTACCTCTCTAGCTACCTAACAGGAATTTGATTGTCATAACGAGGTTAAAATCTCAGTACTGGTCTCATATTGAATAAGTAATTGAAACTATGTACAAAATGTCATGGAAAGGGAATTAAAGTTGTAAAAGGAGTTACGCAAGAGTTCTATATACCATTTGGTTGCTGATCCTATAAGTGTTCGCTGAAAAAGTCGTAATCAAATAGAGTCATCCATTAAGGAGTTTGAAGAACACCATAGATGGAAAGTCATCACATGATTATTCGGATCTTCTGCAGGTTTTCCGTCGAATTTCAGAATGTTCGATGAAGGTTTTGCAGGAATGGGGGGCCAACAGAGGGAATGGCGTATGGTATCATTAATCAACCACAAAATATCTAGAAAATATAAAGTTTCCAAGAACGAGAGTTGTTTATTGACCTGTGTAGGTTGGTTATATGGTCCTCTACCATGAGGTGGTTTTTCTGGAGGTCCTCCTCCATAAGGTGGTCCTCCTCCATAGAGTGGTCCTTTGGGAGGTCCGCTTCCATAAGGTGGTCCCCCAAGGAGTCCTCCTCCATAGGGGGGTCCTCTAGGAGGTCTGCCACCATAGGGTGGTCCCCCAGGAGGTCTACTACCATAGGGTGGTCCCCAAGGGGGTCCTTCAGGAGGTCCACCATCATTGGGTGGTCCCGAGGAGGTCCTTGAGGAATTCCACCGCCATAGGGTGTTCATCCTCTTGGTTGGGTCACAATTGTAGGGTTGACATATTGATTGTGTTGGTTCCATACAATATTCTCCATTCCTGGATATGGGTGGCCAGAAAGTAGGATGGTGGTAGAAGGAGTAGTCTGGCCCCATGTTGGTTGTTATCCGATAGTTGGGAGTTGCCCCCCAGTTGGTTGTTACCCCTAGGAAAAGTATGGCCCTGTGGCTGGGAGTTCCCCCCCAGTGGGTGGTTTCCCCCAGGTGAATAGAGGTTGGCTCTCGATGGGAGGGTATGCCTCCGTTGAAAATGACCCAGAAGCTGAGGGTTTCCCCCCTGACTAGATGTTGACCAGATAGTTTCCCTGAGTACAGGGGTTGTCCCCCAGTGAAAGGTTGGATCGTATATTTTTTTTGTCCTAAACCCATTGGTTGACTCCCCTAGGGAGGTAATCCTCCAGACGAAAGTTGTTGTCCCAAAAGGTTTGGATCACCTCCTAGGAATGGTGGAGTAAATAAAGGTTTCCCCCTAGTGGAGGGTGTATAAAGTTGGGTCCTTAAGGGTGGTGCTAAGATGGTTGGGACGACTTGTGAGGTAGATGTAAAGGTCGACGCTTGGGTTGGAATCATGTTCAATTGATCCTGTTGTAATGTAGAGTGTATAAGGGAGGTACGCGGGAAAGAATTTTGAAACATATGGGTCATGCCAGATGTTGGGGGATGAGGAGCATGTGAAGGATATCGATGGAAGAGTTTAAAAGTTGAGTCAATAGTTGTGTCTAGCCGATTGAAAATGTCATGGCCAAAGGGTTTTTCAGGGGTCTGGATAGGATTGGATGGACCATAAACTCGTGGTGGTGTGGTGAATTCTTTCGATGGGTGGGGTTGTTGGGATTCCAAGTTCACAATGTCTTCGAAAGGTACAACTGGTAGACAAGGGTAATCGATATTAGGTTTAGGTTCTCCAGAGGAGTTTACCAGTATGAGGATGGGGCCAAGAGGATCAATCAAGGGTGGATTTGCAGGAGGGACAAAGCCTTCTTGAAAATTGGCTCCCTTTGGGAATTCAATCAAAGGAGTAAGAATGCTTCTAGATTCAGAGTGGTTTTCTTCGTTGAGTTATTCTCGAGGATGGTCTTCGGGTGAATTGGGAGGCAAGGGTTTGTAATGTAAAGGAGGTAAACCTTGCATCCTCCAAGACCTATGCAAGTCTTGGTCGGCTAGGATGAAATTATGGCAACGATAATCCTAAATCCAACTAAAGGAAACAAACAACACACACTAAGAAATCTAGGAATCAAGCAAACAAACCAAAACTTATCACAATGAGCTTACTAGTTGGTGATGAAATCCAACATCGTGGGAACATGTGAGAAGGGGCTAGGGTGAGCGGGTGGATTAGTTACATTTGTGGCCTACTTAATGGACTTACACCTTGGTGCAAGCTCCCCAACGGTCTATTCGTGTGTTACCCTCTAAGGAGCCCGAGTGAGTTTGACCACCATCTGAGCTAGGTACAACAAAGAATCCCCTTCGTCGTCACCTTATGTATAGAACCTAAGGATTATGGCCACTAGAGTTACCAACTCGTAGTTAGCCTCCGGGCGGGTATAGTCAGCAGTCGAGATCGAAAGTATGGGTAGGATATCAAGTCCGAAATTCTTCTAGAGGACTAAAAACAAGAGATTCATATTCGAGATTCATGAAGCACCGAGACCTAATGAGACCAATGACACTTCAAGAAGAACCCCCAATATACGATCTTTCCACTACAATCGGTTAAGCCTCGGAGGGGTAATCTTCACTACTCTCCCGTACACGACCTCATGTTTAGCCCTTGTGTGAGAGGGGATTCCCAGATATGCCTATATGAAGGTTGGATTTAAGCACTCTTTATTGTTCTACGGTTTTTTTTAACACATAGGATGTATATGTTGTCAAAGCTTTTTTATTCATGTTTCATGTTAATAAATCAACGTATTGATTTTAACTTTGGGTCTAACACTGATCAAAATACATTTTCCTAGTCTTGGTGTCATGATGGTGGTTGTCATTATTAGAAAAAGAGGGAAATTAAAGGTCACCATCAAATTTTTTCATCCAACAAGTGTCCAAAGGGTCTTAGACATTCATCCAACCACCTAAAGCATCTTGTTGAGTCATAAATCAAATGCGCTGCAAACTCTCTTAGAACGATTGGTGCCAAGTTAAATGCTTGAAGGTTGATGGTTCAAATTTATGTAGCAAGGGGTAAAAATCATATGCTAGATACCATTACTTGATATTCAAAATTCCATCATTTTCAAACCATTTTAGTCATTAAGAGATTTATTTTGCTACATGATTTTACATGTTGCATACCGAACTAGTGCTGCCAACTCTCTGTTTTGCATAGTTGCTTTGAAATATGGTTATTCAGACTTCATTCAACCTTGTCATCATCATTTCATCCAAGCTTCCAGCTTCAAATTACATCTTATCCTCTGCAATATTGTAAAAATTACTTGCAACAAAACCCTAAGAAACATTTTTTTTCTTATGATTGCTTACTTGTTGTTTTGGAAAACATTTTTCATTTCTCAGAGGTTGAAGGAAGCTTTAGCATGGTCCAACGGAGTATTTTTTAATTTTGGCACATTTCTTGCATCATTTGAAGACTTTTTGAAGCAAATTGACACCTACAGGAAAGTTCGCAGTGCCTGGAATCACTGACACTGTGAACTGGTAATTTGGGATAGTTTGTAGCAATTAGCACACAACAGAGTCATGTTTTGATCATAAATTTTAAATGTCGATCTATGTTCTTATGAAATTTTGTGTGGATAAGCACCATATTACCATTGACTTGCTGACAAAAAATCATCCCAACCCAGTTTATATTTTGGGAGAAAAGTCAAAATCATCACCTACAAGAAAATTCACAGTGCATCCTGCATAGGCGCTGTGAACTCTAACAGTCTGACAAATCCGAGCTATGGGAGTGCTGCCAACTGTCAGGGAAGGTTCGAATAGTTTCCTAGGAGTTATTTGGACATGAGGGACATGTGTTTCATCTCCAGTTCAAGCAACATGACCTGTTTCAAAAGACATTTATCACAATAGACAAGATCCCAAAAAATAGGAATTTGTTATGTTTTTGTTGGAATCTTTTGTAATAGATTCCTAAATGGAAAAGGATCCTATGTAGCTCCTTGGTTTAGACCTCATTAGAGTAGAGAGAGATCATTCAATATATATTAAGTGTATTTTGATAAGGAAAGGGTTGGATTCATGATCCAAGAAAGGAGAAAGCTACATGAGCAGTTTAGTTGCTCATTTGTAAGCATGAGGGCATGTTGTAATTAACATTTCTTCCATTAAATATTCATGAGAGTTGTTTATCAACATATCTTCTTTGTTTTCCATTTCTTTTGTTATCTTCTTGATTGAATATATTGCAGGTTTTGAGGATCAAAGGCTGCCTTTGATTAATGGATCCCTGAGCAACAAAGGATCTGTTGTAGTTGGCCTGTTAATAATTGTTTTTGTTCAAGAATGTTTCCATCTATTTTGCAGAGAGGATCTCTATTTAGTAGACATTCTTGTTTTTTCACTTTCCTTTCTTCTAATCATCATCATATAATCTCTTAACCTGATATTTAGCTTGATTTCCTTCAATATGAAGAGTGGTTTTGACTCCATGCCCAATGGTAGATCACTGATCTACAATCAGTCTGTCATCCTCTTTCTTGTTGATCCACCCATTTAAATTGATTTAATTTTTCAAATTCTGATGGGTATTAGGCTTGTTCTTAAAGAAGTCTAAGAACAACTTCTAGTACTGATAGTTTTTTCTTGTGGTCTTGGACAGTTTACTCACTTGTCTTAGTCCAAAGACCCTAAACATGGACTACTATTGGTGTTCTAGAAAATACAAGTCTAGTAAATTTTATTAATGAGTGTTTGTTTTTAGAGTTGTTTTTACTCAAAAGGTTGTGGGGAAGTGAAACTTATGATGTGAAAGGACTCGACTCCAAATAGATGAAAAATAATGAAATTTCAACAATTCTCTTTTCAATGAATCATATTTATGGGAGGGAGAAGAGTACTTTTCCTTTCTTTTGTAACATGACACCCTAATGCATATTGATTCACTTTTATTCTTGCAAATGAGAAAAATGGAAAATTTTCCAACCAAACTATTGAATGATTTCGAAATTGTTAACCAAACAAAAATTATTTCAACCATGTCCTAAAGCATTCCAATGCATGTGTTTTTTTTTCTTTTCTTTTTCCAAACTATATGAAAATTGAAACGAAATTCTTCTTTAACTTTTACTTTCGATCAACAATGCTCTGTAACAAATGAAAAAATTAGAAGAAAGAAACAAACATGAAAAATTCAAGCACACAAAAATTCAAGTCTCGATAACAGTTTGAAGGGTTCTCCAAATATTTTGGGAAACAACAAGCACTCAAACCAATGAAAAAGAGACTTGCAGAACAAAAGAAAGATTTTACAAAAGAATATTCTCGAACAAATGTCAATAGCCTTTTAACTAATTGAAGGGATTAGACTAGATGATTATGGTTGTACCCATCAATCACATAAGATGACAAAAAGGAGAAGATAAATTCTATAAATTTCAAAAGAATCTGTAGTAAAATCACTGAGACGGATCTAAGGTAGGCTTGGAGAGTTTAAGGAGACCAATGGAAATGGACCTGGGTGAGTTTTTCGAAGGATAAATCTTCAAAAAGGGTTCTCAAGATGATGGTTTCTCCCTGAAAAGGGAGTCAGAACAACCTAGTCACTCCCTAGTTAGAGAAACAATGTGACCAGAATGTATGGTCGATCCTGGAAAGCTGGGGAGCAGAGATGGTCACTACCGTAAGGAAGGAAAAGTGCAACCATAGGGTGTTAGGTCGCTCTGTGTAAATTGGGAAACTGGGACCAGAACAAAGAAATAAAAAAAGACTAGATCTTGATGAGATCTATCTGATCCAAGGTGGAGATTTCTTCAACTAAACTTAGGAAAGAGTAGAACAAAATTTGGCAATCACATTAGGACACTTAAGTGGATGGAGATCTTAGAAAGAAAACTCATAAAGTAGGAATAACACACATAAAGGGTGTTCCTCATTATGGTCACCAATATCCAAATTCCAACATGGTCACCTTTTTCCTTCACTAAAGGTGCGACCAGAAGGGGTGGTCACTCTTTTTGGTTTACTAGGGTGTGATCGGTCGCTTTGTTTGTGTGTTCAGGGAGAAACCAGGCCTAGAAACTCCCATTTTTGGATTTGGTTTCGATGGATGAGACTTCCCATTGATTTCTCAGGGTTTAACCTCGAGAAGGCTTCCATTCTAAGCTCAAGAATCTTATCCTAATAACTATATGGCCTTATCCCTAAGGCCCTATACAAACCAAGTCCTTCTCAAGAGAAGGGGGGAGGAAAGAGCTAGTAAACTTATGCTGCTACTTTGGCTACCAGATTTGGGCAAGGAACTTGGAAAGAGACCATTACATCAACTTATCAATATGTAAGTTGTAATGTTATTTCAGTAATTAATAGAAGGTGTACTGGACGTTTTCCTCTATTCAATTGTCTATTTGCTTGTATATATTCTTTTGGATAAACCTAATACAGTTGTGTGTTATAATCTGTTAGTAGATTTGTCATTGATTTGTATGTATCTACTTTGATATTGGGAAGGATCTTGTTTTACTATGTGTAGATCGTTGTCTCTTGGAGCGGAAACAATCTTTGCACAAGAAATTAACCAAGAGCATTGTTGGCAGCTCAACATATTTTTAACTTTTTATATCAATTAAATGATCTATATAGCTGGCTAATTGGGGTCATCTATTTTTATTACTCTTCATGAGCAATTTTCGAAATGACAATTGTAAGTTGTCGCTTTTCCCTATTGTTTTTTTTATGCTTTGTTCATGACTGAAAGCATGAAAGCGAAGCATGAAAACGATGCATGAAAACTTATGACTGTATTACCATTATGTTTGAAAAATTTATTAAAGGAAAATTGTTTCTACAGTTTATTAATGAAGCTTTGTTCCTTGCCATGAAGAACTATTCTCTTTATTTCGATTCCTTGAACACCAAGCATGTGTAGGGATTGATAATTATATCAACATAGGACCTTTTTTATTTGAGCATTGGTATGGTTGTTTTTGTTTGATTCTTGGTTATATGTTTCCTCATTACTAGGTTTTTGATTTTTGATTTTCAACCTCCCAAACCATATGATCAAACCCACTTTGTCTCACACTTATTTATTTTTAATGCTCTGGTCCTGGCTTATACTTTATGAAAGGTGGCAATATGATTTGCAGTCAGCCGTCATTTCCAAGACTGGTCTTGGGCTTTGCAAACCCTCTTCGCATGCATTTCAATTAACACCCATCTTATCGTTATGAGTTTTCTGCTCATATGTCGTTCACTGTTGGTGTTTCTCGGGCTCAAGGTATGGCTCTGGTCTGTTCTCACAAACCCTCCCTACGTGCTGTATTTGATTGATTACCTTTTCATTCAGTATGGATCCTGTTGTTAGAGTCGAACCTAGTGGCATTCAAACTTTGCTCTTATATGACGATGCCAGAAAGGATCTTGAGAGTAATGGTTGGCTCATTTTCCTTAGAAAATTCCAGGGTTTCAATCTACAAATTGCTCAAGAATTCTCTCTCTCCTTCGATGGGTGTAGAGATAAGGTGGGTGATGTTCAACTCGAGGTTACAAAGGATTTCTTGAGCCGAGCTACAGGACTCCCTGCAAGCGGTCAAAGGTGGTTCAAAAATGCAAAGGTGGAATAAGTCCCTTGGAGTCTTCTCTTTACATATCGAAAGATAAAAGGATGTGACAAAGGTATGCCTATCTCCTTACTGAAAGCTCGATGGCAAAGTCTGTTTGTTGTGTTGAAACAGTTTGTCACCTGTGAAGGACGTTTTGGTCTTGTGTTTCTTTATCATATGCGTCTGCTCATGATTTTCATGGGGTTTCCTTTAAATATGTCGTATTATTTATTGAGGAGCCTTTACAAAATGGGCAAAAGGTATAGAAAGCAACGATCAGACTCGAGTCTCTTCCATCATGGCTTAATAAAAATTTTACTTGCGCATCAATTAGATTTGCAGAACGACAGTTGGGATTCATTCATAACCAGAAACGGTTATGGTAACCCTGATATGGAGGAGGTCGACAAACTCATGGCTGGAGAGACCCTTGTCTACCCTACAGTGCCCCTCTCACCTACTCAGGCCTGTGTCTTGGCCTCCTACAACAAATCCTTTCTCGATCCAAAGGTTATTGAGCAGGGTCGTGAGCAAGTTATACACCCTAATGACTCTGTTAAAAATTTAAAGAAACCTATAGGTGAGATATCTAAAGGCCATCCTGATTTAAATTTTAAAAACAAGAGAGACGGGAGGTTAATTTCAAGAAAGCTTCGAAACAAGTCGAACTCTCATGCGAGCTCAATCAAAATGATCGAGATCCATGAGAGTTCGGATTCAGAAATTGATAGGTTTCTCATTGAGGAAGACCCTCTTTCGTCTCAACCACCCCTCGATCAGCCTTATAACTTCGTCGACAACTTACCACCTTGTCTGAAACATATCGAAGGGTTTCCTGGTATCAAAATGGGCAATAAGTCTACAGTCCATGTTGGAAATTCCCCGGTTCACAATTGTGATTATTCCCAAGTGACTGTCACACAGTCGAAGTGTGAAGTTTGCCTATCCTGGATTGATAGATACTACATCGACATACCCATCCTACAATCATGGGTCAAATCTCTCACTGATCAGATCAGTGCCTTAACCAACGAAAACCATAGGCTCGAGTCTGTCATTCAAGGAAAAGAGAAACGTATGAAGACTACAGGCAATGTAATATTTAAAAATGTTGAGGCTACAACGGCTATAGTAAATTCCAAGATTGTCTGATACGATTTGATCTTATAGTTGGAGGTATGATCCTTTTATCTTAAAATAGGATTATTTGATAAAACTAGATTGCTTCGTTCTTACAATAAATTGGATTTCATTTACTAAAATAACTAGCTATAGAATCAACAGATTCTGTAGCCAGTTATGTTAATTTGAAATTTGCAAATTAATGGTTGAATATGTATCTAAATCTTTCTATTTTTCCTTTTCCTTTTAGGATATTCATGAGTTCATGGTGACCAATTGATCTGAGGCATATTTGAGACTTGCTAGTCATATCTTTGATACATTTTGTATGAACAGAAATAAACTTTTGTTAGCTTTAGAGGATTTAGTATGATCTGGGTGGTTGTATCCCCCTTTTATTTTTGTAATCAATATCTGATCTTAGAAGAGGAAACAGTTACCTTTCTGAAGGCTTTAAAAACCCATTATTTTTGTAATTACATCATCTTGGCCTGGGGCTAGTTGTAAACAAGATTATACTCGAATTTGGACATAACATATGTTTACATTTCTGCCTTAGCTGTTTGTAAATGTTGTTGTTGTCTATAATTTGTTTATCTTGATCATTTGATGATTGTCGATAGCTTTCATCTTTACAGATTATTATGTCGTCAAGATAGTTTTTCTTTCACAGTTCACGATTTTATGCTTCAGTTATATGAAAATAGTGAATGATCATTCAATTCGTATTATAAGGTTTACCTTAAACATGTTGACTGATTAAATGCAAGCTATAAGTGTCGGATTTATCTTATGCGTTATTACTTGCAGTCTATTATATCACAATTATTATTTTGCGTCTTATCATTTTATCAATTAAATACACCAGTCAATGTACAGTTTGGTGTTTATTCCAAATAGTGTGAAGATGCACAACAGATTTATCTCGTGGATGGACTGATGTACGATTTATACAAAAAGTTGGATGCATATTTTTCAAGTGATTAATAGGTTAGTCTGTTCCTTTTTATTTGCTTATTTATTATAGAAATTCTTATATGTAGTATAATTTTCATTGTCTACATTTTTCTGTTTAAATAGTAGTTTGATATTTGATCTTACAGATGCATATAGATTAAAAACAAACCAAAAAGAAATAGTACTTTTTTCTTTCTTTATCTACTTTCATCAAAAGAACCATTTTTACATTTGATTTTTTATGAGTTCAGATTAAAACTCGTAATTTGTATATCTTGTATATATAAATTAGATAAATAGACCTATCATATAAATATTATTTAAATAAGTTGTATATATATGTGTGTGTGTGTGTATTAGTAATTAGTAATTAGTGAGTTATTTTGTTTCTTTGTTTCATTTATTTGTTTCTTTTAGGATTTTAAATTGGCCAACGGAGCCGTTAAACCCGTCAGAGTGAGTCAATCCAAATAGCTTGGGTTAATTAGACAACCCCAGACTGGACTCGCTCTTCCAGTTGACGAGCGGTCATTTTCGCCCGTCAACAAGCGTGTAGGGACAACCTTCGGAAATCAGGTATGCTTCCTCATCACAAAGACTCCTAGTTTCCTTTTGCATATAGATCAGATATTGGAATTTCTATAGATTATACCTCTATCTCTGTCTCAGGTATAGGAAGAACATAAGGGAGCTCAGCTGCTGCAAGGCTCAAAATCCCTACAACATTGGTAGCACCGCTTTTTGATTTGGGGGTTGATTTTCATGTTTTTTATGCAAAAATATGGGTTTTAAGAACTAGAGTTCTCGTTTTGAGGTCATAGTTCTCATTAAGTGGGTAACTTTGTTTTGTGCACTTTCCCTATATTAACCATAATTTAAATTTCTTATAAGTAACATTATCTTATGTTTTACTTCGCTATTATTTATGGGAGATTGTTTATAGAGGTTAGAATTTTAAAGAGCTCTATCATGATGATAGGTGTCGCGTATGTTTTAACCTTGAATCAATTAAAGTCCTTTGGAAGTTACAATAATGTTGAAAATATGTTCAATAAAAACTTTCATAATTTCAATTTCTTATAATCAATTAAAGTCCTTTGGAAGTTACAATAATGTTGAAAATATGTTTAATAGAGACTTGCATAATTTCAATTTCTTATAAGCAACATTATCTTATGTTTTACTTGGTTATTTATGAGAGATTGTTAATAGAGGTTAGACTTTTAAAGAGCATTGTCATGATTATAGGTGCCTCGTATGTTTTAACCTTGAATCAATTAAAGTGATTTGTGATGCAGGAGCATCGCCAACTCATCAAGGAGCATCGCCCAAGACAAGCGAGCCAGCATGAAAGACAACGAACAGCTGGACAAGGCCAGCCGAAACTTTTTGAATTTTCATTCAAGAGATCCGCCAGTGTATAAATGAACCATTTATGGAAAGCGCCTTTGTACATTATAGCGGACCTTGAGCCTTTAAGCTCTCGTCCTTAGGTAGATGAGGCATTTAATAGGTTTAATGTAGGTAGATAGGATTTTATTTTCCAGATTAGACAGTTTTAGAGTCTGAGAGGGAAAACGGATATAGACACCCTCGTTGTATCATTGTAACAGGAGCCAGCATTCAGGAGAGAAGAGCAAGCAGAGAAATCTGTGAAGAACACCCATGTACAGAAGATTGAATAAATGGAATGAAGTTTTGTTTCAATTTCATGGTTGTTGTTGTTTTTCTGTGTTAATGTTGTGCTCATGAATGTTTGCTTTCTGGATATGCATTTGCTTGGTATATGCTGTGCATGTGATTTCAGGGATTTAAACTGAAGTCTGAAAGAGAGAAGAGAATAAGTTTAAATTGTTTCTCTGTTTGAGCCGGGAGATTCTTGCATAGGGTGCAGTTGAATTCATCTGCAAGGAGTGTGTCGATAAGGGCTCGATAGTTAAACACTTATTCTCATTCAACCGAAGTCTCAGTTGTTAACCAGAGAAAAAGAAGATAGAGGTTGCTGCTGCAGGAAGTGCGTAGAGTCAGAAGGATTTAACACTTGGGAAGTTGTTGAATGATTGCCGCAAGGAGTGTGCGCAAATACCTCTGACAGAATCAGAGTAAGAAATATCAGGAGGTACATCACCTTCTTGGTATACCTGAAAGAGAGTCGAGGAGGTTTAGGTTGAAGAAGATTTGAGCAGAGATTGCAAACGCAAGTGTTGGAAAGTGGGCTCTGGAAGGAACTTTAGTCTTCTGAAGAAATCCATGAGTAAAGGGAAGCGACGGTCAGGATTCGCAGAGGAGAGCAGCGAAAATCCCGTCAGCCGTCAGATCTTGGAAAGTTGCATAGGGTTTAAGCCTCGAAGGAGCAGAGGAGGAGTCCCGGAGGGGCATCAGGATATTGGCATCATCGGGGTTTCATAAAGCTGAGAATCGAGACCTTGAAAGTCCCGAAATCCTGAGAAGGGATCTCAACCATAGATCTTGGTAGGATGCGTGTCCAAGGATTGTGAAGAGTTCGGGGTTCGGCATTTCGGAGTTCTCGTTGACGAGAGACTCACAACATAAGAATTCGCGAAAACCCGAATCGCAATATCCGCGCAATCGACGAGCTGAGTGGAGAACAGGTGTCAGGCTATCGGAGTTCGGGGTTTGGAAGGTCCCGTGAACATCGACCATGGAAATCGCGAAAACCTGATACGCGATTTTTTGACAAGGTTAAGCCTGGAGTGGAGGACAGGTGGCATCAGAATTCGGGGATCGGAGGTTCCAAAGGTGTGAGTTCTACGTTGTTCGAACTCACGAATTCTGAAATCCCGATAAGGGTGAAGGGCGTGGTCACGTGGACTGGTAGGTCACGTGCAAAAGGATTAGTCGGAGGGCCAACGCCAGAGCTGGAGCGCCATCAGGAATCGAGAATCGGGAATTCACGAGGGGAGCAAATCTTGACAACGAAAAAGTTGATTTCCCGACAGGGAGATTCCCGACAGGAGATGAGGAAGGCGCGAAGTGGATATTCCATCGGGGTTCGGGGATTTGTGAGACCCGAATCCATGAGCCCAGAACTCGCGATCAAGTGAGTTCTGATTTCCTGATTGAAGAAGGGGATCACCAAGAGAACCTGTGGGCATTGAGAACTTCCGACAGGGGGTTGAAGAGTATTTTGACTCTTTGGGCCTAGAAGAAGAAGGTCCTGGTTGAAGCGGCCTAGCTCAGAGAGGCAGGGGCTGCGTCAGAGTGGTATCAGAGCGGGAGAAGAGTTCTCTTTGTTTTTGGTAGCAGAGAGAAGAAGAATTCACCATGCCGCCCAGAAGAGAAAGACAATCACCTGACCCAGAGGACAGGGAGGTGAGAAGAAGAGGTAGGCCGGTAGGGAATCTAGAGATGGAAAGACAGATACGAGATCTTAGAGCGAGACTCGAGGATATGGAAACAGCTCAGAGACGCACAGCTGGTGCAGAGGATCTTAGTGATTCCGACAATGAGGTTGAAGCTGAACCACAAGGAGAAGTTGCAACCGAGGATGCAACAAACGAGCGATTAATAAAAGCTATCGCCCGGATGAGTTCAAAGACGAAAATGGATATTCCAGTCTATGAAGGAAGTCTGGATGCAGAAGAGCTGTTGGACTGGATCAGGGCTCTTGACACCTACTTCGATTATGAGGATATCGAAGAAGATAAAAAGGTTAGGCATGCTGTCACGAAGTTGAAGGGACACACAGCATTGTGGTGGGACGAGCTACAGGCAGATAGACGTTCCAAAGGCAAACAGAAAATTAAAAGCTGGGATCGAATGATTGCTAAGATGAAAGCAAATTTCATACCAAGGGACTACCAAATTAATCTGTTCAGGAGGATGCAGAACCTGAGGCAGAAGTTGATGACGGTGAAGGAATACACCGAAGAGTTTTACAAGCTCAATATCCAAGCAGGTCATCGGGAGAGCGATGATGAGAAGGTTGCCAGATACCTGAATGTTCTGAGATACGACATTCAGGATGAATTAAGCATGACGACCATCAGAACGGTTGAGGACGCTTACCAGATGGCTCTGAAAGCCGAGGAGAAGCTGGGCCGTAAGCAAGGACAGCGAGGGTGAGGCAGAAGTCAGCCCAGAGGCAAGGCAGTTGCCCAGGAGAAATATCAGAAGCCCAAGGAGGAATGGAAGAAACCTCAAGGTAAGATTGAGAGAGGTGGAACCTCACAGCAAAGACAACAATATGCTGAGCCGAGGAGACAACATAGTGAACAGAGAGGGGATTATGCTGATGCAAACACTTTTCCTCGTACCAGAGGAAGGGGAAGAGGCTGAGGTGGAGTGATCACATGCTTCACGTGTGGAAAGGATGGACACAAAGCAGTTGACTATCCAGACAGGAAAAAGGACCGAGGAGAAGCTCACATCGCTGAAGCACAGAGGCGAGATGTTGAAGCAGAAGGCGCAAAAAGCGGAAGCTCACTTCTAATGAGAAAAGTCCTTTTGACACCTGAGAAAGAGGCGCAGGAAAGTTCAGCCCAAAGGACCAGACTGTTCAGGACAGCTTGCAAAACTAAGGATAGGAAATGCAAGGTTATTGTGGACAGTGGAAGCAACGACTATCTCGTTTCAATCGAGATGGTGGAAAAATTAGAGCTGGAAACGACTGATCACCCGAGTCCATACAAAGTATCATGGCTACAAAAATGACATCAGGTGAGTGTCACTAAACAATGTTTAGTTGAATTTAAAATTGGGGGATATAATGATAAGGTCTTGTGTGATGTCATTCCCATGGATGTATGTCATTTGTTACTGGGTAGACCATGGCAATATGACAGGAATGTGGTTCATGACGGAAGGATGAACACATATACTTTGGAGAAGGAGGGAAGGACACACAGATTGCTTCTGATAAAAGATAAAGAAGTGAAACTAGAAGTAAGCAAAACAATACTTCTCATGAGTGGGAAGGAGCTTCTCACAGAGATGGAGAAGAAGGAAGATCCACAATTCTTTGTGGTCAGGAAACCGAGAATTGTCCTGACTAGCACGAGAGTGGATGACTTACCAGTTGAGATTCAGGAACTGCTGGAAGAGTTCGCTGACATCATAGTGGACGAACTACCTCGTTCGTTGCCACCGATGAGGAGAGTGAGTCATCGCATCGACCTCATACCAGGAGCCAGTTTTCTGAATAAGGCTGCGTACAGATTGACGCCACAGGAAAATGAGGAAGTCAAGAAGCAGGTCCAGGATTTGTTGGACAAAGGACTGGTCAGGGAAAGCCTAAGTATGTGTGTCGTTCCAACGGTGCTTAGTCCGAAGAAGGATGGAGGTTGGAGAATGTGTACCGACTCTAGAGAAATCAACAAAATTACCATCAGGTACAGATTTCCACTATCGAGAATGGATGATCTGATGGATTGCCTGAGCGGGGAAAATTATTTTTCAAAAATTGATCTGAAAAGCGGATATCACCAGATTCGTATGAGGGAAGGTGATGAATGGAAGACAACATTCAAGACAAACAAAGGTTTGTACGAATGGCTGGTCATGCCATTTGGCTTGACAAACGTGCCGAGCACATTCATGAGACTGATGAATGAAGTCCTAAGGAAATTCATCAGAAAATTTGTAGTCGTATATCTGGATGATATATTGATCTACAGTAAGACGAAGGCTGAACATTTGAAACATTTGGCCATTGTGATGAGAAAGCTACAACAGGAGAAGCTGTTGATCAATATGAAGAAGTCCTCATTCATGAAGACAGAGCTCATTTATTTGGGTTTTGTTATTTCAGCGAATGAGTTGAAAATGAATCCAAGTAAGGTGGAATTGATTAAGAATTGGCCATCATCCATAAATGTTTTTGAGGTGAGGAGTTTCCATGGTTTGGCTAGTTTCTACCGAAAGTTCGTGAGGAATTTCAGTGGGGTTAGCGCAGCAATGATGGACACGGTGAAGAAGCGGCACAAGTCTTTTCATTGGACAGCAGAGGCTGAGAAGAGATTCAATCTGTTGAAGCAAAAGATCACAGAGCAGCCAATGTTGGTGTTGCCAGATTTCCAGAAAACATTTCAGGTGAAATGTGATGCAAGTGGATATGCCATAGGAGCGGTCTTAAGTCAGGAGGATAGGCCAGTTGCATATTTCAGCGAGAAGCTGGATGACGCAAAGCTGAAATACTCCACGTATGATAAAGAGTTTTATGCCATCATACAGGCATTGAAGAAGTGGAGGCATTATTTGATCCCAAAAGAATTTGTATTGTACAACGATAATCATGCATTGCAGTTTGTGAGTCAACAAGAGAAGTTGAATCAGAAACATGCAAAATGGGTAGAGTATATGCAGAATTTTACATTTGTAATTAAACACATTTCAGGAACTGCTAACAAAGTGGCTGATGCTTTG
>ML776996.1:21474-39906 GCA_009831015.1 Picea engelmannii
AAAAAAAAAAAAAAAAAAATTATTAAAAAATATTTATAAAGACAAAAAAATCCTATTAAAATACATTTCAACCAATTTTCAACCTATTGAAAATGAGCACACTTAATCATCTTTTAATTATAAATTCAAATTTTATGGCTAGCAATTAAAGATGCTAGCATATTCTTTGTCGTCCTTCCAAATCAATGTTCCAAATTAGTGGATAAAATTTAATGTTCTTAATTTTCTAGCATTTTTTAATGCTTATGCTAAGAAATTACTATGTGGCCATTTGATTGTCACTTTTAGATTATTAACAAACTTACTTGACATCAAACATTTACTTCACTATTAACCTTTTATGTTCTTGAAATACAGCATGAGTGAGCCTAATGGTTAAGAACATGTGTTTTCTCTTAAGAGGTCACATGTTCAAATCTAGAGGGGGGTAGGGTATGTATACCTTCGTAGACTTTACTAGTGAAATTGCTAGGCGGATCTCATACACTTTGATCACAAATTTGTTGAAAATGAAAGCCACCAAATTGTTGGGTAAGAGGCCACTAATTCGCTAAACCTGTGTTTTTCTAGAAACAAAGACCATGAATTCTCAGCCAAAAACAATCATGAATTCACAATGATAAAGGAACATGAATTTGCATTAAAAACAACATATTTTTCTACCAAAGATTTCATGAAATTGCACCGAAAAAGGACCACGATTTGCTGAGGGAAAGATACAAAATTGTTGAACTTTGGCCACCAAATCGCTAATTAAATTGTCATGGAATCGCAATGAAAAGGGAGTTATGAATTAGCTAATAAAAAACCATGATGTCGTTGGAAAAGGGTTTATGAATTACAGTTTTAACCAGCATGAAATTGTTATTTTAAAACCAAAAAATGCAATGATAAAACCCAAAAATTTGTTGTAAACAAATCCTATCAAATCTCAGCAAGAATCCACTTGGAAAAAGGTAAAAAGGTTTTCATTGTGAAATAAAATTTCACAGCTTCCAAAGAAAAGAACTGGCATAAATGGAATAACAATTTGGCATTGGTAAAATAAAAAGCTAACAAAGTAGATCGCACAAGGCAACGAGATCATAAATCTGTTAAGGTTATTAATAATATATTAGTTAATAGAGTTATGGTTATTTTCATTAAAATTAGAATTAGAGTTATTAAGAGTATATTAGTTAATAAAATTAAAGTTATTAAAATTAGAATTAATGTGTTAATTACTATATTATAGTAAAAAATGATTAAATTGTTTTCATGTGATCATACCACAAGTTATATGGTTGTGTTAGTGAATATATTATCTAATTTAATATGAGTGAAATGTATCATTTATATAATGCTTCCGCGCCAAAAAGTCAATAATATAAACAGACAAACAAACCCTTACTTTAATACACCGTCACATGGCACAACGTTAAAATAGAGTGCCCATCGATTGTCTAGAGGCATTGATGGAGGGTATTTATGCTTACCTCCACGGTCAATGTAGCAAACAACTAATCTCAAAAAAGGAAGAAATGAAGGTGGTCACCAATCCAACAAATTACAGGATAGTGATTAGCAGGGTAGTTAGTGAGTGGTAGATTTAGGGTATGTATATTGAAAGAAGAGATTATATTTCCGAGGGAAAGTGTAAAAGGGTAAAGATCAGTGAGAAAAGTGTTGGGTATGTGTTATATTCTCTGCAAAATTGATCTCATGTATACTGTATACTATATGAGAGTAAAGGGGGTCTAGGGGGTGCTTAGTTCTCGAGGGCCGAGAGGGTTGCGGGAGTTCGGGGGTGGGAGCCCACTAGAAAAAAATTTGGTAAATTTTTTATGTTTGTTTTTGGCGGTTGTTCAACACATGGTTTTTGTAGATGGTTTTCTAATTAAGGGTAAGGAATTAGGATTGTTGACTAATATGGGCCAATGGATTAGGGATTTGGATGTCACATGATCCTATATGTATATTGTATTGTAAACAATGAAGAAGATGATGAATATATGTATATTGTATTGTAAACAATGAAGAAGATGATGAATAGAAGATTAGAAGTGCGGCTCTAAACATGTTGTTAGTTTTATGGGTTTGTATTTCCAAGGTAAAAATCAATGCTTAATGTATGTGTGCAGTTTGTGTGCACCATTATATCTTTTCTATTTTATTAAGAATATATTTGCAATAATTAATTATACAAAGTTAAAATCTAAAAAAAATAATGATAAACTATAATCCCACAAAAAGATTAACTAAAAACTAAAATGATTAATAAAAATAGGAAAAACCAAATATATAATAAAAGATCTATCAAGAAGACATAAATAGAAGAGTGGATTGTCAAAGGAAGGAGAGATCTCTCACATAACACAATGTACAATGGTTGCAGTGCAGATGTAAGAGGTTCTATTCTGGGAACAACTTGATACGCTTCAACCAAGTCTGGAATTTGACGGGCTACAACCCGTCTTTTGTTCCTCAACCCGTATTTGACACATTGTTATAAAAATCAAACATCATCACTAACTTGCATTAAAATTATCTACATGTCAAATTGACGTGTGACCGCCTCCATTACCCGTCAAAAACTCTAATGGGTATATCACATGTGAACTATAGCCTATAGGTATTAGGGTTACAGTCTAAGTCACAGGGTTCGTCGAACCTAAATTTTGAGGTTCGAAATTCGGCGAACCTCAAGGTTTGTCGAACCTAATGCCAAACCTAAACGAACTTGAATGCGTGCCCGAATTCGAACCTTGGGACGAATTTTAGGGAGAGTTTTATTGAGGTTAGGGATGTGGTTTTATTATGGTTCAATATGTATAGCCAAACCTCATCTGAACCTTATTGGTAAATTTGAATCCGAATCGAACCTAATCGTTGCCGAACCCTAACTCGAACCCGAACCATGTGACTTAGGTTACAATGATATAACATAGGGCTAGGGCTAGGGCTAGGGCCTAAGAGTTGGGAGTGTTATTTGTTGCAACCTGCTCATATCCGGTGGTGGCTGAGGGAGACCACCAAGTTCTTTGGACATTCATCGAAAGCCCTAGTTACCAACAACTATCAGTGCACCAAAAGTCCATAATTCTCATCACACCCAGTGGAACCTGATGCAATTTAGCCTTCAACCCATCGGTGGAGCCTACCTGCTTATTTCTTGCTGCTGCTTGTTGGCTGTATGGCTAGACGAGAGGATGGATGGTGGTGGTACTGCTGCCTAGAATAATGAACAGGGTTGCTTCCCAGTGGTGAGACAGAGAAAAATGTGACCATCTATTCAAGATCAGTACCCAAACTTTGTTTTCCCTTCTTCTTCTTCACCTGGCGAGTGGCAAATAATTGTTTATTTTGATATGTTTTCTTGGCTTTGCAACTTGAATGAATGTTTATTTGTGCAAATGATGTCGTCGTTCATACTCCCATGGTATGTACTATGTTACTATGAATTATTTTTCATCATGTCAGAATTTGCAACAAAATATTATATAATGCTTGACCTCCTTCCTTCCTGGGATCAACACTTCTAAATGTTGTTTAATTAGTATTTTCTTTTGTCCTAAAATGTCTCTATGCTGTGATCTGAGGTGTTCTATGCTGTGGTCTGAGGTGTTCAGGGAATTATTTGCAGATAATTAGGTACGAGTAGATCAATGGCTTACATCTGAATTAATTAGAGAAATTTGTCCCGATTTCAAGTGTAATTTCGTTTCACAAAGTTCTGGTCAGCTATATTCGTTTATTAGAAGTGTTTAAAGGATGCAACATATGTACTTCACAAATGAATAGAAGAGAGTTTGCTCGTCTAGGATCATCGATTCATCATAATCTCATCTCAACTCCAATCATCGAGTCTGATAAAATGTTAGAATTTGTTACATGTTTAGAATTGTAAATTTAAAAGGAAGAGCATGTTATATTTATTAGTTTGTTTTATATTAAACCATAAAAGTGTTTTTCCCATTTATAAGTTTAGAATTTATTTGATATGAGTAGAATGTTTTGCATTTTTCAAGGTGATCCAGCTAAAGTGAGAAAAATGAGTGAGGATTTTGGCAAGGAGGGGGCAAAAGCAATGGCGATTTAAACTTATTTTTTCTGACCTCGTGGTATTGCATAAGCTATCTCCTGCGGCAGATGAAAACTTGAAATCATAGTTATATAGTAATGCTTATAGATTCAACTTGTATTGTCAAATTCAGTCTGTATTCAGAGGACAGATTCTTCTAACGAAATCTGATTCTAATTCACGAGTTCCCCTGTACTTTGCAAATTGAAAGAAAGAAAGAAAACAAGATAGGTAGTGGCAGGGAAAAGGTTTTCGTGATCTCCAATTCGTCCAAGAACTAATTATTTTGGTGAACGTAAATAGTAGTAATTTTGATGATTTGAATAGGAAAATGCAAGGTGAGTTTCGCTAATAAAATTGTTTGATTTATAACCATTTGCTGGGGATGTTATATTTAGATATATATTCAATTTTGAAGTCACAGTAAGGATGAAGGTTGAAATGTTTCTTTTGTAAAATCTGAAAATGAAGGTGTTGCTTTTAAGATATTTCTTTTGTAAAATCTCATTCTAGTGATAACTCTTTAAAATAAAATTTTGGAGTATAGTTCAGTGTGTACTATGTCATATTCAACAATGCTTCAATTTAATAATACAAGTTACCACAAAATGCTGATTAAATTATTAATGTTTTTGTTGAGTGTGTTTTGGATTATTTTTTATTATAGAAAATTGTACACTAAAAATATAGTGAGCATGGAAATTTATGATGATGAAATTAACATATAACATAAAAAAAAATAGACACTTATAAATCTATATAAAACTTAAAATGATATGCATGAAAAACAAATACCTGTCATCATATTTACACTTGACAGGAAAGGTAAATTTGAAATTCCAAACCTGGCTTCAACTATGTCCTAGGGACACTGGGAATTCAATAATTGTATAAAAGAATATTATTAATCTGTAATTAATATAACAAAAGTAATAGGTTGGGATTAAATTAGTAATATGGAGTGTAACATAAAGTGGAATCTTAAAAGCAATTTCTATATATTTAAAGGAATAAAAGTCTAAACAAAGCTTCAGTTAAAGAAAGAACAATATGACATAAAATGAAATGATTAGTTATCAAATGAATATTTCAGCTGCATCTCCCAATAAGAACATGTCAAAGTGGATTAGGATTACAGAAAAGTAAAATGTCAAATGGAATAGAATTATTTAGAATTAACTAATTTTTATTTATTTATTTAAAATTAATTAAAAAAAACATGGAAACAATGAAATGAATGTATAAATGAAATCTTCATATGAATAAGATCATGTCCAGTGATGTTGAAAGTTGGTTGATACAGAAGAGGTTGTTTTCTCGACTCGTCAATTACTATGAAATCTTTATATGAACAAAAATTCATTAATCATCATGAAATCTACAGATATGAATAAGAACATGTCAAGTGGTATTGGAACTATTCTTCTGAATAAGAACATGTCAAGTGGTATTGGAACTATGAAATCTTCATATGAATAAGAATTCATTAATCACCATGAAATTTTCATATGAATAAGAATTCTCAATCATTATGAAATCTTCATATGGATAAGAATTCATTAATCACCATGAAATCTTTGATATGAATAAGAATATGTTAAATGGTATTGGAACTATTAGTTGAGATAAGAAAATGAAATCTTCAGATATGAATAAGAATATGTCAAATGGTATTGGAACTATTCGTTGAAATAAAAAAGATAAAAATTTCTGTTACAATGATTATAAATTATGATGATAAACTGTGAAAACATACACACTCAAATAAAAATAAATTTACTTCTCCTAATCTTCAATCATCATAACATACTTACCATTTTTCATACCTCAATCACAATGAATCAAATAAAAATAAATTTGCTTGTCCTAATCCTCAATCACCATGACATACTTACCACCATGACATACTTACCATTTTTTGAAAAGAAAACATCCTCAATCACCATGACATACTCTTGACATACTTACCATTTGAAAAGAGAACATTGCAGAGCTACTCTGCATGAAATTAATATGCTCAAGTATGTAAATATTAAGTTTAGTGCTCTGTAATAAAAGAGCAGAAGAATAAGCCTCTGTAAGAAAAGAGAGAAGAATGCATCTGTTATTCTACATTAAATTTATCATATATGGGTATGTCATATGAAGCTTAAAGTTTGGTGGGTCTGTCATATGAAGATTAAAGTTTGGTGGGTTTGTGATATTAAGTTTGGTGATCCGTATGTGGTGTGAAATTTATATAAAGCTTAAAGTTTGGTGGGTCTGTCATATGAAGCTTAAAGTTTGGTGGGTTTGTGATATTAAGAAGCTGGATTTGTGATATTAAGTTTGGTGATCTGTATGTGGTGTGAAATTTGGAAGGGAAGAATGATTAATGATACAAATTTGCCATATAAAAATTTAAATGAAAAAATACTTTTTGTAGACTATCCAAGGTTAAATTCCTGTATGCATCATGATACAAAGATTGATATATAAATAAATTACAAATGAAGATGTCATTTGTTCATCTATCTGAACCACAGTTCATGATACTAAAAATTGCAATACTGAATGCTAACTTTACACTATTACAAACAACTATTAATATCATCCCAGTTAATGTCCAGAGAAGGAATACTGAGCAAATAATCGTCAAGCTCTGCCCATATCGACGAGGCCGAGAAGGATGGCATGCTACACAAAGTATCCGTTTCTGTATCTGCCTGTGTCTCCGACTTGGAGGCCGAAGGAGATTCGGATTCACCAGCTGAATTCAATGCTGTAATGGTGGAATCATCACTACTATCAGACTCACAAGTCTCAGACTTGACAGACACAACATCATTCTTCTTCGCATCCTCATCCTGCACCGACCCAAGAGAGCCTGAATTCTCATATGCACATGAAATTTCTTCTGATTCTTCAGTCTTAGACATTTTTTCCATGGGTAGTTTCAAGCTCTGGCAAATTGCTTGCAGCTTGGCATCAACAGCCGATGGCAACACAGAATTCCCAGTCCAGGGGGCGAAGGAATTCGCTTCCAGATGGCGTTTGAGGTGAGGAAAGTTGAGCCTGGCATACTCACCCCTTAGCCTGTAAGCAGCCTTGTCATAAGCCATGGCCGCTTCCTCTGCGGTATCAAAGGTGCCAAGCCATAGCCTCGTTCTGTCTCTGGGTAACCTGATCTCTGCAACCCATTTACCCCAGTGGCGCTGCCTCACGCCTCTGTAAAGCTTAGCCGCCTTTGACAGGCCGCTGCTATGCAGTTTCATGGGCTGAGCTCTGGGACCCAGAGGGTTCCGACCCGTTTGGTGGATTGAAGCCGCTGCTGATTGATGTTGTTGCAATTGAAGCTGCTGCTGTAGTTGCTGAATCTGCTGTACATGTAACAAGTCGTACAAAACCATGGCCGATCCAATGGATTCTCCGCTGCACTGGTTCTGCCCTTGAAAACTCGGGCGCCATACCAGGCCATCAGAGTGGCCGAAGCCATTTGATGGTAAATTGGGGAAAAATGATGACGATGAACACAAGATTTCAGAATTTCCAAAGGCTTGAGAGGCCTCTGGCATTCTTAAGTTCTGCCAGGCATCCAAACCCTCCAACTTCGCATCTCCATTGGAAGGAGAAGACGAGCTGGATGCGGATTCCTCGAACATCTCCTGCACACTTGAATTGGAAAACCCCAAATTCTGGTGACGGACAAGAGTTGGAAATGTAAACCCTTGTCTATCCGGGCCCTCGCTATTAAGACGTTCGGTGATCAAATCCATGGTTGCTACATTGTTAGTACAGAGATCAAATCTCTGTCCCTGTTTAGAACACACAGAGCGTTGCCGATCCATATAAAAATTCAAGATCAAACAACAACCCAACCCTATGAAACTAAAAAAATCAAAGCCCAATTCAGAGGCAAGGATAAAAATCTTGCCAGAAGAATGGACAACAGAATAAAAGCAAATACAAATTGGGATGAGGTTTTAAAAAAATACCCCTCTTCCCTAGCAGAGGCCCTGAAAATACCTCTGGTAACCTAATTGAAGCAGACTGTAAATTATCTATGCAACATCTAGCTCTAAAATGATCTGACTACATAAAAAAGCAATCCATACAAATTTGCAGAGTGCCTATTTAGAAAAATTCAAAAATCCCTAAAACAAGAAATGGATCTGGATCTGAAACACTTCAAGCTTCTTAATTGTTGTAAAACAAAAAGAGAAAGAGCTCCAAGGCTCCCAAATTAAAAATACTTTGCCGTCTGGAAAATGGAATGAATTAGAGAATGGGATTCAAAGAAGGGGGAACAACTGAGAAAGGGGATGCTTCGCCAAACATTAAAACGCAAACACCAATTGCCTCACTCTCTACGATTTGTTCCTTTGCCCCGGCCTGATTTATATATAATTCCACAGACACGAGGAAAACAGCTGATTATCCCACATGCACAGTTAAGTCGTTCATAACACAATTTATTTTTAATTAGTTCTCGACGGAAAATTCCCGTCCGGACAGCAAAAGCAGGTAGATTCGAGTGGAGTATGTCCTGCCGGAAGATTGTTCCACGCGCCGTCAAATTTTTCCGTCAATTACGTCATGTGACGCAGTTCGGGCCCCGCCGCTATTGACTGTTTAACACGCATACTGGCGGCTTCTTACTGACACCTGTGTTGCTTCTTACTGGCAGGTGCCGGTTCTCTCGAAACACGTGTAGCGTGAAGATTGGCTTCTATATGTTGACTCCCAACACGCGTCACGTGAATAATCGTGATGATAACGTTGGGCGAGGCATATTCGTCGGGACAATGTATAGGTACCAATATTGAATTATATTGTAATTTATTTAATTAATTAACTATGTCTTTTGATTTTTTTTTTAATATTGAATTATATTGTAATTTATTTAATTAATTAACTATGTCTTTTGATTTTTTTTTAACACGTACAGTTATCGCAAAGTATTTTTTCGTAATTAATTAATTAATTTTTAATTTCTATTTTCAAAATTTTTAACACTCGTAATTATCGCATATGAAAAAAGAATTAACTTGAATTAATTAAAACAATTGAAATTATATAAAGTAACTCAATATTAAGGAAAATTAATAATTTTTTTATGTAATGATCATCGTAATAAAGCATAATATATATATAAATTTTGAATTTTTCAACTTCGTGTAAACCTACTTTGTTCTCATTACCAATTTCAATGATAAAAGTATTGAAGATGCTTTCAATTTTATATTAATATAATTTCAATTATTTATTAAAAATAAGATATTGTTTAAATTTATAAATAAATCAATCAAATAAATATTGTTTAAATTTATAAATAAAGTAGTCAAATCATTTATAAAAATGACTTTTATTACATAAATAAATATTTTTAAATATTAATTTAATATTTAATTAAATTGTAATCTTAAATTAAATTAATATATTAATTAATTCAATTTAATAATCCAATCATTCAACTTGCAAACAAACAACTAAGTATTAATTATTTTGAGAAAATAACTTCATGACATAAAATAATTAAATTTTAATAAAAATTATGACAATACTTGATTAACAATTTTAATATATATTTTTAATTTTCTTAAAATAATAAATTAGTTTTTTCTTATGTATTTTATTTTTATTTTTTAATCTTAAAATGTGACATATTAAAGTTAATTTTAATAATGTTGATGATTAATGTCTACTAAGATTAAATTGGTCTATTAAACCTTAAGAGGGTAAGTGATTACTTGAGATTCTTTAGAATTTTGTTTGTGCTAGAAAAACATTAAGAGAAGCTTTCCCAGATCACCATTACTATAATATAACCAATATTGCTATTATTTTTTTTCTTTAGTTATTTTTTAATAATTTTTAATTTAAATTAAATTAAATTTTAAATAAACATAAATTATATCAAACATTAAAATTTAATTTCAATAAATCCTTGTTTTATCTTTTTTTTTTCTCTAATTTAAACATTAGATAAAAAATAAGTTATGGATCAAATTTGGATAAGAACAAATAATGATATATTTTAAAAAGAGAACAGATATTCTTAACCATTAAACCTACTTATATATATATATATATATATATATATATATATATATTATTTATATAATTAATTAATTAAATATAAATCATTATGATTTATATTATTTACAAAATTAATTTATATTAATTAGATGCTTCTATTGTTTTTATAGTTGGAAATCATGTATTATTCATATATAGAAAACACAATGTTCATTGGCTTATAAACATATTCTTCTTTCTCCCTTTTTCTCTTTCTATTTGCAAAATATGTGTGAATATATATTTATAATAGTAATAAATTAAAAAATAAATAATAAAATAAATTTATTTTTTTAAATAATTTTTTTAGTTGTATTATTGGTAAAAATTATATATAAATAGTTGAATTATTACTTAGTTTTGAGGTTATTTGTGTAGACTAAGTCATTATTTTATAAAAGTATTAATGATAACTAATTATTTTTTCATATTCTTTGAATAGTTTACTTAACATTCATAAAAAGTATTAATAGTAACTAATTAATTTTTCATATTCTTTGAATAATTCACTTAACATTCATAAAAAGTATTAATAATAACTAACTAATTTTTCATATTCTTTAAATAATTCACTTAACATTCATGTTATTACGAAATTGTTAATATTAATACTATATAACATCCTTCGAAATTATGAAATTATGAAGACATAACATGTTTGGATGCATAGCCTTCTTATCATTTCTAGAAGGGTGGGGCAAGCTTGGTTGGTGTTGTGCAAAATTGCACAACCATACTTTCACTTTCAACTTTAATTGTTGTCATTTTTGAAAATGAAAGAAAGGGATAAATGCCTATTGGTTCCTTGAGGAGTCACTTTTTATGCGTGCTTTGACATGGGTCACATAGACTTATCAATCCAACTAGGGCAGTTAGGATAAAACATTAAATAAACTGCTAGGCATGTATCAAATTAGGTCATAGGTCGCTATATAGTTGGAGCTCAGCAAGGCCTTACTTGTGTGGACCCTTTTTATTGGTATTCCTTGGATTATACTACAAACATGAGATTCCATTTTATCTTTACACGTATTGCATATCCACACGGAGTCTAAGTACAAGACAAATTCGTTTGGACCCATTCATAAGTAGGATGAAGAAAAATAAAACAACAGGAATCACTTAGTACAATTTTGGAATGACCTATATCACAGGTTGGTAGGTGAACCACAAGAATTAGCGTGGGGGGCAAGCAACTTGAAAAGTCATATAGACCACATATACAACATTAATTATTGCATTGCCATCTTTTTCAAAATTTTGATGTAAAGGTAAAGATAACCATCCAAGATGTAGTAGACATGATGCTTGTCTTTATCTGTGAGGCCCACTATGCAAGTTGGAGTGGTTGTCTTAACATGTTTCTTACCACTGTTGATATAGGAATAAATGATTGTGATGTTCAGAAAGCAATGTGTAGGATTATTTTAGCACCAAGCCTTGGTTTTAGAGAAGATAATTTTGGCTTAAAATGGAAAAAGGTTACATAGATGAGTGCCTTGGTTTTAGAGAAGATAATTTTGGCTTATTATGGAAAAAGGTTACATATATGAGTGAGTTCTTGAAATGTGAGCAACCAAGAGTTTGAGATAATGGGGCATGGAAAGCTACAAATGAGTCCAAAAAATTATATGTACCATTATTGAAGGCAACCTAGGGAAGTAGACCATAAGCATCTCATATATAATAATTGATGGGAAAAAGGATCCAGTACTCTATCTGACATATGGAATATCAATATTTCATTTATGACAACATCTGGTGGAAGATGTTGGAATAATAGTACTTCATCTATGACAACATTTGTTGGAATAATAGAGATCATCGGTGGAATTATTTGGCTACCAAAGGGACCCTTCACATGATAATTGGCACAAAGAATACCAAAAGTGTATGGATTAACTTTACTTAGACACTAAGATAGGGTAGTTTCTTCCATGCTTCCTAGAGGATGAGATGACTTTCCTATCAATAAACTTTATGACAATATATAACATGGCACACATTTGCATTTAAAAATGAAAAAGTAGCTTTCATCTACCGAGGTAAGTTGGTAGAAACTCGGGTGAGATGTGTTTGTACTCAATGAATTTTATGAAAATAGATAACATGGCACACATTTGCATGCAAAACTGAAAGAGTAAATGTAGCTTTTTCCTATCAAGGTATGTTGAACAAATCTTTAATGGGAAAATTTATAATGAATTTTAGTTTTGATTAATGTATTTATTGTGTTGTTGTGTATTCGTTGAGTTGAGGCGTTGTTATGTGGATAAGTTATATTTAAATTTTGAAAGGTGTATAATTCTTATGCTTGTTATTGTGTAATGGAAAGTGTTTTACCTTTCATAATTGGTTTCATTTTATTTAAAAAAAAACTTAACACATATTTAATTGACCAAATTAATTTGAGTAGACCTTAATATTATACTTTATCTTTTTATAACAATGATAATAATACTAGAAGCATACAAGTTATTATTAATATTTTGGGTATGTTTATAATCCTACATTCAAAGAAACCAATGAGATGTTATTCATAATCTTCGTTGAAATTTACATTTATGTTAATAGAAGTAAAGAGAGTTATAATAAAATTGGTTTGAAAAGTGGGATCTAGCATTGAAGAACACTATTAGATTATAATGTATTGTTTTCCATTTCTTAAGAATACAAATGCAATGATTTCTTATCTAAACATAAAATCTTTTTAAGTTAAAATGTAGAAGAATAACAAACCCTCATAGTAGAAAAATCTAATACCAAAAGACGATTCATTGACATGAAATAAATGTTTCAAAGGTATCTAAGTCTATATCAATGATCTTTTAACTTTTGATTTTTTTTTTTCGTGAAATACATATTTTGAGGAAATTCGTTGGGAACTTCTCCTCATTTCGAGGATAGTACCCAAGGTAAACGAGATTTTGCAAAATTTCAAAGCTTTGTCAATACAGACTCAATGTTGTTACAACAATATATACTCATTAAAAACTCAACATGTCACTTGTAGGAATTGAACTTGGATGGGAGGATAACACTCATCACAACCACCCAAACTAAACCCAATTGATGTATTTTAACCTTTGATACTATTACATTATAAATATAAAAAAGATAAATGGAAAATCTTGACATAAATCACCAATCTAAAAAATGAGCTTGCTCATGCTTCACTATAAATCACCAATCTAATATTTTATTGGTAGTTTGTAGCAAAAATGCCCTTATAATTTTTTGAAAACCAAGAAGATGATCTAAGTTACTATGTAAATGGAGATGGAGACCTATAAAAAGGGTGTGCAAGGTTAAGGCTAGAGGGTAAAATCAATACTCTTGAAATGAACCCAATGCTTAAAATAGCCAAAGAAGATCCTCTACGTTTTTAGGTAGATGGAGACCTAAGAGGTGTGTTTAGGGTTAGAACTCGAGGGTTAGTGCTGGAGGAGACAATCAATAATATTGAAATGAACTAAGCTTCTAAAGTAGTTGAAGAAGTCTAGAATAAATTGGGAAAAGAACAAGGAACCCCTTCATAATCTTTGTTCATATTGGTTGGTAATTAACTTCACTAAATCAAGTCCCTTTCTTAGTGGGAGGAGATGTGGTAGATGAATTTTCCATCAAAGGGAGGAGACATGGTAGAGTAGGTTGAGACTAAAACGAAAAAAAAACAATAGTATGACATTATGTAACTATTTGGAACTACCCAACTAACCTAGAAACATATTTTGGGTACTACAAAAGCACTAACACATAATTACATTAATGTTAATTATTATAATAAATGTGTTGATTTATGAAAATATTTGTATGTGATAATTGAGTAGAGATATTTTGGGTACTACAAAAGCACTAACACATAATTACATTAATGTTAATTATTATAATAAATGTGTTGATTTATGAAAATATTTGTATGTGATAATTGAGTAGAGTTTATATACAAGAGATAATGGTTATTATTATAAATGATATGAACTTCATCATTAATGTGATAATAACTAAAAATATGCATAAAATACAAGTATTTAAGCTATGTGTTGTGTTGGGATGAATATTTCTTGGACTTTTAATCACATAACCTTGATTTGAAGGATGAAGTGAATAAAGATGATATGTGTGGATGATAAAATTGCAAATTGAGATGGATGTTTTAGTTTGGGAACATGAAGTAAATGATGTGATTGCAATAGTCCAAATCTAACTAGAATGATACTCCCTTCAAATTTGGTGAATGACACTAAAGACATCACTTTTGAGGAGAGCAAAATAGTCCCTAGGGTCACCACCTTTTTTTGAAGGCTAGCATGGACTTGATGATTGCAAGCCATGGAAACAAGTGAAAATGACTAACAAAGGGAAAAAGAGGAGGTGGATGAGTCACACAGAAGGAAATAGGTGAATGGGAAAGAGGTAGTGTAGTGCCTTGGAACTACTCAGAAGTTGAGGCATGCGAGAAAAGGATCACATATATGGTTGGACTTGTGCTCGAAGAGGCACACAACAAGTTGAAGAGGTTATACTTACTAGAAAGTAAAATTCACACCATGTGGAAAAAAATGTAGAATCACAAGGAAATTATTACACCACACAGGTAACCTATTAAGGAATAAATATACCTTTACCACAAAGAATACAATAAAGCCTCTGAAGAAGTTATAGGCGTTGCAAAAGAGGAAAAAAATGAAAGTGGCAAGTAACCCGTCCGTGCAACTAGATGCTTTAGATAATTAGAAGAAATCATTATAGAACACGTCATGTGAAGTCAATCAAAAAGTGCACGAGTAATTCATAATTGCAAAGAACACTAAGAAGTGCATTGAAACTAAACTTGAAGTTATCTTCAAGGAAGAACCATCGACCGAAGAATATACTAATGAAATAATTGTTGCATTTTCCCAAAATGTATCATACACTACGAATAGTTGGTCCATTATGTTCAAGAAATACACATAGTTTTAAGATGTTGCAATAAAATCCCTACCTTCTACAAAACCTCTTTTTGAAGTTGAACAACCTCCAAACCCAACTTGGAACTAGTTGGTCAAGGTGGTCCAAGATTGTTGGGGTTAAGTTTTCAAGCGATCACAAATCCTATGAAAGGGAGAATCATAAAGTTGAGCTCTTATCCACATAAGCTTGAGTATGGTGTTGCGATATAGAATTACAACAACATATATTGAATTTTGTTAAGGACCTAACCTCCCTAACCCCTCACTTAGGTAGAATAATATCTTTTCCATGTAATACAAACCAATATTAATAAGGCCTAGTAATAAGGAAGAATAAGTCAAATGTAAGAATACCTAATAGAATCTTCTGCTTCTAGAATATCTTCCTCTAGATTGTTCTTTTGATAGATAGATTTAGTATAAATAGGAGTCGAGGGCATGATAAGTCTTGTCTTGAGAATTATTGTAATAGAGCTTTGCTCTGCTAGAGGCTTTCCCCTCGAAGCAGCAAGTGAACATTTTTTCCTATCAATAAAGATGTTATTTTGGTGTTGTGGTTTCATCTATTGTGTTGTTCCATTGTTATTCTTTGCAATATTTATGTTTTCAGCTATTATAATAGATTTGGTACCTTACAAGTGGTATTAGAGCACTTTCCTTCACAGAAAATTGTCGGTTATTTTTTCAAGGTAGAGACGTATTCTGTTGTTTTAAAGCTATAGAGATCTGTCATTTAGAGCATAAATCCATGGTCAAGGAAGCATACACACAAGAACTACAAGTGGTACTTAAGCGCACATTGTTGGCCACCCTTGTAACCCCTGTTGGTACCCCTTAGAGTGGTAGCACATCATACAACACATGTATACAGATCAACCTAGATTCCTGAAGCCCTCCGTAGATAAACCAATTGGTCGTCTAACTATTATGGTGCCACCGAGAACAACACTTGGGAAGATACTCTCTAGTACCTGGGTAGTCTGGTAGTACGACTAAGGGCATGGTCTAGCCTCCTTAGTTGGTGCCCTGAGATATTGGGTTAAGTACTACTGTTGGACCCCACACGTATATCAGAGAGATATAGCACAGGGAAAACCCTTATCTATAGGAACCATGAGTACCCTAATCCTTGGGATGGAAACAAAAATAGAACAGACAAAATCTATTGTCACGCAACTTCACCCCTTGCATTCTAGTTGCGAAATTACTACACATTTTTTCTTGTTAAGAATTTGGGCCTTTCAACACTACAATATTCTTTAGATTGGAGTATAACTCTGCAGGAGTAAAAAAAATAAAATTGATCTCTATCCCATTGGATTCCTCTCTCCGCCCTGATCGTATTCATACCTATCATTTTTCAACAATTTTTTTTTTCGTGGACTTGACCCCCTTTCGGCCCCCTTATTTGGGACTTACCCCATTTGATTCCCCTCATCGCCCTCATAATCGTGATACCCTTCACCCATAACCTATTTTCTATATGGTCCCACCTGTTAATATTATGGTAGCTGCGGGAGGTATTTACCCCCACATGTGAACCTGACGAGAATGGAAGACTCCAGGAATCAAGAGAAACCCTAATGAGTTGGCTAATAACCCTAGAAGTCTTGTTGGCTCAAGAAGATAATTTATATTAGGCTATTAGCCTCCAAGAGAAGAAGTCGGACATAAATAACAATAATATACTGAACATACACTTATCCAGAAGGAGAAGTCGGCCCCAATAAAACTGGCAGATCTACTATAAATACAGGGCGCCAGTTTTCATTTGCAGCATCTCAGAATTGTAGTTCTGCAGTTTAGTGCGCAAGTTTGGAGGAAGAGTTGGTACAACTGTAGCAACAATAAGTTCTCAGCTTTGGCTTGAATATCTCTTGGCTAGGGTTTGGGACTATCTGATCAGCTTTTGTGATGTGCTATCCTTGGGGATTGATGCACTACTCTTTGTTTGGCTATCTAGCCTATGGTTTGCTTTTGGAGGAATTCTTAGTCAGGGTTAAGGTGCTCGGAGGGAGGCTTCGGCCTGTGGTTGGGTGACGAGGGTATCGTCAATGGTAAAACGAGCACACCATATTCTATATTCTAACAGGTTATGGGCCCACACCCCTTCAGTCAGCCTAAAATGCTGGAAGGAAACATAGCCGCTAGACATTGAGCTCGTTGAGGAACTGCCACTAGGGTTACTAGCAGGAGCACTTTCCAAAAGAACTGCAGCTAGGGTTACCAACAGAAGTAGTTGCAAAAACCCTAAACCTCTTGTCGAGGCACCTTAAGTGACTATATTGACCTAATCTCTAGATAGATCAGTGTGCCCTAGCCCAACACATCTCCTGGTACACTCAGAAGGCCAAGACGTGAAGTTTGGATTTCTGGTCAAATCTAGGATTTGACCAAGTCAAGCAAGCCATGATGAACTCTATAAAGTCTGAGAAAAATATAGATGGAGCCTCTAACTTCAGAGCATGGAAGACAAGGATTGACCTCATCCTTGCTAAGAATAAAGTGTTGGATATCGTAAAAGAAAAGATCGTGAAGCCAGAGTTTGAAGAAGGAGAAGAGAAGGAACCGCAAAATGTTGTAGCTATGGAGAAGTTCAAAGACATTGACATAAATGCCATGAGTATCATAGTGGATTCTATAAAAGACCACTTGATACCCTACATATCCCATCTTGACTCATCGAAGAAGATGTACGATGCCTTAACAAATCTCTTCTCAGTCAGAAACATTGGACAAGTTATGAGTCTGAAGAATGAGCTCCGTGACATGAAGATGAACGATGACGACATCATAACATCATACTTTGTAAGGATCTCCTAGATAAGAGATCAAATACAAGCTATTGAAGAGATCACTTCAGAAAAGGAATTGGTGAACACAATACTCAATGGTCTTCCCAAGACATGAGATGCATTTGCCGCATGCATGAACACAAGGAAGGAGTACATGACATTTGAAGAACTTTGGACTTGCTATGCTCAAGAAGAATCAAGGATCAATGCAAAATAAAAACCTCAAAAGAAGTACGATGATCAAGCCTTCACAACAAGATTCAAGAACTTCAGGGACAAAAGAAAGTTTGATTCAAGAAGGAATCCAAAACAAAGAAAAGACATTTCAGAAATACAGTGCTTCAATTGTCAAAAGTACGGTCACTACAGGAATCAGTGTCCTGAGCTAAAGAAAAGGAAGGAGAAACACAAAGCATCGATTTCCGAAGAAAAGGAACTTGCAAAGAAGACTAAGCAGGATGGAAGAGACTTCTTCTACTAAAAGGTAACAACACTCTTCTTATTTTCTTGTACATATCTTGCTTGCATCGTCTCTGTACATATCTTGTATATCTATCTCTTGGAA
>ML776996.1:40241-56514 GCA_009831015.1 Picea engelmannii
AAATACAAATCATGTGGAAGACATTACAAGATAAGACTGAAATCAGAATCAATCTTGAAGAGACTTGGAAAAAGCAAAGACAGAAAGAAGTCAACAATCGAAAGGAAACTGGAAAAAGACTCATGACATTCTATAGAAGACAAGACGGAAGCGTGGACTTTGTTAGACAAGAGAGCCAATTATATATTGTAGAAGACAATAAGGTTGCAGATGGAAGCGTGGAATCTATTATAGAAGACAATAATGACGAAGACGGAAGCATGGACTTAGTCAGACGAAGGGAGCAGATTATATGCACTTATACATGAAGCAAGGATCAGGAGGGAGATAATCCTATGATCCATTGAAGATGATGAAAAATATATATATCCATGGTAGCAACCATGAAAAGACAGTACGTGTTCAGCTCAACTGCAGAAGAAGACCTTTTCGAAGAGAAGACTTAAAGTATTCATGGTTGTCCATCCAGATCCGTGAACCGATGATGAAGGTAAGAAGTGGAATCTCTAGGGCATGGAATCTATAATAAACTCCATGGACCCAAGAGCTAAAGAAAAACATGAAGAAGAACATAAAGATTCCAAGAAAGAAAAAGAAGAACCAGAACAACCAGTCAGTGTATCAAGAATCACAAGATTACCAACCTGATAAGAACTCACTAAAAGCAATCAAGTAGAAGAACTGCAAGTCACGATGAAGAACAATGTATGGAAGACTTATGAATGAAAGCATTGCGAGATCCAGAACCAAAGGTTCTATCAGATGGAGGGAGGAGACTATGATTAATTGTTCCGGTACACCAGACTTATCTCTATATAAGTCATTATATCATCCGCAACATCCATGATTCAGAATTCCACATCAGACGAATGCAAAGAATGTTCTCCAGAGAAATTGAATAAAGAAAGTATAAAGAGCAATCTCAAGAATTTGAGCCATATTAGAAAGAGACTCTTGTATGAAGATAAGAAGAAGACAACTTGGTGGAGAACCTCCAGTGCACAGTAGAAGTGTGGTGAAGATTTCCTATAACATTAAGATGACCACTCAGAAGATCAGATCTCATGATGATAGAAGAAGTACCACATGGATATGTTCCAGTTCTCCAACTATGATATACTCTATTGTTCAGATCCACATGAAGCCTTCACAGTATTCCAGACTAAAGTACAAGCATTACATTATCCATGATGAAGTCCAGAAAGGAGAAAATGATTTCTCCAATACATATCTCCACAGATGAGCAGATAAGCATACATTTTGGTAAAGCCTCTATTCAAGATGAAAGAACTTGCATACTCAAGATAGAGCTCGTGGAAATAAATCTCTTAGCTGGAAGGGAAGACTCTCCAAACTAGAAGAAGGTACGCAAACATTTATTTTTGTGATTGAAGTAACTCTCCAGTTAAGAGGGAGCATTGAAAATATTATTTATCTTTGTAATTGAAAAATAGTCCAGATTGGACAGATGCTTTCATGTTCGGAAAGTGGATTGAGATTTCTGACAGACAGTGACCTCCCATTGTAGTTAACATGGGAGGAAGACTGATTGCTGATGTATCATAGACATCTACTTCCTATTGTGGTTAACATGGGGAGTGGTCTAGGACAGTCATTCTTCTTGGCAGTCACTCTGAGTAGTGGTCAAGTAGAATGGTCCGCCTCATTGGGAAATCATTCTTTCGAAGTTCATAGTTGTGAGAAGTTTCGAAGAATCGTCCGTTTTGGAGGTTGATGCAGGACATAAATTCCTCGAGGGCAGACTCATTCTCTCCAGGTTACACTTTGTTTAGTGTCGGAGGAATGGCCCAGGGTGGGGAATGGTCCAGACAGTTATTCCTCGAGGGCAGACTCATTCTCTCTAGGTTACACTTTGTTTAGTGTCGGAAGAATGGCCCAGGGTGGGGAATAGTCCAGGCTCAGCAATCAGGGACAGTTATTCCTCGAGGGCAGACTCATTCTCTCCAGGTTACACTTTGTTTAGTGTCAGAAGAATGGCCTAGGATGGGGAATAGTCCAGGACAATCATTCCTTAGGGCAGACTCATTCTCTCCAGGTTACACTTTGTTTAGTGTCGGAGGAATGACCCAGGGTAAGGAATGGTCCAAACATTTCTCGAGGGCAGACTCATTCTCTCCAGGTTACACTTTGTTTAGTGTCAGAGGAATGGCCCAGGGTGAGAAATGGTCTAGGCTTATAAATCAGAAATAATCCTTCTTCCTTGGTTGAGAAGAATGGGGCAGATAGCCCATTGTTGATATTCTATATTGAGGGCAAACTTTCTTTTAGATCTCACAGACGTGAGTGAAAGATTGGCCCAGATGATTATTGTTGATATTCTATATTGAGGGCATACATTCTTTCAGATCTCACAGATGTGAGTGAAAGATTGGCCCAAATGATTATTTTTGATATTCTATACTGAGGGAAGACATTCTTTCAGATCTCACAGACATGAGTGAAAGATTGGCCCAGCTGATTCAGTTTTTATCATAACATTGTTTCTATGCAGATGAAGACTACTGTGGTGGAAGACATTCTTTCAGATCTCACTGACGTGAGTGAAAGATTGGCCCAGATGATACAGTTTTTATCATAACATTGTTTCTATGCAGGATGCTCTCAGATGGTTGTTATGAAGACTGTATGACAGTAGATGAGGACTACTGTGGTGAATATGTTTCACCGTTCACAACCTTACGTTGTTGATCAAGTACTTGTGTGTTACTTGATGTGGTAGTTAACCACTGGATTGTAGTTATGTACTACTATGAATAGACACAGGTGTGTTCTATCCTTATTCTAATTTCCTTGAAGACTATCAACAATTTATTGAAGATAATGATCATTCAGATGAATGATGAACAAATATTTTCCAGACAGAAAACAATTTAGATCTTTTACTCCTCTTGTATCACTCTATGGTGAGAGTGACTTATCTATCATCATATCTAACTACTTAGATAAAGATGATGCAGCTGATGGTGACAGTGATGCTCATGATCTAGTCATGAAATAGTCTAGATGACTATATTGATGCTACCGGGTAAATGGTATATTTTGTGCTCAAGTCCATTCCCTGTAAATACCTCTCTAGCTAGGAGGGAGTGTTAATATTATGGTAGTTGCGGGAGGTATTTACCCCCACGTGTGAACCTGACGAGAATGGAAGACTCTGGGAATCAAGAGAAACCCTAATGAGTTGGCTAATAACCCTAGAAGTCTTGTCGGCTCAAGAAGATATTTTATATTAGGCTATTAGCCTCCAAGAGAAGAAGTCGGCCATAAATAACAATAATATATTGAACAGACACTTATCCAGAAGGAGAAGTCGGCCCCAATAAAACTAGCGGATCTACTATAAATACAGGGCACCAATTTTCATTTGCAGCATCTCAGAATTGCAGTTCTGCAGTTTGGTGCACAGGTTTGGAGGAAGAGCTGGTGCAGCTGCAGCAGCAACAAGTTCTTAGTTTTGGCTTGAATATCTCTTGGCTAGGGTTTGGGACTATCTGATCAACTTTTGTGATGCGCTATCCTTGGGTATTGATGCACTACTCTTTGTTTGGATATCTAGCCTATGGTTTGCTTCCGGAGGAATTCTCAGTCAGGGTTAAGGTGATCGGAGGGAGGCTTCGACCTGTGGTTGGGTGATGAGGGTATCATCAATGGTAAAATGAGCACACCATCTTCTATATTCTAACACCACCCATCCCTTTCCCCCCTTCATCATGGATCACACTCGTAGCCAAGACCTTGAAGCCTGCTTCAATTCCTTGTCCTCTGATTTCACAGTGACCCAACAGGAAGTGCACCAACTCAGTGCCAATATTACCACCATCAATAAAAACATGCATTCCACCATAGACGTCGAAATGGAAGCCCTGAAACAAGACCTCTCTACCCAATTTGCATTCATTGGTCATATCTACGCCAAGATGTATATCACTGGAGACCTTACCTCCTCTGACCTACCTTTGCACCCCGAAGGTAAAAATTCATCCAATGCCCAAAATTTTCAGCCCCATCACTTTCAGCGTGACCTACACCTTCCACAGGTGGATGTGAACAAATTTGATGGCTAAGATACCACCATATGGGTAACTCAAATGGAACACTATTTCTCTTTGTATGACATTACAGATGAGTTGGCCAAACTCCAATATGGTGCTCTCCATCTAGATCAAGAACATTGGCAATGGTGGCAATGGAGAAAAAATGTCTGCCAAGGGTATGTGTCTTGGACACAATTTTTTGTAGATATTTATGAACGCTTTGACACTAACACCCACCATTTAGGTCAATTGAAAAAGTTGAAACAATCTGGAACAGTGGAAGACTTTATAGCTTCTTTTGAGTGATTGGATTTCCACATGGAGGGCATGTCTGATGATTTTTTTCGAGAATGCTTTATTAGTGGCCTCAAAGATGATATTTGTGCCCATGTCCTCATGGCTCGCCCCTAGAGTTGCGTGGAAGATACTAAAAGAGCTAAGGAAACACAACAGGTTGTCTCATCTCAAACCCAAAAAACCTCCTTTATTCTTCGCCCTAAACCAGACACTCTTATTCCTCCTTCCACTCCACTAAAGATCCAAAAATTGACTTAGGAAGAAATGGTTGAATGCCAACTCAAGGGCCTTTGTTATAATTGTGATGATAAATATTTTCATAGGCACAAGTGTAATGAACAAAATATTTTTATGGCCATCTCTGAGGATGTTTCTGAAGAAGAGGTCGAGGCTCCCCTCGTGGCCGCATCACCTGAACCCAGGGTACTCTTGGCACAATGATGATATTCACTACAAAGGTCGTATGTATTTAAGTAAAGAATCACAACTTAAATCCACGGTGATTTTTGATCTTCATGCTACACCCACAACTGGGCACTTAGGTTTTACTGAAACCTATGATAGGGTCAAACATTCTTTTTTCTGGGATGGTATGAAACATGACATTCACACTTTTGTGGAATGATGTGATGTATATTAACATAACAAGGGAGAAACAGTAAAATCCCTGGGCACACTACAACTTCTTCTGATCCCATCTACTATTTGGAGGGATATCTCTATGGATTTCATTGTTGGCTTACCTAAATCAGGAAATAAGTCATTCATCATGGTGGTAGTTGATCATATTTCCAAGTATGCTCATTTGTTTTCTCTTCAACACCCATTCACTGCCTCCATTGTGTCTCAAATATTCATGGATCATATCTTCAAGCTTCATGGCATGCCTCATTCTATTGTTTCTAATAGAGATCCCACTTTCACCAACAATTTTTGGCAAGAACTGCTCAGTCTACAAGGCACACAATTGCATCTCAACATCGCCTATCATCCCCAGACTGATGGTCAAATTGAAGTTGTCAACAAGTGTTTGGAAACATATTTGAGGTGTTTTTCATCTGAACGCCAAAATCAATGGGCTCAATGGTTACCCCTAGCTAAATGGTGGTACAAAACTTCTTACCATACAACTACTCACATGGATCCTTTTGAAGTAGTGTATGGAAAAAATCCACCTTCAGTTCTATCATACTTGCCCGGTGTCTCGAAGGTCTAGGAGGTTGACCAAAATCTTACAGTTCAAGAGACTATTATCCGTACCCTAAAAAAGAATTTGGTCATGGCTCAGAATCAAATGAAGCAACAAGCAGATCAAGGTCGCTCAGAATGTTGATTTGTTGAAGGGGACCAGGTGTTTCTTCGACTATAACCTTATAAGAAGACTTCACTCAAGGATGACCATTGTCAGAAACTGGTGCCCAAATTTTATGGTCCTTATACAGTTCCCAATAACATGGGACAAGTGGCATATAAGTTATCTTTATCCAGTCATTCTAAGCTCCATCCTATTTTTCATGTCTCCTTCTTAAAGAAGGTGATTCGAACTAAGTTCCAAACTCAAACCAGTCTTCCCAAGTTGGATGAAGAAGGATCCATATAGTTGAATCCATAAGTAGTCTTGGACCAGCGTGAGCATCGTCTCCATCAATGCACCATCAAGGAAGTGTTAGTATAGTGGAAAGATACAACTCCAGCCGATGCCACTTAGGAGCCAACTACCATTCTGCAACAATTTCCTCATCTCAAGCCTTGAGGACAAGGATTTGTTTTAAGGGGGAGGGAATGTTAGGGACCTAACCTCCCTAACCCTCACATAGGTAGAATAATATATTTTCCATGTAATACATGCCAATATTAATAAGTCCTATTAATAAGGAAGAATAAGTCAAATGTAAGAATACCTAATAGAAGCTTCTGCTTCTAGAAGATCTTCCTCTAGATTGTTCTCTTGATAGATAGATTTAGTATAAATAGGTGTTGAGGGAAGGAGAAGTATTGTCTTCAATTATTGTAATAGATCTCTGCTCTAGTGTTACACATCAAAATGTAACACTTGAGTTTCTCACCCTAAGTATCACAAAGTGATGTATGCACCTTATTAAGTGTCGCATTCACTGTTGTAAGTGTTGTATGCACCTTAAATAGTGTTGAATTCATTTTTTCAAGTGTCACAACACATTGAAACCATGAAATACATTTTCCATGACCCCTAAGTCATATTGGAGGAGGAAACTCATCATTTCAAGATCAAAACACACATTTTTCTTGGAAAAATCAACCATTTTCTGGGCATTTATGAAGGGTGGTGCCCCATTGGCCATGCTAGGGGAGTAACACTTCATGAAATAACACCCCTTGTGCCATTTTATGGGATTTACACTTTATAGGATGGTGCCATGTGTTCAACTAAGGGGAAGCACCAATCTTGTTAGAGGGAAAAGGGGGATCCTCCACCTCATTCTATGGGTTAGCTCTCTTGGGATGAGGTTGGTTGTGTTTGGCCCCTATGACATGGATTCATATTAGGATCAGATACCAACCTTAAGGAGCCATATCCTCAACCATATTATTCATTTTCTCATGGTGGTTGTGCCTCTCAAGCCTATATATTGAAGGTGTTTCCAAGGTGAAAGGGGGAAGTAATCAATCAGAGTATCATCATTTTTATCTTGATACATTTGTGCAAGGGATGGACAAGGAGAGCTTGGAGAGGCTACTGCTGCATCAATCATGGTTTGTAAGTATCTCTTTTTGGCTTTCCAATTAATATATACTTGGCCTTTTCCCTTCAATTTTATGTCTTGTTACATTTGTTTGTCTATTTTTGTTCTAATCTTCGTACATAGACTTATCTTATATCATATTTTAGATCTGAATTTGCACCAGGGATCTTGGAGATCAATCCTGAGGATTGAAAGCAGCGAGGAAAAATGTTGAAACTGATTCATCATATCCTTTCTCTCCTTATCATTTTGATTGGTTAAGATAGGTTTAAAGGGATGTTAGTGTCCACTTGTATTTCTTATGTCTTGGTACATTGGTCTAGTAATCCAAGGGAAGTTTCATTTGTCCGCAAGTGAAACATTCTATAATAGAAATCAACAACTCCACTGGGGTTCGAACCTAGAATCTTCGATTTAGTGTAAGAGTAGGTCTTATAAAGGATTCCTCACTCATAGGGGTTTTTCCTTTACCTTCTCCTGCCACCGCACAAGTTTCCATGTTAAATATGATTTCGAATCAAGTGCAAAAATCCCTAGCATCATCTGATCCTTTGGTAGACTTGGTCCTCCCCAGCATAGTTATTTTCTTGTGCCAAGCTTGTTAAAAAATGAAAAATATGCCTACGAGCATAGTTCATTGTCTCTATCAAGCTCATTAAAAAATGAAACAGACCCCCCTCCATCCAAATCAAGTCTCACTCTAGATCAAGTACTTGAACCTTCTTTTCCTCTGCCTAGTGAAAATATTCCTATTAGTAACCAGACACCTAAACGAAGAAATAAGAAGAGTCGTTGGAGAAAAAAATGCTTGGGAGGTAGGTCTCCAGCCTCTGGACATCATGCTAGAGCAAAGACACTAGCTTCCATCACACAAGCTGAGGGCAAAATACCTCTAGAGAGACACACTTCTAGGAGTGATCCTCGTTTGTGGGTCATTCCCCTTGTAACGTAGTAGTTTTTCTAGAATGAGCTTAGTCTTTGTTCTTTCTCGTTCTCATTAAAACATGAGAGTAGGTTTCTGATTATAATTTTATCTCTTTTTTCGGACTCGTAAAATATATATGAAAAAGGAACTCTTTGGAGTCTCCTTTAATCTCTTTTCAGACTCCCTAAACATGAAAACATTATCGAGTGAGCTTGCTTCCTTTTACACTCATTAAAAGGTTTGAAAGGGCATCTTTCGAGTGGTATTTTATCACTTTTTTGGCCTCGCGAGACTAACTACGAAAAATGACTACTCTAATCAAGCATGATTAGAAGAGTTCTCCCCTGTATTGTTTTACACTTTTTTCGGTCTTGGGAGACTAAATTTATGAAAAGTTCATCCATGGAGTCGTATTTAAGTTCTTTTTAGATTCTCTAAATGTGAAAAAACACCGAGTTTACCTTCTTTGGGCTTGTAAAACTATGCATCGAAGGACCTATGTGAGTCCAATATCCAAGACCCATACAGGACCAAACCCCTCCTTCCTCGAGTTCGTTAAACATATGTCGAGTGACTCATCCAAAGGATGAGCTATACTGAGCATATGTTATCCTCTTGAAGCTCATTAAAAAAGAAAGAGGTGTGCATCTATCTAGAAGGGGGAAAAATGAACGAAGTGGGTCAAGTTTTTTGGAATCCTTTATGGAAGCTATTGTCTCCCTTGAACAAGACACTTGTTTGCGTCTTGTATTACAGTTGGGTAATATTATTTTCTCTGAGTCATACCAATTATATATTTTGTCATAATTTTTCATTCTAGTCAAATATTTCTCTTATTTCCATCACATTATGTTCTTGGTACTCGTCGAGTCAATGTTTCCAAGTCACTTGTCGTGCATCACAATGTTCAAGGGAAGTTTCACTTCAAACCATCCATCTGCAGTATTACCAATTTCCATTCCCTGTGTCATTCCATACTCATTTGATCCACCATATCACATCACTTTCCTTTGTCAGTTTCGTGTCAATGATGGGGGATACATCATGTCCCTCCTTCGATGAGTCTATTCTTGTCGAATTCAACACATTATCTGAGAATTAGACTTAGAAAATAGTTAGTACCTTGGGACCCGCATGCCTCAATGGTAGTCCTCCTTGATTTCGATAGTGGGTTTACATCAATGACCCATGATTGATTGATTTCATGAATGTTTGACCTCATCTCATTTATTCACATTTGCTGAAATGTACTAGGGTACTTTGTGATTCATTAACATCATTGGTGATTTCCCTCGCACTTGTTAACAATTTACCTCAATGACCGGTAATCAAGTGGTTTCTACAATGTTCAACATCAAATCATCTATTCACATGGATAGATTTGTACAGCTTCAGGATTAGGACGAATACCCTCGGTTGGGCATTCACTCTGTTATGTTCTTTTCCCATGATGTGATGGAGATCATTTGAGCATGTAAAATATTTTAGTACAATCACCATGCTGGAAATCTTATTGATATATATAATGTTACATAGATCCACTTTGTATTGGTCTGTGGCTATGTTATTCTCATCTCGTAGCTCCACTGTGTATTTTTCATGGATGCGATCAATTCATGTCATGGAGGTATGGATCCACATTGTATCTATGGTGGATATATTATTAGTCAGTATTCTCATGGATATGTAGTGTATTGGTTGGAGGCCATGGTTTGAGTCATCTCATATTCCTAGCATAGGTATGCATGCCTCAGAAATGGAACATATATTAATATTGTTTGATGATTGTTTGCATCTTTTTCCAGGTTCTCCGACTCCAACACCCTTGCATTGAATAATTTGTAAAGTGTTTCGAAAATCTATTTCTCTTTTGACCTCACACTTTAGGGGGAATTTGTTACACATCAAAATGTCATACTTGAGTTTCACACCCTAAGTGTCGCAAGTGTTACAAAGTGACGTATGCACCTTGTTAAGTGGAACATGCACTGTCGCAAGTTTTGTGTGCACCTTACCTAGTGTTGCATTCATATTTTTGAGTGTCACAACCCCTTGAAACCATGAAAGATATTTTCCATGACCCCTAAGTCATATTGGAGGAAGAAACCCATCATTTCAAGGTCAAAACACACCTTTTTCTTGGAGAAATTGACCATATTTTTGGCATTTATGAAGGGTGGCGCTCCCTTGGCCATGCTGGGGGAGTGCCACTTCATTTACTAGCACCCCTTGTTCCATGTTAGGGGAGCACCAATTTAGAGGATGGTTCCCTATGTTCAACTAAGGGGGAGTGCTAGTCTTGTTAGAGGGAAAAGGGGGATCCTCCACCTGATTCTATGGGCTAGATCTCTTGGGATGAGGTTGGTTGTGTTTGAACCCTATGATATGGATTCATATTAGGATCCGATCCCAACCTTAAGGAGCCATATCCTCAACCATATCCTTCATTTTCTCATGGTGGTTGTGCCTCTCAAGCCTATATATTGAAGGTATTTCCAAGGTGAGATGGGGAAGTAATCAATCAGAGTATCATCATTTTGATCTTGATACATTCGTGCAAGGGTTGGATGAGGAGATATTGGAGAGGTTGTTGTTTCATCAATCATGGTCTGTAAGAATATCTTTTTGGATTTCTAATTAATATATACTTGGCCTATTTCCTTCAAGTTTATGTCTTGTTACATTTGCTTGTGTATTGTTTCTCTGATAGTTGTAGATAGACTTGTCTTATATAATCTTGTAGAGTAGGAGATAGTTGTTTTCCTTTGTTCTCCATTGCAGATCTCAATTTGTGTTAGGGAGCTTGGAGATCAAACCCGAGGATTGGAAGAAGCGAGGAAAAACGTCGAAACAGGTTCATCGTATCCTTTCTCTCCTTCTCATTCTGATTGGTTAAGATAAGTGTAAAGGGATGTTAGTGTCCACTTGTACTATTTATGTCTTGGTATAGGGGTCTATTAATCCAAGGGAAGTTTCATCTTTCCACAGGAAAAACATTATGTAACACCTGCTAGAGGTTTCCCCTTTGAAGAGGCAAGTGAACATTGTTTCTTAACAATAAAGGTATTATTTTGGTGTTGTGGTTTCATCTGTTGTGTTGTTCTACTATTATTCTCTGCAACATTTCTATTTTCAGCTATTATAATAAATCTAGTACCTTAAAAACTCCATATCTCACTTTAAATTGTCAACCTAGGGATCATGCAACCTTATGAGGTTCTATGTATATATATGCAAACTAAATAAGTCTAATATAATCCAAAAATCCTAATGACGTTGTAGCAAGCTAAATGAACAACTATGGGAAACTCATTCTACTTCACTTCCTATAGAATAAGGTAATGGTTTTAGCTTCCATATCCTCTTGTAATTTGATAGAAGTTAGAGAATGGTAGGACCACTTCTTAGTAAATGAGAGGATAAAAAAGTGAGGAGGATCCTTGGAATCAATAACCAATGTTTAGATATCAAATAAAGAAGTGATCACAACATTAACCATCATGTTTATAGATTCACAAGGTCCACATTCCAAAGCATTGATCATTACAATTTAAAGAAATAAGAACAATCATAAAAATGCAGTAAAGTAGAAGTGTTGTTGTGAATAAAAGTGTCGATAACACATAATTGGTAGAAAGAAAATACTTTGTTCTACAAAACTCTATGTAAACTCACAATGGAAATTCAAATGACAATAATGGAATGAAATGAGGATTTTGTAACCTTTGCTCAAGTGGGCCCTACTTAAGGGATCTCTTGAACAACTAAATATACTTGGGAAAACAAAACCTCAATCAATTCCTATTCTTCTTGTTCAGACAATGTCACATGTCAAAGAGGATAGAACTTTGTCTCTTGAATGCAATTATAGCTAGTCTCCAATGACACAATATAAATAGAATAATTTTTTTGGGGCCTATCTCTACCATCTAAATACATAAATATCGAAATGATGCTAGAGACTCTAAATAATATAATCAATCAAATCCTTTATTGATTAAAGTTTTCTACTTGATTCCCTCTTTTCCATCAAAACTGAGTTAAGAGGGATACTCTCCCCCCTCCACTAGTTTGAATTTCAAAATAAAAATGGGATTTGGAGGAGGCCAAACTTCTTGAGGAGTTAATTGCTACCTCTTAGTGCTGACAATATGATGATTATATTCATCATGAGTGAGACAAATCCATTGAATTTGACACCCCTTGAATTTGACATCCCTTATTAATTGATTGATATGCATTGGGTATTGAAAATGGAAAAAAGTGAAAGGGTCAAATCCCCTCTTGAGTCTTTTTGGATTATAATGAAAATAATTCAAAATTTCTTAATCATTGTTGCATTAATATTTCTGCAGCAAACCATATTAATCCATGCAATGCAAATCACAAAATCAACTAAAAATTGCTTCAGATACCATACACACATTATATTCATTTTAAATAAAGCAAATCATACTCATTCAAATAAGCATATGCCAATATCATCTAGTTGGGTCATTAAAAATGACATTGTCTATGAAAGGCTTAGTTTTATGAGGAAAATACATCAAAAATCATGATAAAAGGATGGGCAATAAATGGCAAGCTGAGGGCCCATCATTACCTTGTTAAACATAGGTTCCTTACCTCATTGCCTTATGGTTCAATATTGGAGAGAATTCCCTTCCTGTGCATCTTGGAATTATTGTCATTGAAGTCAAAGGATTAATGTTGTCATTAATGACATATTACAACATTACAATACACACAACATTTCCAAGATTGATTTATATATGTAGGTTTACAGGTATATTAAAAAAAGGGTGTATGTGAAAAAGTAGAAAGTGAAATGGTGGTTTGAAACCCACAGGTTTGGGTATTTTCCCATGGTATTTGGAAAAGTAAAATAAAAAAGGGGAATTAATTATTTAATTAATGCACATGTCCCTTCATGAAGGGTTATGAAAAAGTATAAAAAGAGAAAGTGTGTGTGTGTGTGAAAAATGGATGAACAAAGATTGAATATCATTCTTAACGAGAAGAGTTGCGAAATCAGTTTCAGGTCATCTTGGCATTTTCACGATAACTTATTTTCTAGGACACTTTAGACAATGAAATTTTGAAGAGACAAAGGAGAGATCTCTATACTCTAAAATATATGCCATGTGGAAGTTAGGGTTCCTAAATGCTCCTAGAATTAATTTCAAATAGGGAATCTTGGAACTTTCTCTATAACTTATTTTCTAGGATGTTTCAAGCCATGGAAATTTAAAGAGATGTAGGAGAGATATTTGGGTACATGTGATACAAATTTCATATGTTTTGTCTCTATACTTTTGTAGATATTCTCTATGGAAGTTAGGGTTTCTGAATGCTCCTGAAATCAGTTTCAAATGAGCCAGTTTGAAATATTCACTATAACTTCTTTTTGGAGACTCTTCAGATTATAATTTTTTTACAAAACATAAGAGACATACAGAAGTACCTCGGGTAAAATTTTCAGATGTTGGTTCACTGTAATTTCTAATATATTCTTTGTGGAAGTTAGGATTTATGAATGTTTCTAAGATCAATTTCAAATAGGTCAATTTGGAATTTTCACTATAACTTATTTTTTGAGACTCTTCAAACTGTGAAATGTTTACAAATCAGAGGATACATATAGAAGTACCTCATGTAAAAAATTTAGATGCTAGTTTGTTGTATTTTATGAGATATTCTCCATGGAAGTTAGGGTTTCTAAATGATCCCAATATTAGTTTTAAATAGGTCAGTTTGGAATTTTCACTATAACTTCTTTTCTAAGACTCTTCAGAATGTGAAATTTTTACATAACAAAGGAGACATACAAAAGTACCTCATGTAAAAATTTCATAATTATATTTGCAAAATTAGATATGTGGAATGTTGTGCAAATTCATTCTTGGGAAAAGAACCAAAACAACAAGCTTTGGGAAAGTTACCATTTGGAAATTCAAATTTTAGTGAGACCTGGTAAAGGTAGAAGTAGTAAGAAGACCTAGTGAAGGAAGAAGCAATGAGTAGACCCGATGAAAGAAAAAGTCATGAGTAGACCCGGTGAAGTTAGAAGTAGCAAGAAGACTCGGTGAAGGTTGGTGCAACTCACAAAGAGATTGGTGTCTCTTGTTAATTTGGTGCTTAACGGTGGGGATTGGTGTCTCCAGTAGATTGGTGTCTACAAATATATGTAAGAGTAGTTTGTTGTTGCACAAACAAACATATTAGTGTCTCTTTCTATGTTGGGGATTAGCATTGGGTATTGGTGTCTCTAGTAGATTGGTGTCTACAAAGATATGTAAGAGCAGGTTGGTGCCTACCAGAATTTGTACTAGTGGGGTTTGGTGTCTCCAGTAGGTTGGCACCTACAAATATTTGTAACAATAGGTTGGTGCCTACAAATAATTATAAAGATATGTTTTTTGGTTTTCTCATGAAAGGGTTTCCACGTAAATCTTGTGTTCCATGTTATGTAGTTAATAGATCTCAATGTGATTATTTTTGCATGATTGATGAATGTTTGAAAAAGTAAAAAATTGTCTTATACTGATTCACTCTCATTCCTAGTATAAGTGTGTGCATGTAATCCCATATATTTGTTATTGGTATATTGCATAGAATCTCATATATTTATTGAATTTCATTGGTACTCTTTAATTTTCTTGAAGTGCACTGATACTTTGGAGTTTAGGATGATATGCCCAAATTGAAAACATCTATTATAGCTAGAGTTTGTATGTATTGTATTGATACCACATGATAACATTGTTGTCTTGAATCTTTGCAACTTATATTTGTTTCTAATATTTGCCTCTTATGCATGATAGGTAGCTTGTGATATTTCTTGAAAGTTTTTTAAGTTGCTTGTGTTATTTTTTTTTGACGAAAATGGTTATAGTTTATATTAGAGGGGTGGAAAAGCTACAGATTCAGTTACAAAATGCCCCGAGTTTCTTCGGGCCTACAGATCAAAATACAAAATGTTATGCAACCCTGTTTCAGCATAAGATCTAGCGTTGTTTCAGCATAATTTCCAGCACTGTGTTCCCCAGCACTGTGTTTCAGCATATGTAACAACACTGTGTTTCAACAACTGTTCCAGCACTGTGTTTCAGCATATGTAACAACACTGTGTTTCAGCTGTTACAGCACTGTGTTTCAGCATAAGATCCAGCTCTGTTTCAACACTATGATTCATCATCTGTGTTCCAGCATCTGTGTTCCAGCATATGAGTTCCAGCATCTGTGTTTCAGCATCTGTTTCAGCTCTGTTTCAGCACTGTGTTTCAACATCTGTGTTCCAGCATCTGTATTCCAGCATCTGTGTTCCAGCATTTGTGTTCCAGTACATGTGTTCTAGCATCTATGTTTCAGCATCTGTGTTCTAGCTCTATTACAACATTGTGTTTCAGCATCTGTTCCAGCACTTAGTTTCGGCAACTGTTCCAACACTGTGTTTCAGCATAATGACTTTTACAACACAAGATTACTTCTTTTCCTCTTGGCTCCAATTGTTGTTCAGTTGGGTCCTTTGGAAGAGTGCCCGTGTGCTGCGATGGGTCATGGGATTTCCACATTTTCAATGATGCCATTGACTGACATCTCTCCAGCATCCAATAGAACGCCTTTGTTGGCTTCTTTATCAGCATTTCGATTTATTCCCTTAAAACGTGATAGCAGTGATAGTTGTTCAAATTCCTTAATAGGAGGTGGATTTTATCAAGAAGGTTGTTGAGCTGGATGCTTTGAGTTGTGGATTGCTTGATAATAGCCTGCATGATTATTCTGGAGTCACCTATTATTGCCAAGTCCTGTATTTTGAGGTTGATTGCCAATTTCAAACCTTGCCAGAGAGCCAAGGCTTCGGCTCGGTTGTTGGACTCTATGCCGAGTCCAATGGCATAATGCGTTGCTTTGTCTTGTCTGGGATCTTCAATGATGCCCCCTCCCCCAGCCTGGCCTGGGTTCCCTTTCGAGGCCCCATCAAAGTAGAGGATGGGCGTTTTAATTTTTCTTTTCCATTTGGCAAATTCCGTTTCATTTTCCCTGATCTCCCAGCTTTCATGCATTGGGTGAATTCCTTGTTGGCGTCCTAACCCTGGGATGTTGAATTGGGCTATCCAACTCTCCTGTTCTTCGTCCAAATTGTGAAGCTTTCCTGTGGGGCAGAGGTGAGCAGCTGACTCCCCCAACATTGCTTGAATTTTAATGCCAATTCTGTCTACACTTAGTTGGCTATCTCTGAAAATTCTATGATTTCTCTCTAACCAGAGATT
>ML776996.1:69274-83995 GCA_009831015.1 Picea engelmannii
AGAGTTACACCAATACACCACAATACACCATGCACAATATATGAGAAATAATCAATAGTTATTGTTCAAGGGAAGTAATGACTTCCAAAGGTAGCTACAACTTCCAAATGTAAAGGGAGGGATAAAACTCCAAGAGGAATATATAATACTCCAATATCAAGAGAGGATTTAACTCTCCATCCTTGCCCCTTCCTTCCACCCAAAAACAAGTTATAGAGAGAATGGTAGACTTTGTTCAATTCTGGTTTATTTAGGAGACCGCACTTGCACATAATGCCCCACCCTCAATATTTAACATAATATTCTGAAACTCGCACACACAAAAATAAAGTCCGTACTCTGTCCAATGAAAATTTTCCCACTTCATTTGGATTCTCTATGAAGAAGTTATGACTGTTTTACCCGGAACACCTGTTTATTGACTAGCTTCAGGACTGGTCAAAAACCCTATCTTCCACATAGTGTATCTCCATAATTATAGAGAATCAAGAGCTGAATTTTTTACCATAGGTACCTTGATATGTCTTCTCAATACCATAGAAATTTCACCATCTGAATCATTCTATAAAAAAAGTTATATAAAAAATGGTAATATGACCTGAAAATAACATACCTTAGAACACATCACCAAAACACTTCATCCTCCCTTGAAATACGACTTTCTTTACTTGTGATTTCCTATGATATTCGACTTGTGTATCAAATGAATGTATAATGATATTTATTTATACCATTTATGTCACTTCCTTTTAACATTAGGGCCGACCTGACAATTTCTTATTTTGTAATTCTTTTCTTTAATTATCTTCAGGGCCTACATGTACTTCCTTCTTCAATTCACTTTGCCATCTTCAAAAATTCATTTCTCCTCAAACATGAGGATCCAAGTGATGTGACACATACCACTGGAAACAACATGATGTATACTATCCATCCATGGGTCTTGTATCTACATGTTCATTTTCCTTCATGTCCAAATACCTTCATCAATCTTGCTGTCCAAAACCCATGACTAGGGTTGACATCAATGACAACAACCAATATTCCAAAACTTCCTATTCAAACAAGTGTTTTCCTCAACACTCGACTAACCATGGGTTTTTATGCAAGAAGAACTCATCTTCCCATGTTGCCTCTTCCACTAGTTGGTTCTTTCATTTGACTAGGTACTCTATAATTGCTCAATTTCTTGATTGCTTAATATTTGTTTCAAGGATTGTTTTTGGTTCTAGTATGCATTTACCTTGTTCATTAATATTTGGTAAAATAGTTTGGATTTGATCTTTTTAATGATGAACTTATTTAATAAATAAACATGGAAGACTGGATGTACACTTGAATATGGAGGAAACTCCAATTTGTAAGCCATACTTCCAATCCTTTACAAAACCTTATAAGGGCCATAATACTTGGGTGATAATTTATTGTCATTATTTTGTTGCTTGAGGGACATCTGTTTATATGGTTGTAGCCTTATAAATACCCAATACCCCACTTTAAATTCCCTTTCACTACGATTTTGACCTACTTCTTGTTGTAACACCTTGTTTTCCCCAAGACTCTAATTATGCTAAGACTCCATGTAAGTATGTTATGAAGCATGTAATTATGTTTTAATTTAATGAAAACACCAAACCACTAACTGGGAGGAAAGGTTTCCTCTCTCAATCAGTTGGTGTTGGAAATTTCATTATTAGATAAGTGTTTAACTTAGTTTCTTGAATTGGAACATGAAATATGTATATATATGCATGAGTAAGTAGTTGTCTGATTTTAATGGAAATGGAAATGTTTATGATCAATGATTTGAATTCCTCAGAAAATGGAATATGTTTCCATGGATTTTAACAGATTTGTTAAATTGTGAAAATGATTAAGTATGGACTGTTTGAGTCCCTGAGAACCTTATAGCCTTGGAGGAAAGTTTGCAAGGTATGAACATAAACTTCTCTCACTCAATGATGTAGGTATCCTGATGTCGGGGAGGTCCCTATGTGAAATGGAGGATTTTGAGTCTTAAGGAATCTCTGAGTCTTGTATGTAAATCTTGCAAGATATGCAATATATTCCCTTTGAAGTTGAGGAACCTGTAATGATCGTAGAGGGATTTCGAACCCTTGAAGGTCGGGACCAAATTCTGTAGAACCATGAGAAATGACTAATTCCCAATCTATGGATTAACCAGTAAATAAAACCATGGGATGGGTCAGGACAATTTACAATCATCAATATGGTGGGATGATTAAATCTCAACCCTTTGTTGGTAAAGGTTTATCATCGGGGGTGACCGAGTGCTAGAACGGGTATGAAATTTGGTGACGAAAAATAACTTGTAGTGTAACAACGACAGTATATTTTTTGAGAGTGAATCAATGAGATATGAACCATTGGTTCCAGCTCCATTTTCATTGGGATAGGATGATGGTTAATACTAAGGATAGCCCAAAGAGGGTCGATGACAATAACGAATAAGAGTCAAAGATAGTCGTTGATGAGCATTAGATAAGAGTAACTCTCCATCGTTTATCTACATAAAACCCCAATTAAGCTAGGTGAGAGAGTGATGACATTAGGATGACGTGGTTTTCCATCTCGACAACCAGCGTGTCCAAGTGGCAACAAGTTTCACTAAGGTATTAATCGATGGAATGAAATTGGACCCCATTGGGTGAGGAGGTCCTTTGGACCTTTTCTTTAAATTCTGGTCGTTGTGTCTATAGGCCAATAGATCTAGATCTTTGATGCTAGAGGCATTATCATCAAGAATAGGCGATTGGTGAGTTGAGTTTTGTCTAGAATATAGTGTCGACGATGATAAAGGTATGAGGAATATCTACACCATTGATCGGTGGATAGGTGAGATGCATTCTCAACCATGGATCCTTGTGGGTTCCATCCTTGAACTGTGAGGTGCATCAGAGACTCATACGTTAAACTCGGTGCTAGTTGGAATGACCAACACAATTAGAGTCATTGGATGCTCAACTGGAGGATTGTTGGATCTAAAAGGGGCCCAATAGGTGGATCGTCATCGAAGCATTCAAGACTGAATTTTTAGTGCTTCACCAAAGTGAAGTCGATGACGACGCTAAGCGTAGGTGGATAGAAATACCAAAGTTGTGGGTTGGGTAGGTGCCACATCGGTGCCAAGTCAATGCCATGTCGTATGGCACAAGAACCAAGGTTCCAGGCGAATTCCATGTGGTAGTGAGGTGGATTTGACTGTGAGAACCCGAGAAACTTTGTGAGGGTGTATATTTTGATCTAGAGATTGGTTTTGAGCATGATTAGAGTTATTGGAAAGTTTTTGATGAGATAAATCCATCTATGAGGTTTAATTCAAGAGAAAATATTTTTGGAAGAAGAGAAATTTTGACACTCCATCAACCTAAGTAAGGTATAGGAGGTTGGGTGTGTTATAGAGTGGTATCAGAGAATATTTCAAACTCTAGGCTTGAATGGGTCACCAAGACTGCTTAAAATTGTTTAAGAAAGATTTTATTTGTTACCTGGAATGCATGTTTTAAATTATGACATAAAATTCTAATGATAGTTGTTGTTTCAACATGTAGGATGTATTGGAAGACCACATGAGTGAACGGTGCAGCGTGATATGGATGACACCTCACATCTCAAAGATGAAGAATCTAATGGTCAGAGGGATAGAGAAACCCCTCCATATTTGATGGACACCGTTAGAAGTATGAAGGCAGACAATGAGAGGATTATGCGAGCCCATGTTGAATAACTAGAGTTGAATGCAGTTCTACTGTAGAGATTTTCAGAAATTCAGAAACATCTGTAGAAAATCTTTAGCATTGCATAACCACAATAATAAGACAGGTTGAAAACCACTTTGGATTCTTGGGAGCATGGACTGGCTCACATCGATGTGAGAATGATTTCTTCGAGAAAGAAGCATCGAGATGCCATGAGAGGAAAATAGAGTGGAAGTGTTTCCACGGTGTCATCTAGCTGAAAGACTAATTTGATAGAGTAGTATGCTAGTGGCACAAAATCCAACATTCCTAAGAAGAGAAAGAGGAAGAATTCTCAAATTTCCCTAACTGAAGAATTCAAGAAGGATAAGCCACCTACTTTTGAAGGAGAGATAAATAAAGGAGAAGAATTCGAAGCAAGTATATTTTGTTTAAATAAGTACTTTTGGGTACACAAGTACTCTGATAATACCAAGGAAATGATTTCCATATTTAACCTGAATGGAGGGGCTTCCATTTGGTGGGAAGAACTTAAGGAAGTAAAGGGGCTAAAGGAAATAAAACTGGCATGGAAACAATTTGAGAAACACTTCCATAAGGCTTACCGATCGGAAAATTATTATGACAAAAAAGTCAAGGAATTCCATGAGCTTAAGTTGGGAAAACTTACTATGGATGCATATTCCAAAAGGTTTATGGAGATGTTGAGGTATGTTCCCTACCTCAAGGATGAGAAGGAGAGAATCCAACATTTTCTCGGTGCATTTCCAAAGTCCTACCATGATTGAATTGAATTCGACAAACCCAAAATGTTGGAGGAAACCATTCGTAAGGCCAAATATTGTCATGATCAGTCTAAGAATAAGAAAGAGCCTTCAAAATATTGGAAGAGGAAGGCTAAGTCATCCCCTTACAAGAATTGGGAGAAAGGTGCATAGTTGGGTCAACCAAGTAGGAGTGTACATCAACAAAATTTCCCATCTCAAATTAGAAATAAACTAGCAGTGAAATAAAGAGAAAGAGTAGAGGAGACCAAGAAAGGACCATTGCAATGTTAGGGATGCAGAGAAACACACTTGTTGATGCATTTTCCCCATGGGAATCATGATGGAAGAAAGGTATATAATGTGCAGGAGGAAGCTGTAGTCAACGATGTAGCTAGAAGTGTGCCGAGAATTTATGCGGTGGTAGAGAATAGGCAAGAAGACCACCAAGCCTCTGTAGTGGAATTGGAAGGCATTATTACTGAACAACCTATCTCTATTTTAATTAACCCATGATCTAACCTTAGTTATATTTCACCTCGAGTGGTTGAGGTATGTTCATTACAGAAAAATAAGCATGTGAAAGCATGGTTGGTTCAGTTAGCCACTGGAACAAAAGTGGATAAGGTAGTTGAATCATATCCACTTGAAATGGATGGACTACAGACTTGAGAGTTTTTAAATATCCTACCCCTAGGCTCATATGATGTGTTGTTGGGTATGGATTGGTTAGCTTCCCATAAGGAAAAATTAAATTGTTACAAGAATATTGTGGAGTGTGAAGATGAGAAAGGAAATGAAAAACATTTTCAAGGCATTTGGTATCCAATCTCGGTAAGGAAAATAACAACATTGCAGCTCAAGAATTTCAATAGAAAATGGTGTCTCTTGTATGCTATATAAGTATTAAACTCGATAGAAAGAAAAGAGATGAAGGTTGAAGATCATTCTGTACTATGGGAGTTGAAGATCATTATGTACTATGTGTTTCCAAAAAAGGTGCCTGGATTGTCTCCGAAAAGAGATCTTCAATAGAACTTGTGCCTAGAGTAGCGCCAACATCGAAAGTTCCCTACAAAATGAGCAGACCATAGTTGGTGGAGATGAAAGTGAAATTGAAAGAAATGTTGGATAAGAGTTACATCAGACTGAGTATGTATCCATGGGGAACACTATCCATGTTTGTAAATAAGAAATTTGGTACCTTGAGACTGTGCATCGATTATAGGTAGTTGAATAAGATGACCATCAAGAACAAATACCCTTTTCCTAGGATAGACGATCTTTTTTATCAGCTCAAGGGAGTTGCAATATTCTCGAATATTGATCTAAGGTCAGGATATCACCAAGTTAGAATCAAGATGAGGACATCCACAAGACAACCCTTAGGACAAGGTATGAGCACTATTAGTTTGTTGTGGTGCCATTTGTGCTTACAAATGCACCAACTACATTCATGTGTTTGATAAATAGTGTGCCCAACAAATATTTAGACAATTTTGTCTTAGTTTTTGTGGATGAAATTTTGGTGTATTCCAAGAATCGAGAGGAGCATGAAGAACATCTCAGAATGGTGTTACATGTGTTACGAGAACACCATATATACACTAAGTTAAGCAAGTGTTATTTCTTCCAAGGAGAAATATAGTATTTAGGTCACATAATCTCAGCTAAAGGAGTGGCAGTGGACCCTGAAAATATTAGGTCAATGATGGATTGGCCTACCCCTAGAAATGTGACGTAATTAATATCCTTTATGGTACTGGTTGGGTGTTACAGAAAGCTCATAAAGGGATTTTCCAAGATTGGTAATCTTGTTACTTCATTGCATAGGAAGGGGAAGAAATTCATATGGTCACCAGAGTGTGAAGATAACTTCCAATAGTTGAAGAACATATTAACTAATTCCCATATTCTAAAGATTATGAAGCCCAAAAATGATTTCTTGGTTTACACAAATGCTTGCAAAGAAGGACCTCATGGAGTTCTCATGCAAGAAGGATAAATGATTTGTTATGAATCACGAAAATTAAATGAGCATGAGAAGAAGTATGTCACCCACGATATGGAGTTAACAACAATCATGCATTCCTTGAAGATGTGGAAGCACTACTTGCTTGAGAGAAGATTTATAATCATGACAAACAACTATGGTATGGAGTAACTACTTGACCAACCAAGGTTGAATGCAAGACATTCCAGGTGGATGGTGTTGATCATCTAGTTTTATTTTGAAATCAAGCAAATTAAAGGGAAGGAGAATAGAATGGCAGAGGATTAAGTGTAGGAGATTCTGACATTCAACAAAGGATTAAGACCCTCTTGTAGGAATATGAGTTCTTTAATCAAGTGAAGAAATGGTTACGACAAGAACCCAGGGAAAAGAGGTATGAATGATATTATCTTGGGGATGATAGTCTATTTTTGTATAACAAAAGGGTGTATGTGCCTAATTCAGTAGATTTGAGGTGCTCGATTATGGACGAGTTCCATAGGAAACCATATGTAGGTCACCCTGGTTACCATAAAATGGTGATAATAGTTAGAAAACTATATTATTGGCCTGGAATGAAGCAGGATGTTTCTCAATACATTGCAAAATATTTAGAGTTCCAATAGGTGAAAGTTGAGCATAGACATCCTGTTGGGTTATTGCAGCCTTTGCATATTCTAGAGTGGAAATGAGAAATAATTTTCATGGATTTTATTACAGGATTGTCGAAGAAAATCAAACAACATGATGTGATCATGGCTGTAGTGGATAACTTGAGCAAGGTAGCTCACTTAATCCCCATAAAAGATACTTTTAAATCCATATATGTTGAAAACATTTTTATCAAAGAAAGTTTTAGGTTGCATGGATTTCCTAAAACCATAATATTAGACAGAAATGGTAAGTTCACCTCAAATTTCTGGAAAATCTTGTTTGTAGGCTTGGAAACACAGTTGTAATTTAGCATGGCCTACCATCCTCAAATATATGTGTTGGCCCTTGGTTATGGAAGGAAGTGAAGATCGAGGAAGAAAAGGTCAAACGGGAACTACGTGGGACACACAGTGACTATCACTGGGTCGAAGTAAGCAAAAGAGAAGAAAATATGGAGTGAAGTACGAAAAAGCAAGCCTTTGGTTTATGGTCTCGAAGCTGTTGTCCCGATGGAGTACTTGGTACCAAGCTTAAGAATTGATGCATTTACAGACATGGATGATACTGGCGTTGTTCGTGAGAGGCTTGCCCAGCTAGTTGAACTAGAAGAAGACAAATTTATTGCAGGATTCCATCAACAGGTACAAAAGGAAAGAGAGAAGGCCTATCATGACAGACACATCAAGAAGAAGGAATTTAAAGAAGGTGATTTAGTACTGGTGTATGACAGTAAATTTATACGAAATCCAGGGACGTTCATAACGCATTGGCTTGGACCATATGAGATCGCCTATGTTATAGAAGGAGGAGTTGCGCAGCTGAAGACGTTGAAGGGAGAATGGAAAGAAGGATTAGTGAATGGGAGTCGGCTGAAGTTCTATTATGAAAACCAACTGCCTCGCAGATCTCAGTAAAAGCAAGGAGAAAAGGGTCTAGGTACCAGGTGCAGTTGAAACTGGGTACCAGACATAGAAAATACAGCTTGCACAAGGATGGGAAGGCGACATAAAGCAGAAAGCAAAGGCTGCACTGCGCAGTCCAAAGTCGAAGTGAAACGGAAGGATCAGATCTGAAGTGCCTTGGTGTAACACCCTGCTTCCCCCAGTTTGTAAATATAACTGGACTGGCCAAGGATTATGGCAAACTCATAAGTATGAATATGTGATGTAAATGGACCTGCAGAAGGAGGTCAATGAATGTGAATAATATTTTGAATTTATTTCAGGAATGCTGAGAGGGGATGTGCAGAAAAGAGACCACGATGGCGGTGGAGAACACCTGGAAAGGGGGCGTTAAATTCCACCGAGAATTAAATACCGTATTTGGACTCCACTGGCCCGGAGAACCAAAAGCGGCTCGCTAGCCCTAAAATTTAATGCCTTGCAGGCTGGTAGGTTGATGGCTTGATGAGGGATGGGGTGGTGAACCGCCTGTCCGGAGAGCCATCCTGACTGACAGCGCGAGTGTAATCGCGCCACACGCAACCTCGCGAGAGGATAAGGCGTATGGCAAAAGCGATTGAGGGAGAGGACGCGAGGGGAACTCTGGAAATTACGCAGGGTGAGTGATAGCAGAGAGGAAGGATTGCAACCTTCGCTCCTGGTCACTAGTAGACAGAGAGACGCAGTCTCAACAACATCGTGGTTTTGGCTCGGGCGTGGCTAGTGGTAAATCCGTGGGGAGTCACTACGCCTACGGTTGGGTGGAAACGAGCATCCCTCTCAGTAGTTGCACCCATTTTTGAAGTTATTTCTAATAAGTGTTTTGTTCATATTGCATCTTGAAATTTATATGCTGTCACATATGCTCATAGACCTGTGGAATTGTAAATGCTTCCTGTGTAAGAATGTCTGTGCAGTAATTGATAAGAATGAGTAGATATTAGCTCATAGAACTGTGAAATTGCAAACGATTTTAGCATAAGAGTGTCCGCGTAGTGTTTGATATGAATGAGTTGATATATGCTCATCACAGAGGAGACCATGCACAACTTACATTGATAAATAAATCCAGTTATGCTTAGATTGAGCTAAGTTAGGCTCCCAGCCTGTCCTCGGGAAGTTGTTTCCCCTATCCGTCTCCAGGAAAGCCCTGGAATAGATCTCTTGTAGAGATTCCCTCTTGGGAGAAGGGATACTTATCCATTCTTGAGAAGGTATTCAAGGAGGAAGAAATCGATGGTCAGGATCTTACAGAGAAGATTGACGAAATCCCGTCAGCCATTAGATCTCGAGAAGTTGCGCCGGGGTTAAACCCTAGTGTGCAGAGGAAGAGTCCCAGAGAAGTCATCGGGGTTTTGTTAAGGCAGAGAATCGAGACCCTGTAGTTCTCGAAATCCCGAGAAAGGATCTCAGTCATTGATCCCGACAGGACACGCGTTAGACATCCGGAGATGAGTCAGGGTTCAGCTCATCAGAGAATCGGGGTTTCCGAGGACAAGAGACTTGAGCATGTTGAAATCGTGATCCGCGATTTCCCGATAGGATCCGAACCGTCCATCAGCGAGGACACGTGGCGAGAGACCCCGGAGAGTCGAAGTTTGGGATATCGGGTTTTCCAGAGTCATGAGACTCTTGCACAATGAAATCACCATCCGTGAATTCCCGACACGGTCAGAGCCGTTCGATCTGAGGGATGCGTGTCCGAGGATCTAAAGGAGTCGGGATTCAGCATTTCAGGGTTTCCACATACAACGAAACTGTTGCACTAGAAATCATGATTTCACGATACCCGATAGAGCGATGAGGAAGTGGTGACGTGGAGGAGAGAGCTCACACGTGCATCGGGGATCGACATTTCGGGATTCTTGGTGACGAGGAACTCACAACAGGAGAAGTCGCGAAATCCCGAAACGCGACGGTCCCACAGTCATAGTGTTTCAGTGGAGGATAGGTGTCATCCGTATCGGGTTTTGGGACTTGGAAGGGTCTGTGAACGAGTGCATTAGAAATTGCAAAACTACGATACGCGATTTCTCGATCACCACTGGAGTGTGGGCCATAGGCGCCCAAGCAGAGGACAGGTGTTGGAAAGTCCCGTTAAGGGATTTGGAGAGCATTTTAATCCTTTAGGACAGTGAAGGAGAAGGTAAGAGCCGTAGTGGGGAACAACTATCCGAATAGCGGATCTAAGAGAAAGAGCCGTAGTGGGAGCCAGCTGTCAGCTTGATGGAGAATTGGTGTTCGAGAGATCGGGAAACCTATGGGTAAGTGTTTTACGACATTGGAAACCCCGTAGCCCCGACGAGAGGGAGGACTACGGTCCCGAGATTAGTGGTCACATTGGCCAGGGCCTAGCTTGGAGGCCTGAAGCACATCGGGGATCAGAGGATCGGGAGTTCCAGGTACATGTGCACCTCAGCACTGTAAACCCCGAAACCCTGATGAGAAGTTGTGGTTGTGGTCATATAGGAGCCAGTCGTGTAGGCGAAAGGCTTAGCCAAGTGGGGCTGAGGAAACAAAGGAGCGATTCGTAGATCGGTGATTCAAGTCGCCAAAACATCATGGGTGTCAAAACCCCGATATAAGAAACCCCGACAGAAGCATATGACTGTGGTCATATGAACGTAGGTCACGTGGACCAGTAGTACTCTAGAAGGGGCTGGTGAAAAAGGGGCACATCGGAAATTTGTCCCATCGATGATCAGGGATTCAAGAGGATAGGTACTCTCAACAGTGGAATGTCGGAAACCCCGAATCTCGATATTGAATTGGGGATTGGCATTTCGCTAATGCAAGCTCTGAAGGATTCTCGTTATTGAAAAATAAACCAAAAATTTTGAATTATGGTAGTGGGTGTGTTACAAAGTGGTATAAGAGCATGGTTACAACACTCGGCCTGATTGGGCTCATGCACCAGTCACGCATAAACCTCGTACGAAACACTCCTATGAGGAGTAACCCCATGACTTAACTATTTTGACCAGGATTAAAAACTTGGAATATGAAAACCCGACTGTGTATGCATGTGAAAGAGTTATGAAATTATGCACAAATTATAAAATGTATTTAACTCTTGACTAATATCCAACGTTTGTCTTTTTACTCAAGCGGATGATCAACCGCGGGAATCTACAAACACAGAGTATGGTGACTCACCAAGAGGTGGGAGAAGGCTCCCACAACAGAGACGAGGAGTCTGATGAAATAAGAGAAATAGGAACCTCTCCAGACTTAGTTGAGATGGTGAGGAGTCTCATGGTCGAATTGAAAAGCTGCAAGGCCGATAATGAAAGGATGATGAAAGAACAAGAAAAGCAAACCGAGATTAATGCAGTTCTACTGCAGAGCTTATCCGACCTACAACGACAAATGCAGCATGAACCTGAGATGCAGAATCGTGGTCATGTCAGTGGCCACACTGAGAGAAGCACATCCAGGAAGGTCCACCCCAGAGGTAAAGGACCAGTGCCGGATGATTCCACTGAGAAGGAAGCTGGCGATTCAGAAGGTTCTTCCAGTAGCAGGACCAGTTCCTATTCTCAAAAGAAACAGAAGAAGCAAAAGACTTCTAAGAGTCATAAATTTGAGGAATTCAAAAAGGCCAAACCTCCCTCCTTCGATGGCGAGATAAATAAGGGAGAGGAATCTGAGGCTTGGCTACTCGGGCTGAAGAACTATTTTAGAGTCCATGATTTCTCAGAGAACTTGAAGGCCCGAGTGGCCACTTTCAATCTTAACAGGAAGGCTTCCATATGGTGGGAAGACCTTAAGAATATGAAAGGGGTCCGCGAGGAGGACCTGTCCTGGAAACGGTTCGAGAAGTACTTCCAGAAGAAGTATTTGTCGGAAAAGTATTTCGACGAGAAGGCTAAAGAATTTTATGAACTCAAACTAGGACAACTTACTATGGAGGAGTATGTCAACAAATTCCTTGACTTACTGAAATATGTACCCTACATCAAAGCCGAGAAGGCGAAGGCACAACACTTCATCAGTGGGTTACCCAAGGAATACCGGAACCGAATTGAATTTGACGAGCCAAGGACCTTAGAAGACACCATAAGGAAGGCAACATATTGTCATGAACAATATGGACATCGGGCGGAATCTCGTGGAGACTGGAAACATAAGAGTGGTTCGAGATTTCAGAAAAAGGTAAATAAATCCTCGGGATTGAAAAATTACAAGAAGAACCACATAATGAACTTTCCAACCCGGAGTGTACTCCAGCAGAACTTTCCCTCGGTGGACGGAAATAAAACTTCTGGACCTATACCAGTAAAGGCTGATACCCAAAAAGGAAACCTTTGGAATGCTGGGATTGCGGAGGGGAGCATCTCCGGAGAGACTGTCCACTCCGACAACAGAATAGTCGGAAAATTTATAACATGTAGGAAGCTACCACGGTCAACGATGTGGCAAGGAGTGTGCTACAGATCTATGCGGCCTTGGATAATAACCAAGCTGACCACCAAGATTCAGTGGTGGAAATAGAAGGTATGATCTTCAACCATCTGGTATCTATTTTGATTGACCCTGGTTCAAATCTGAGTTATATATCCCCTAAAACTGTTGATAAGTATAAGCTACAGCCACAGAAGCAAACTAAACCATGGTCGGTACAGTTAGCCACTGACACCAAAATAAAGGTGGTAGAGGCCGTACCATCCTGCCAATTAATGTTGGTTGAATTCCCCACCCAAGCAACCCTTAATGTATTACCCTTGGGGTCATACGATCTGTTGATTGGTATGGACTGGCTGGCCGCCCATAAAGCCAAACTGGACTGTTACTATAAAACCTTAGAATGTGTGAGCAAAGAAGGAACAAGGATCACCCTTCAAGGGATCCGAAAACCGGTCTCGGTGAGACAAATATCTTCATTGCAAATGAGAAAGTATTGCCGAAAGGGCTGTCCCCTATATGCAGTACAGGTGTTGAAAACAACCGAGGGTGCAGATCCAAGCCCTGAGGATCACCCTATCCTGAGAGAATATCGAGATGTGTTTCCAGAGGAGATACCGGGTATACCTCCGAGAATAGACATTGACTTCTCGATAGAACTCGCACCAGGAACGGTGCCGATGTCTAGAACACCCTACCGGATGAGCACACCTGAGTTAGTAGAACTCAATTTGCAATTGAAAGAAATGATGGACAAGGGTTATATTTGACCCAACGTGTCCCCATGGGGATTACCGGTCATGTTTGTGAAAAAGAAGGATGGCACCCTTAGACTGTGTATAGATTACCGACAACTTAATAAAGTAACTATAAAGAACAAATACCCCTTGCCCAGGATCGATGATCTATTCGATCAGTTGGGAGGTGCGTCTGTTTTCTCAAAAATTGACTTGAGGTCGGGATACCATCAAGTCCGAATCAAGGGTGAAGACATCCATAAGGCCACGTTCCGGACACGGTATGGTCATTATGAGTTTGTGGTAGTGCCATTTGGGTTAACCAACGCTCCTGCCACTTTCATGTGCTTAATGAACAATGTACTCAGTAAATTTCTAGATAAATTTGTACTAGTTTTTATTGATGATATTTTAGTCTACTCTAAGAGTAGAGAAGAACATGAAGAGAATCTTAGACTTGTGCTGCAAGTGCTAAGAGAGCATCAACTCTATGCTAATTTCAACAAGTGTGACTTCTTTCAGAAGCAAATACATTACTTGGGACATGTGCTGTCCAAGGAAGGGGTAGCAGTAGACCCTGACAAGATCATGTCTATCATGGAATGGCCTACCCCAAAGGATGTCTCAGACATCAGATCCTTTATGGGATTGGCGGGATACTATAGAAGATTTATAAAAGATTTTTCCAAGATTGGTTGTCCAATCACTGCCCTCCAAAAGAAGGGAACAAAATTTCTGTGGACACAACACTGTGAAGAAAGATTTCAAACCTTGAAACATCTACTAACACATGCACCTGTGTTGAAAATCGCTGACCCAGAAGTTGACTTCCTTGTGTGCAAAGATGCCTGTAAAGAAGGGCTCGGAGGAGTCCTTATGCAGGAAGGAAAGGTGATCTGTTATGAATCCCGAAAATTGAATGAACATGAGGTCAACTATGTGACTCACGATCTAGAATTGGCTTCCATAGTGCATGCCTTAAAAATGTGGAGGCATTACCTCCTGGGAAGGAAATTTGTGCTTATGACAGATCGCTGTGGATTACGGTATTTGTTTGATCAACCCAAGCTCAATGCTAGACAAGCTAGATGGATGGCCCTCCTTAGCGAATTTGACTTTGAAATCAAACACATTAAAGGGAAGGAGAATAGGGTGGCCGATGCCCTTAGCAGAAGCATGAGAATAATTCACCTGGCAGCAGTGAGCACCTGCGAGAAAGATGTCAAGAACATAATCAAAGAGGCATAAGGAATAGATCCCTTTGCCCGAAATGTGACCCTGTACCTACAACAAGAAACCACTGGGGAAAAATACGAAGGCTATCAGATGACCGATGGAGGTCTTCTCACCTATAGAGAGAGACTGCACATTCCCAATTGTGACGACTTGAAGAGGTTCATCATGGATGAACTACATAAAAGACCCTACACTGGTCACCCAGGATACCAGAAAATGATTACTGCCACCCGAAAACAATTTTATTGGCTGGGATTGAAGAAGGACGTAGCC
>ML776996.1:85069-95992 GCA_009831015.1 Picea engelmannii
GCGCATAAATATTATGGGTCGCGGGTTCAAAACCACGCGCCCACATAATATATATATACCACAAAGTTTCCCGCGCACAAATATATTACATGGCATATGTTAATAAACATTAACCGTATGTACATATTACAACCGCTCCATATGTATGGTTTAAAACTTTATGTTATGGGTCGGGGCTAAGCCCCGACCCGCCCCCTTTCCATACATTACAAAACGTAAGTTTAAATTTGTATGTGAATGTTCATATAACAAGGGGCAAGTTCGGATATGTTGGTTAGCACATGTATGTTAAGGCTTTACCATGGGGGGAGGTCCCGGGGTCAAACCCCGTGGACTCCCAATATCTTTTACACAACCAAATTAAACACAAATGAAGAGACACGTGTCAGCATATTATTGGACAACGAACAACCAATAAGAATGTGCCAACGAACAACCAACCAATGTGCACCACATCATCTCTCTGCCATGTCAGCAACATGGTACGGCCCTCCACGTGGCCGTACGGACTGTACGGACAGGTACAGTCAGCACCTCAATTTTGCCCTGTTTGACTTGATGGTAAAATCGCGATATCTCCTCCATACGAACTCCATTTGCGAAAATAAATATACCGCCGGAATCAGGAAAACGAGACGGACACAATGACACTGTTTTCGTCTCAATCCAAGCACTTTGAAAATTGAGCAAATTTTTGATCCCCTGATCAAAATGGGAAGACTACCTGCCATTGGTAGAATTTTCCTACAACAACGGCTATCAAGCGTCCTTAAAGATGAGTCCATTCGAGGTCCTCTATGGTAGACAGTGTAATACTCTAGTCAGCTGGAGTAATCCTATAAATAGGATTTCTATTGGACCTGATATGTTGAAAGAAATGGAACAGCAAGTGACTCAAATAAAACAAAATCTGAAGGTCGCTCAGAACCGACAGAAAAGTTATGCTGATCAAAAGAGGACTCCAAGAGAGTTCCAAATAGGAGATCATGTATATCTCAGAATTAAGCCTAGAAGGAGTTCCCTAAAAATGGGAGCTTGTGCCAAATTGGCACCCCGGTATTGTGGACCCTTTGAGGTTCTAGATAGAGTGGGACCTGTAGCCTATCGGCTAGCACTTCCTCCTAGAGTAAAAGCACATAATGTTTTCCATGTTTCATTATTAAAGAAATATGTACATGATGTTAATCATATAATTGACTGGTCTGTGATCCAGGTGGAACCGGAGGGAGAATTTCTACCAGAACCCCAATGCATACTGGACAAAAAGGAAACCCCGCTACGGAACAGAACCATTGCACAGGTCAAGGTGCAATGGAAACATTTTGGCCCAGATGAGGCTACATGGGAAATGGAGGATGCCATGAGACATGCATATCCGATTTTGTTTACTTCTGTACATGTAATTCATGTTAATAGCTAAGAACATCGAGGACGATGTTCCTTTTAAGGGGGAGGGAATTGTAACACCTTGTTTCCCCCAGTTTGTAAATATAACTGGATTGGCCAAGGACTATGGCAAACTCATAAGTATGAATATGTGATGTAAATGGACCTGCAGGAGGAGGTCAATGAATGTGAATAATATTTTGAATTTATTTCAAGACTGCTGAGAGGGGATGTGCAGAAAAGAGACCACAATGGCGGTGGAGAACACCCAGAAAGGGGGCGTTAACTTCCACCGAGAATTAAATACTGTATTTGGACTCCACTGGCCCGGAGAACCAAAAGCGGCTCGCTGGCCCTGAAATTTAATGCCTTGCAGGCTGGTAGGTTGATGGCTTGATGAGGGATGGGGAGGTGAACCGCCTGTCGGAAGAGCCATCCTGACTGACAGCGCGAGGGTAATCACGCCACACGCAACCTCGTGAGAGGATAAGGCGTATGGCAGAAGCGATTGAGGGAGAGGATGCGAGGGGAACTCTGGAAATTACGCAGGGTGAGTGATAGTAGAGAGGAAGGATTACAACCTTCGCTCCTGGTCGCTGGCAGACAGAGAGACGCAGTCTCAACAACATCGTGGTCTCAGCTCGGGGGTGGCTAGTGGTAAATCCGTGGGGAGTCGCTATGCCTACGGTTGGGTGGAAACGAGCACCCCTCTCAGCAGTTTCACCCATTTCTGAAGTTATTTCTGATAAGTGTTTTGTTCATATTGCATCTTGAAATTTATATGATGTCACATATGCTCATAGACCTGTGGAATTGTAAATGCTTTCTGTGTAAGAATGTCTGTGAAGTAATTGATAAGAATGAGTAGATATTAGCTCATAGAACTGTGAAATTGCAAACGATTTTAGAATAAGAGTGTCCGCGTAGTGTTTGATATGAATGAGTTGATATATGCTCATCACAGAGGAGACCATGCACAACTTAAGTTGATAAATAAATCTAGTTATGCTTAGATTGAGCTAGGTTAGGCTCCCAGCCCGTCCTCAGGAAGCTGTTTCCCCTATCTGTCTCCAGGAAAGCCCTGGAATAGATCTCTTGTAGAGATTCCCTCTTGGGAGAAGGGATACTTAGCCATTCTAGAGAAGGTCTTCAAGGAGTAAGAAATCGACGGTCAGGATCTTACAGAGAAGATTGACAAAATCCCGTCAGCCGTTAGATCTCGAGAAGTTGCGCCGGGGTTAAACCCTAGTGTGCAGAGGAAGAGTCCCAAAGAAGTCATCGGGATATCAGGGTCATCGGGGTTTTGTTAAGGCAGAGAATCGAGACCCTGTAGTTCTTGAAATCCCGAGAAAGGATCTCAGTCGTTGATCCCGGCAGGACACGCGTTAGACATCCGAAGATGAGTCGGGGTTCAGCTCATCGGAGAATCGGGGTTTCCGAGGACAAGAGACTCGAGCATGTTGAAATCGCGATCCGCAATTTCCCGATAGGATCAGAACCGTCCATTAGCGAGGACGCGTGGCGAGAGATCCCGGAGAGTCAGAGTTCGGGATATCGGGTTTTCCGGAGTCGTGAGACTCTTGCACAATGAAATCGCGATCCGTGAATTCCCAACACGGTCGGAGTCGTTCGATCTGAGGGACGCGTGTTCGAGGATCTAAAGGAGTTGGGGTTCGACATTTCAGGGTTTCCGCATACAATGGAACTATTGCACTAGAAATCACGATTTCGCGATACTCGATAGAGTGATGAGGAAGTGGTGACGTGGAGGAGAGAGCTCACACGTGCATTGGGGATCGACATTTCGGGATTCTTGGTGACAAGGAACTCACGACAGGAGAAGTCGCAAAATCCCGAAACGCGACGGTCCCACAGTCATAGTGTTTGAGTGGAGGACAGGTGTCATCCATATTGGGTTTCAGGACTTGGAAGGGTCTGTGAACGAGTGCATTAGAAATTGCAAAAATCCGATACGCGATTTCCCGATCACCACTGGATTGTGGGCCATAGGCGCCCGAGCAGAGGACAGGTGTTGGAATGTCCCGTTAAGGGATTTGGAGAGCATTTTAATCCTTCAGGCCAGTGAAGGAGAAGGTAAGATCCGTAGTGGGGAACAACTGTCCGAATAGCGGAGCTGAGAGAAAGAGTCGTAGTGGGAGCCAGCTGTCAGCTTGATGGAGAATCGGTGTTCGAGAGATCGGGAAACCTATGGGTAAGTGTTTTACGACATTGGAAACCTCGTAGCCCCGATGAGAGGTAGGACTACGGTCCCGAGATTAGTGGTCACATTGGCCAGGGCCTAGCTTGGAGGCCTGAAGCACATCGGGGATCGGAGGATCGGGAGTTCCAGGTACATGTGCACCTCAGCACCGCAAACCCCGAAACCCCGATGAGAAGTTGTTGTTGTGGTCATATAGGAGCCGGTCATGTGGGCCAAAGGCTTAGCCAAAACATCGTGGGTGTCAAAACCCCGATAGAAGAAACCCTGACAAAAGCATATGACTGTGGTCATATGAACGTAGGTCACGTGGACCAGCAGTATGCTAGAAGGGGCTGGTGAAAAAGGGGCACATCGGAAATTTGTCCCATCGGTGATCGGGGATTCGAGAGGATAGGTACTCTCGACAGCGGAATTTCTGAAACCCCGAATCCCGATATTGAATCGGGGATTGGCATTTCGCTAATGCAAGCTCTGGAGGATTCTCGTTATTGAGAAATAAACCAAAAATTTTGAATTATGGTAGTGGGTGTGTTACACTTGGGACGAGTCACAGGTGAGTGTTGGTGGCCTGTTGGCCCTTGGTTATGGAAGGATGCGAAGATCGAGGAAGAAAAGGTGAAACATGAACTGCGCGGGAGACACAATGACTGTCACTGGGTAGAAGTAAGCAAAAGAGCAGAAAAGCCAGAGTGAAGGAGATCGAAGATGACAGATCAATAAGGAATATGGATCGAGGACAACTCAACAAGAAGAGAAATCCACCGTTGGATTCTTTGGAGGACTGTGCGAGAAGGGAGGAAATACAGGCTGGCGAAGCCCTGAAAAGGCGGTTCAAGTTGACCTAGGGTTTTAGACACCTAGGGTTTTGGGTAATCAGGGTTTGGACACCTAGGGTTCAACCTAAGGCTGTCGGTGAGGGAATTTAATGTATAAATAGAGTTCGAAAGGACTTAGTTCGGGTCGGTACTAATGTTGGGTATTGATATTGATTGTTGTTGGTTGAGATATTATTGTACTGTGAGAGAGAGAAGTGTTGAGAGTGAGAGCCTTCTGGTATTGTAAGAACACTTTTGCCAACTAAAAAGTTGAATCCCACAAAACTAGTGATTGTCTACAGTGATCATTGCAAGCAGATTATTCATCCTAGTGCAGTATTTTGAGATCATCGTGACCTCGATTATCTTTCTCGAGTGCGTATGTCCGACGAGCTCACCACACTTGAGGAATCAGTCATAGAGGTCCTTCTCAATTTAATGACTGAGAGAGTCATGTCGGAAAGAAGAATGTCCATCAGAGTCCAAGCATCATCGGCGGGAGGAGTGCAAGCCTCCTCGTCGACTGCTCGAGCAGGAACATCTCAAGCTGGCGTAGAGAGAATAACTAAGCATAAGGATGACATAACCAACGCGAAGTTAGTGCTATCCATCCTACCAACTTACATACCCCCTTTGAGTGATGAGATTAACAGGGACAGTGTCCCTAGAGACTTTGAATACACCCTAGTCACTGCATATCTACTGAAAGGAATGCGCACCTACTGCGTAGATCAAGACAAGGTTACAGTGTTGAAGTTTTGTGACTTCAATCTGGTGGAACGTAAAGCTTACAACATCCTCGCCACGTATAAGTACTTGACAATAATTAAGGGAAAGAATTCAAAGCTCATCCCTTAGCAATGGATGATGAACCTCACATAGTCTACTCTGCTCAACATTATGAAAATACCACACTTTGGCAGACACCAGGAGGTGAATGTTTGTGTAAAATTTCTGCTAGCAAGTTACCACGGAGGATACCTGTGGTTATACCATTGCATAACTGTTGATCCAACGTTGATCAATAGGATCACCGGGCTTAGCATGCAGGACCTTGATCCCCATGAGTACTATCTTGGAAAGATCACAGACTGCGCTCTTGTGCAGAAGATCAAAGAAGCCTATGGCGATGTTGAGAAATGTGCGAGAGGCTACAAGGTAGCTTCTATTGAAAATGGCACAGTGCGCCTCACATGCCAACTGGTCGCAGGGAAGTTGGTATGCAAGAATCAACCAACCCAAGTATCTGGTTTTGTAGTTGACCTCGCAGAAAAGTGCGTAGAGGGACTACAGATGAACTGGATGAAGTACCTGGTGAATCAACTGGAGATTGACTATAGAGAAGCCCAGGATCAAGGGCATGAATTCCATTTTAGCTAGCTCCCGATACTGATCGCTTTTGTTGCATGGGATCTACCGGAAGGTGCAACCTTCCCGGACCTTGACCCCTTTGAGCCACTAGCCGCGAAGTTCAGTACATTATGGTACTTGAATGACATGAGCAAGAAATGACAATCGAATGTCATTTTCCACGTGTACTATAACCAACTAAAAGCAACCATAAGGAGTGAACCTCACATAAGCCCGAACACTCTGCAGATATTTCGACCTCTGATAAAGTTCAACGTGGACCACCACTTTATATATCTAACCCCACACGCTGATGAGCACCAGGAACAAGTTAAGTCCTATTATAAGATAACAGAAGAAGACTGGAAGAGATCACCAAGGAATGGTCGGTGGACCTCCTTGTTTTAGTAGATTCCACAGAAATGTCTGACATCGATAGCCCCAGAACTACATAGGATACACCTGGGCCCAGTAAGACAAAGAAAGAAAATATGACAAAGAAGAATGAAGAAGTCCAGTATGTTGACAGCCTATCTGTAAGGAGGACTTCCATTACACCAGATGAAGAAGGTGATGATGAAGAAGGTACACAAACTCAAAAATTTGAAGTACCACCACCTAGGGACAAAGAAGACTCATTGAAGAAAAGGAAGGTCTCACCTCTAAAATCTTCCTCCAGAAAGAAACCAAGAACCCCTGTAACCAAGATGTGAACTGCCCTCACGTTGGATGAATTTGATTTCATTGTTGCAGCGGTCAATGATGCTGCAAAGGAAATCATAGAGAAGCAGGAGGCAAAGTAGGAACAAATGTATAGCCAAATTGAGATCGCGCTCCAAGGAGTACAAAAAGCACTCCATTCTAGCCTAACAATCTCTACAACACCTCTTCCAGAAGGAACAATAGAAGTGGGAGATGAATCAGTTCAGCTCTGCAAGATTGCTGATATAGTCAAAGTACGTCTTCGACATGCTCAGGAAGAAAAAACACAGGCCACCCAAGCCCTAAAGAAAGCATAGGAGAAAATTATTGAACAACATCAAGCCGCACAACAAGAGAAGAATGCTCTTCAAGCAAAATTTTAAGAAGATAGAGCGAAGATCCAAAAAGAGAAAGAGCAGTTGCTCGCAAAGTAGATAGGAATTGAAGAAGTAGTCAACAGAGCATTTCGCTCTGTGATCGGCTTAGAATAGAAGGCCAAAGAACCCATAGAGTGCCAAGTGATGAAGCTGGCTGAAGTTATTCAACAACTTCAACAAAGGGTCATGGAATTAGAGCTTCAGACCATACCATAGACTCCACAAGAAGTGCACGACTAGCGAGAATTGAATGCTCAGAGTGCAGTCGAGAGGATTAAAACATTTTCTACAGAATGTAAACAACTAAGTAGCAGAAGTGTGCAGATATATGAACAACTATCTGAAGACCCAGAGTTGAAGAAACTGGAGTCCCAACTCTAGGAAGCAAAACAACACATAGATATAGTACAGGCACATCTCAAGCTCTTGTCACCCATCAAGAGGATGAAGAGATCCTAGGAACATCGCACTACCCAATAAATCATTCTTACCACACAGAACAAAGTGATGGAACTCACCCAGAAACTCCAGCTGAGCGAGGAGGCCGCCTACCTACTGTTTGAAGAAATTGAAGGCCAGGTAACATTACTAGAACAAGTAGTTGTCACAGTCGAGCAACAATTGGAAGGACCTATCAGTGAAGCGGTTGTTCAGGAATTTTCTAAGCAAGAAGCAGTAGCACAGAGACAAGTCGAAGCAGCTCGAGCCAAGCTCGAGACCTTTGAGGCAAAGTTACCCAGACCTGAGTGACTCAAGATGAGTCACATGTGAGTGTTGGGGGCCTATTGGCCCTGACCAAGTTTTGAGGAACACTTGGTCATACTTGAACATTTTTGGGACTTCGACAGCTTGTCAAAGATGGAGCCCAATGTGAAGAAAAAATTGTGGAAGATAGACCCTTTTTGGGTCCCTTTTGGGTTTTGGGGGATAATGTAATGGGATTGGGATGTAGGCCCATGGGTTTATCCATGTTTAGGCCTATTTTGTATGTATATATAGATGTCTAGGCGAGGTAGAAGAGAATCGATGGGTTAGTGCTAGTAACGAGATTTGTGTGATCAAATGTGGATTGTAAATGCTCTGTGCATGATTGTAAGGGACTTGTAGAGCTTAGTGCAAGTTGTTGTAGGAGGTTGTGAAAGGATTTGTGCTGAAGTGCAAGGAAGAAGGATCTAGTGAGCTACGTAGATCTTCTGTCCTATGTGAAGAGTGATTTGGATGACTCTATGCTATAACCTAATTAACTGAAGCTAATACAGAATAAGTCTTTGTGGATGTAGCCCCAGGGTGGGGGTGAACCACGGTAAATATGTGTGTTGTGGTCTGTGCCTCGACCTGATGTGTTCATCTCTTGCTTTGCTAAGTGATTTGATGTGTTTAGATAGATCTATTTATGCTTTGTGCTTCTAAGATATGAATGAATGCTAGATCTGGTATGTAAGATTCTTAGTGCTTGATCTATCGAATCTAATCTATCTTGTTGTGGCTAAGTGTTGAATTATATTAGATCTAAGTACATACTATGATGCTCTATGCTATCTGCGAAGTATCATGAGGGTTGAATATTGATTAATAATCTATTCTAGGTGATTTCTAAGTGTTATAATCACAGATCTGTGTCCCAGCTAAGGTTTTAGACACCTGATTCTTGCAACCACCCCTGCCTCTACCTCGGGTGAGACTTCATCTGCTTCACAGGTGTTGCCGAAAGGGCCAGTAGTTAGGGTTTTGTTGGTGTGCTATTGTAGCATTGAACCCTGGGTCTGCCCTTGTGCCAACAATATGGTCATACCAAAAGGGCGAAAATAATATTGGAAGATGCGTTAAGATTGCATGTTATGCATCAACCCATGTAGTGGGAAGAGTGTCTACCCCTGGTAGAGTTTTCCTATAACAATGGTTATTAGGAATCATTGAAAATGAGAACGTTTGATGTTTTGTTGTTAATGTTTATGCGATTATTATAGTTCTTTGCATTTCAATAGATAAGAGCATAATAAGAACAAGATCACTGAGAAATACACATTCACAAGAGACACAACATTTATCCTGGGAAACCTCTAGGGGAAGAAAACCCAACAAAAACTTCCTTATCATAAATTTCTTATACAATGTTCAAGAGATAACTCAAACCAATACAAAAAGTCCTCCCCAAGAGATGGGCCACTCTTCTTCTCCTCTCTCTGGTAATTGCATCTTTCCTCATAAGATAAATGAGCAAGTGAGTTGTGTGTTTGAAGTGAGGCACTAGCCTCTTATTTATACAAGACTGGCATGTGTGAAAGGTCACAACTGGCAGGGATGACCTCTCACTCTAGGTGGGTAAACCCACCTTTAATTAATTATGGGTCTTCCATAATAACTGCTGGGGCTGAATTCTTATTTTGCCCTTTATAATTGTCCGATGACTAATCCACAAAAGGGGATTTGGTCCTTATACAATTACCGACATGATTAATCCACAATGGGGATTAATCCATTAACAATAATAATAATAATAATGACATGATTAATCCATAATGGGGATTTAATCCAATAATAATAAGAATGCTCTTCGTAGTTACATTATTTCAACACTCCCCCTTAACAAGAAGGGTATTCTTCACCAGCATCAGGCGAGAGAGGTATTCATCATTAGTGGCATCTGGAGGACAGTATCATCAATATCATCTTGAAACATTGTCTAGCACATTTACGAGTCATCGCAAGTTTTCTTCATCAACAACATCGTTATTCTCGAAAGAATGATATCATCATCTGCATCAAATATGTATCAGTAAAAATGATACCTCATCACAGCACTAGGTTGGCACATCACAGTACTACACTGGCTCAATGTCACAACGGTTAAGCTGGTAGCTCAGTGTCAGTCACATCTTGCTTTACGTCTAACAACTAGGTCAGAAGCAAGGAACAACATCATCTCGCTTTACGCCTAACAACTAGGTCAGAAGCGAGGAATCACAACGTCATGCTTTACATCTAACAACTAGGTCAGAAGCATGACTCATCTTGATTTACGTCTAACAATGAGGTCAGAAGCAAGGAACACATCAACATCTCACTTTACACTTAACAACGAGGTCAGAAGCGAGGAATCATTGACGTCATGCTTTACGTCTAACAACTAGGTTAGAAGCATGACTCATCTTGCTTTACGTCTAACAGCGAGGTCATAAGCAAGGATCACATAGTGTCATTCTTTACATATAACGGCGAGGTCAGAAGCAAGGAATGCATATACTCCCCCTTTCAGGGAGGGTCCTTTCAGACAATACCAAGCTTATCTCGAAAGTGTTCAAACTTTACACGAGATAGAGGCTTATTCAACACGTCAGCAACTTGTTCATCTGTACTAATGTACTGGAGCTTCAAGGCTCCTCTCTATACCATGTAGTGGATGAAATGATAGCGGATCTCTATGTTCTTTGACTTGTCATGGAACACAGGATTCTCTGTCATTTTAATGCAGCTTTGATTGTCACATAGAATAACGGTTTCTCTCATCTCCAAATCAAATAGGCCTGTCAACAACTTTCAAAGCCATATAACTTCGTAGCTAGCAGAACATGCGGCAATGTACTCTACTTTCGTTGTGCTGAGAGCAATACTGGATTGCTTCCTACTTTGCCACGAGATCATAGCCGATCCCAAACTGAAACAACATCCGGAAGTGATTTTTCTGTCAGCAACGCTTCCTACCCAATCTGCATCAGTATATCCACTCAATGTGAAGTCATGATCTCCATCATAGCTGAGACCATAATCCACTGTACCTTTGAGGTACCTCATCACATGTTTTGCAGCCACTAGGTGAACATGTTTGGGCTCTACTAAAAACTGACTCAAGGTGTTCACTGCAAAAAAAATGTCTGGTCTGGTGTTCGTCAGGTACATCAACGATCCAATAATTTGTCTATACAGAGTGCCATCTATCAAATCTGACGAAGTATCGACCAACAGCTTCAACTTCGCTTCCATGGGAGTATTCATGGACTTGCATTCTAGCATGTCGAATCTCTTTAAGATTTCGACTGTGTACTTCCCTTGGTTAAGGAAGATTCTCTCTGGA